>MU376179.1:0-350550 GCA_022495205.1 Hypoxylon sp. FL1150
TCTTTTAATATTAATTAGTAATTAATTAATAAATTAATTATAAAATAATAAAAAATTTTATTTAAATATAATTAATAATAAATTTAATTTTATAACGTTTTTATTAATTTATTATGAAATTATATACCGCTAATTTATTTAAAAATAATTAATATTAAATTTTATTTCGTAATATTTTTATTAATTTATTATGAAATTAATTATTATTAATTTAAATAAAAAAAAATAATATATTAATTTATTATATAAAACTTTTATAATTATTATAAAATATAAAATTTTTAAAGTTTATTTATTAAAATAATATATTATATTAAATTAAAAAATTATTAATTATTATAAAATACGAAATTTTAATAATTATATTTATTATATATAAAAAAACAATGATATTATTAATTTTAATAATAATAAAATATATTTTTATTAATAATTCGAATATATATTTATTATATAAAAGAAATTATTTGATTAGAAGTCATATTACGTTTAAATCTAGAAAAATTCGGCCGTATTAATTAGTAAAATACTTTTTATTACTAAATAAATTATTAGAAAATATATTTAATTAGTTAATTGGTTAAATTTCATTGGATTTAATGTTAAGTTAAAAGATATATTTAATAAAATCGCTTATATTTAAATCTTTTTCATTTTAATTATAAAAGTTATTTAAATTAAAGTTATTTTTAATTTTATTAAATTCGATTAATTAATTAAATTTAAAATTATTTATAACTCCGTTACGATATAATTAATTAATTAAATTTAAAACTATTTACATTTATATTACAATTAATTAATTAATTAATTAATTGATTAATTAATTGAAATTAAAGTTATTTACAACCCCGCCGTCACCCGGTTAAACCCCGGCTCTAGCTAATATGGCCGAAACGCCCCCTCCGCCGCAAGGCTAATAGGCTTTACGGCTTTTAACCTCCGGTCAAATCTTACATATTTTTAGTTTTTTTATTAATTAATTAATTAAATGATTAATTAATTAATTAAATAATTAATTAATTAATTAAATAATTAATTAATTAATTAAATAATTAATTAATTAATTAAATAATTAATTAATTAATTAATTAATTAATTAAAATTTTTAATTTTTTAATTGGTTTTTACGTTTATACGGAAAAAATTTTTAAATGTATTTTTATTTTTTTAAATAATAATTATTAAAACTATTAAAAACTAATCCCCGGGAAATTAAAAATAACCTTAGTAATTATTATTTAAAAAAATAAAAATATATTTAAAAATTTTAATAATTTATTTAATATTATAATAAATTAATTATTATAATAAATTATATTATTATAATTAAATATAATAAATATATTAAAAAAAATAATAAATTTAATTAAAAAATTATTATTAATTTAATATAATTATTTTTTTAAATAATTAATTTTAATTTAATAATTAATTAAATAAATTATTAATTTTTTATTATAATTATTTTATTATTATAATTATTCCGGATTATATTTATTATAATTATATTAAAAAACTTTTTTTTTTTATTAATATAATAAATATTATAAATGTAATTATATAAAAATTAACGTTACGGTAAGATTTCTTAGTTTTTTTTCGTAATATTATAATGAAAAAAAAAAATAAATAAGCCTAAAACCTTTTATTTCAATTACTAATCATATGTTATTTTAATATATCCTGATATTAGTGCAAGGTATGTATTTTAATCTGACACCATCCCGGTCCAGCACCCCTGGTTTAACCCGCGGTTGCTCGCGTGGCAACTTACCTCCTGAGAACGAACAAGAGATTGCTTCTAATGAGATATCCATCGTTACGGCCGGTTTGTGTGGATACATGTGCTTTTCGACTTTTCTCCGTGCGTTCTGTCCATATCTATACCCATCCACATTTGCCATGTATTTTCTTGTACTGTCGTAGATTATTGCAAGTCTTCAGCCGCTTGCTTCTATGGAGCTCTTGGACTGAGATGGGTTAGCTCACAGACTACCTGGGTAGCTCGACTTATCTCATTCGTCCATAGTATTGGAAGGACCCTGGCAAGGTAGGTAGGTTCATTGACACACATTGAAATGAAAGGCCATAGAGGCTTGACATTGCATTTTCGGCATGTATAACACTGCACGTACAACTTAGGTCACCGCTATGTTGAGTGATGGTAATGGCAAATGCGAAGAGACGCCGCAGACGTGACCGCCATTTTCAAAGTTTTAGTCTGGTGCGATACAAGCCAATATGGGCTGCACGCAAGGCAGTTCTAGCATAATAGCCCGAATTCACATGTCATTAGCTACAAGCGGTAGGTACAGCTGCGTTGCCCATAAGGCTTAGGCCTGGGCTTAGGATGATGTTATAGAATGCATAAAAGTCGGTTCATTGAGACGCAGCTTTTCTATTCCGTTGAGCGATGACGATGGTCGTACCAGACTTTGAGCACGTTAGGGGACGATTTGATCTCACAAAGAAATATGACAGGCGACGTGATACCTGGCCATCCCTACCTAAGTATCCTTATTTGACTCCATCTCGGAATTTGCCTTCCTCACAATACCTAGCACGGCAGCACGGTTGGTGCGCAGGACTGGGAATACTGTCTTTGGCTTTTCCCGCCTTGGCGTCATTATGATCAACTAATGCCATATGGCAAGTTTTTACAACCGATATGCTCAAGTATATTGATTATTCGTGATTTTCAAGTCTTTCCCAAGTATTATTATAAAGTTGTTGAAGAATTCGATGTGATGCCGATGCATGTTTGCTCACCCCGGCGAAGCGTCACGGTCTATGCTCCAATCAGCGTTCACCGATGACCGCAACTGTGCAGGGCAGCTCGAAATCACGGATGCGGTAGATGAGAGCTTTGACGTCTTTCCCCATTCTTCAAACCGATTCTAGGCCCTGGACACCACGTGGCCACGTATTCCGGGTGTACTGTATATATACGTATCGGCCTAGTTCAATAAAGGGCAGGACCTACCAGACAAGCTACTTAAGGTATGTACCTAAGGTAAGGTGCTATGTAGGTACCATTCGTGATCGAAACTCCTTCCATTCTACCCTTGCAACAGGCCCGCATTCAGGACAACAGGGAACAATCGATGCAGCCGACATGTAACGTAACGACTTGACCTTTCTAGTGGAAGAATACCTAGGTAGGTAATAATCAAACGAGTTACGGATTACACAAATATCCAAGATATCCAAGCTAGCGGCCGTGAACCAGCGCAATTATATGCTTGGCAAGCCTGGGTATGACCCTAGACAGCATTATGATGTTAACGAACTGACCCCATAATGGATTTTATTTGTGTTTCCTTTCAATGCGCACAGAGGTTGGAGATGTTGTAGTAAGCAAAGCTAGTACTATGTAGGCGATGATCATAAAATGCCTGCTAATCAACCACCGTATGAAGCTCCTAATTATGCATAATTTCTTTATGGGTATGTACTTACGTATGCTAGAGGATATCGCGAACCAGATAATGTATCGGATTGTGAGGCTACTTGATCGACGCGAGAAGCACAAGTTGCCTGAATATTGGATGAACCCGACGATCTCAGTACCTATTCCTCACCATATGCATCGCGCAAACCAGCAATGGCTTGAATGCGAACGCCACAGTGAAGATGTTGGTAGGGTCCCTAATCTACCTACCTGGCGGCCTGGCAGACCATGAAGACCGTTGCTAGCAGAGGAGATCCAAGCAGACGGATGGCTGAAAGCCCGGAAGTGTGCCTAGTGCTAGGTTAAACGAATCCCAGCTGTAGATCCCAAGGACCTGGTTTGTTCGTCCGAATGGGGTTTGGGTCTCGCAGTGTCTCCGACGTACCTTGGCTACGAGCAGGCAAAGGAATTGTTCAAATTTGGGACTGCTCATGGCTACACCCACAACGCTGGCTCACATCGTACTAGGGGACTTGAAAGGGTTAACAACTCCGTTGAACCCTTGCGGTTCGGTAGCTTCAGGCAAGTCTATTTCGCAAGCAATTCCCAAACAATAACATGCCCCAAGGCCCTTGATATTATTATTAGTCCAGTGCCGAGTTGATAAGGCCATTCATTCATTTATAGCACCTAACGCTTAATATCTTACATGTAAGGATACTTACTGGCGCGGAAAGGATGCCGAACAAGTTTGGATTCGAGGCATAGCACTCTGAGAATCATGGGGTAAGGACTCCGCATGGCCTAGAGTAAACTAATGTGCGCCCAAGCGTGTCAAATCACCGAAGCTCGTCGTCTTTCCTCTAGAGGAAGATTAAAGTTTAGGTAGAACTTTATCCAAGAGTGATCCATGAATATTTGCATGTGCCTCGCCGTACAAAGTCAACATTTGCCATCTCAAATTTCTTTACTTTCACCCACTTACCTACAAGTAGCTATGTATGTAGTTGACTTGACAATTACTAAACGGTGAACCCATGCTTGTAAAAAAAAAAAAAAAAAAAAATTATACGTAGTAGATACCTCCTGTACGCGTCACAAGGCTAGTATATTATGCCCCAGGGGTTCGTTTACCCATATGGTACTTGAGTACGGAATACCTTCTACAGAGAAACCCTTGTCGAAGTAGGTACCCAAGCTGAGCGCCGAGAGAATTAGGCGGAACGCACGGGTGGAAAGAACAGGGACAAGCGAAAGTTGGGCATTCATGTGGGTACGTACCACGGGTACTTACCAGGTAGGTGTGGGCATTGTGTGGATATACATAGTATGGGCATGGGGGTTTGGGGTTTGCAAGTATCGGGGTAGAAGTAGAGGAAAAAAAAAGCAAGTCTCATATGAAAAAAATAAACTGAACATTCTGACATCCAACGCAATTAGAGAATCCCGTTACGCTACTTTGCATTGCCGAGCACTTAATGTACTAGACTGTACATTGACGGGACCACATTGTAGCTACCAAGCTACCGACAGTACTCTTCCTGGACGGGCTCCCAGACCTTCTCTGCCGGTGGCATTGGCAAATGGGATTGCGTTCTGCATCTCTGGCGTAAAGAGCCTTAAAGACAACACAGCAACCGCATTTCATCACCTATTTCTAACCTTCACGTTCACACCCGGGCCTCTTTTCCTGTAGCTATCAGCTACACCACCGGGACCCAAGACCAGGACTAGGACCGACACAAGGATAGGCCAAACCTATCCCTTGCCGAGGGCCTTTATCACTAATTATATCCTATCCACATCATAAAACTGAGGGTAAACCGCGTTTGGCATCTGGCATTAGGCCTCAACCTCTTATCCCCGCCTATCACCCCAACTCCGCCGGACACGCAAACTCCCGTAATTACTCGAGTGCTCCGCGCTTCCTCTTAGTCCAGCCCTACAGTCCTTTACAAGTACTTGACAGGCTGCTCGTGGTTTCTCTGGATGTTCCATCTGCTTGTCCTCCGCCCCATTCCTCGTAACCGGTATATCTACCTCTCAGTGGCTACCATTCGCCTCCTACATTGCGTACCTATGCTGGTCCCTGTCCACCACTGCACCGAGCCGAGTGACTAGAGGTCGTTGTGATACTGCGAACGACGACCGTCTTGGTTGGCTGTTACGACCTGTGTAGAAGAGTTCACATCCATCAGCGTTTCCCGTCTCCTGCGCGAGACTGTCGCCCCCCCAATCTCGCCATCTCCCTCCTGGATACACCAAACCTGCTCTAGGACCCAGCTTGTATGACTTTCCCACCTACCCGACGGTGACGGCGGGATCTGTGTCATACAATACTCGGTTATCCAGAGACACCTCGTTGGTTCACCCACTCGAACCTTTCCATAACTGTCCCAAACAACCGACTTCCAATTCAGTCTTGCGAAACACCAGTTTCGGAACTTACCATCCCATCACCATTCGCTTCTGGAGTCGTCCCGAGACATCACATTGGATCCATCTGAACTTGTCCTCGGGGTTTTGTTGGCGCCCTCCGAAACAAGCGTTTAGCCGGTGCTGGTTTACTTAAAAGTCTTGGCTTATGGGTCGAAGCTTGCTCTTCGTTGAACAACATTAGCATCTTCCAGGAAACTGGCCATCGAATGAAATGGAGCAGACTTTCATGACCATCCATAGTTAGTAACCCCCGACACATGGTCACGGCGGAGACACTGCCTAACTCAAGTCACCCGCACTCTTACGCACCCTACCTCGCATCGTTCCTGCTCACTTGGCCGAACCGCAACTAATGGCTGACGCTGTAGATTTGTCCCCCGACGCCAACATCCTCTTCGTGTCAGATTCCATCGTTGATATTCTAGGATACCAACCACAAGATGTACAAGGCAAATCGTGCTTCGACTACTTCCACCCGGAGGAAGTGCCGTTCGCGCGCTCAGTACACAGCCGGGGAGTCCTGCTCGACAAAGCGGCCGTGCTCCACTACGCTCGGATTATGTCGAGGGACGGGCAATGGATAAGTTGCGAGTGCTGCTTTACGATAGTTCACGACGTGTTGGTGGCTTGCACAAGTATTTATCGACGTGGTGAGAGGAGTGAGAGTGCGTTTCAGCTGCCTTGTCATGGCGTAGCCTAGGTTGTCCTAGCTGCTAACGGTGAGGCAGGACGGGCTATAGAAGCACCCCAGATTCGGCGAATCTTTTCGTCTTCCCCGAGGGATCCTCGGTATCATATGCTTGAGCACCTTTCGCCCAAGTTCAAAATGCAGCCGATGGAGAGGGAGCCCCGTGCGGCCCTTATACTCAACAGATTCACCAGGACTTTGACGGTCATGTTTGCGACCAATGCAGTTTCTTCGATATTGGGTGTGAGACCGGATCAGATCCAGGAAAAGAGTTTTTACGAGTGTATTGCAGAGAACTGCCTAGGCGATGCTATCAAGTGCCTGGAGAGTGCCAAAGCAAACGATTCGATAGCTTACCTCCGCTTCTGGTATCGCGATCCTCGAAGGCCCGAAGATTTTGAAGACGAAGATGAAGAGGACGAGGAAACCGACGAAGAGCAGGATGAAGAAATGACTGACAGCAATGCCGCCTCCTATGACACTCCCCGCACGGTGGATACGGAGGTCGATGGGGTTCCTGATCCGAAAATCAAGACCGAATCCAGTCTCAGCCCAAACCTTTCTAAAATTAATGTACTCGACGATGGAGATGCTCAAGCGACATTTTATCCGCCGTCTCCAGCGGCCGGTTTTCTCCCGCTCCCTGAGAATCAAGCACATGACGAGTCTCTAGAAACTTGTTCGAACCCTCCCCCGCGCGCCGATGGACGACGAGCCCGTCGTCGAAACTCAATTCCCACGTTTGAGCTAGAAGCAGTGGTGTCCTGCACTTCTGACGGACTGGTTGTGGTATTGAGAAAAGCTCGACCGCCAATTCCTTCTCTACACCCACCTCTGCTTCCGGTGGATTTTGAGAACGGGCTCTTCGCTGCACCTTGGAGCGAGCATCCAATACGCCCAAGCTATCCCCCTGAGCATTTCTACACGTTCCGGCCGCCTCTCTTACCGCAATATATGCCTTTACGGGAGCATGTTAAAACAGCAGGAGGTCCACCGATCGACCAGCTTATGAAGTCGATCCGAGACGTAGCTGTATTCGCATGGGCTGTTGTAGGTATTAACAACAGGCTTGCTGTATTTGGTCGCGGGGTACCGGGCGAGAATTCACAACCCCATGACGCGATACAGAACCACGACTCGAATACACCGAATTCATCCCGCCGTGATTCCGAAGTAGAGTCTTACCGACAGTGGGGAAGAGTTGCTTCCACAGAGGCCATTGCAAGCAGCAGCTCGGATGGACCTCCTGATGCACGTTACGTGCCTGGTTTCAACGGCGAGACGTCACAAGGAGGTTACGGCACTCCCATAAGCAGAAGCCCTAGCTACTCAAATTTGCCCGCATGGCAGAGGCCAGGGCCGCACACTCCTTCATTCGAGTCGTGGCGCTCGTATTTTCGGGCGCAACAACCGCCTCAGCCCTCTTCTTCCGGGTCCAATCATCATTCGGCAGAACCGTGGGCGGAGGCTTCGGCATTGTATGCTCAGCATAATGCGAATAGCTATACGATCCCTACAACCCAAGGGCACAATTTCCGAGATGATCCACACAACTACCGCAATATGTGGCAATAGGGTCTCAAGATGCAATCTCACCTTTTTATGATCCTTGCATTAAAATTTGTGTATTAATGAAATCTCAATACTAGGAAGGAGCTGGACATCTTTTTGGATAGGCGTTTTTGGGGGGGTGAGATAACATATATCATAGCATGACTATCATGGCGCATATTTGCGGGCTTCTCTATTTTGGCTATGCACTTCGATGCTAGTACATTCGGCCAAAGGATAGCATTTGCATTCACGGCATATAAAAAAGAAGGAAGGGTATTAAAGAGGCATTCACGATTTATTGCCATGAAAACAACGGGTTACGGCAAGATGGAACGGAGACCACAGGCTCTAAAAAAGAAAGCGAACCACAGGCGCTGAAGAAAGAAGAAATTCGAAGATACCCCGTACTAGATGGACAAGGTAAGGCATGGCCGGCATGACACGACATGTCGGCCCGCATAATTGGACCAAGTATAATGCAATACAATCGAAAAGTTGCCTTCAGTCTGTTTTGTTTCGATCTGGCACTGCAATAATTGGTGTACGCGACTGGTGACTTCTCGCATGTGACTTTCCTAATGCAGGGTGCAATGCGAGCTGAAGCTGGTATCACCAGACCGAGTTTCTTGTTTCTCGTCCCTTGGGGATGAGAGATGGAGGTAATAGAAGAATGGGGGCACATCGCAATCGGTCCAACGGCTCGAGGCCCGTCGAGTCCAATGTATCATGTTCTTATGTGTGATTGCGTTGATGTATGATGTGTTCCGTGTAATGTGCAATGTGCAATGTGCAGTGTGCGATGCACCATGGTCTTCCATCCTCTCTTGCGTCGCTGTCTGGGCGGATTGCGGCAGTGGCAGATTGGGTGAAACAATGTCCTTGCGTCCTGGCACATGCTACACATATATGCAATGCATATAGTGTATTTGCCTCTAGGTAAATTTTCATATACTTTTACATCGTTTACATCGATGTGTACGTATGTTGTACCTATATCTTAGTGTTGCGGGCTAGCGAGGCAAGTTACGTAACCTAGGGTAGTACCTTTCGACGGCCGTCAAGACGCCCACCAGTTATGAGAAGATACCAAGCCTACAAGCCCCCACATGAATGAGGAGCTTGGACCACGCAGAACACGGGAGCTTTGAATTGACACGGTGGTACTTCGTTCTCGTACTTTTAGGTTGAAGCTTTCCGGAATCCAACTCGACAACATCAATCACCACGAGGCTGTCTTTCGGCTCCGATAAATGACTACTGCTTGATTGAGGGATTGCTATCAATCGGAACGATCATTCAGACTAGCGAAAGCGAGAAGGGTAGAAAGAGAGAAGGAAGGCCCCTTTGCCCAAAATGGCTTCTTCGTCTGCCCATCATTACGAGAGTCCCGAAATAGAGGATGACGACCTGATCGACCCCGATGATGGTGAGTTAAATACGATGGACCGGCCCATTTTACGATTCACCACTTTCGCCGTTTATCCATAGCACAGTACGTATGATCAAGACTAACCCGCCCACCGAACAGCCGACCTCAACGACTTCGACGACCCGCTCTCGCACGCGCAATCGGCGCGGGAGCCGCTGACGGGCACCATCGGCTCGTCCTCGTCGTCCTCGCGGCCCCTCAACGAGAGCTACCTGACGTCGCGCATCCCGGGCGAGGACCGGCGGGCGCCGCAGAACACGATCGACGAGAGCGTGTGGGAGACGCTGCGGCGCGACCTGCTGGCAGTGTGGTCCAAGATGCGCGAGGTCCTGTACCCGCGGTACCTGTTCGGCGGCACCATGTTCGAATCGGCCGAGGGCTTGCGGGGAGCCTACGCCAGCATCCGCGGCGCCGGCCTCTCGGGCGCGCGCGAGGAGCTGACGAGCCTGGCCGGCCGCGTCATGGACCCCGAGAGCCTGCTCAACCAGAACAACATGAGCCCGGGACTGAGAGACTGGGACATGTGGGGGCCGCTCATCTTCTGTCTGCTGCTGTCGCTGCTGCTGAGCTTCCGCGCGAAACCGGACCAGAAGGATATCGTGTTCAGTGGCGTCTTTGCGATCGTGTGGATCGGCGAGGCCGTCGTTACGCTGCAGATTAAGCTGCTGGGTGGGAATATGTGGGTCCCTCCAAATACCCTTAGGATGACACGAATAGGAGAAAATGCTAATGAATACCCTATAGCTCGTTCGCGCAGAGCGTGTGCATCATCGGCTACACGCTGTTCCCGCTGGTCATCGCGTCTCTGATGTCGGCCCTCGGCCTGCCTACGATTCCTAGGATTCCCGTCTACCTCGTGCTAGTTGCCTGGTCGCTAGCTGCCGGCGTTAGCATATTGGGCGGCAGCGGCGTAGTCAAGAACCGCGTTGGTATCGCTGTATACCCCCTATTTGTATTCTACCTCGGACTCGGATGCCTCTGCTTCATCAGTTAGGTGAACTCCGCGCAGTTCTTCCCCCTTTTTTTTTTCCTACAAAAATAAGAAAGGAATTCGGTCCAGACGAAACGGATGGACTTGCTGGTTGTAATTTGCACGGATTGGCGCGGTTATTATGTTGCAATAGTGTTTCTCTACAGGGCTATATTTTGGCACCCAGGGCATTGTACTCTTCAAGATGAGTTTTTTCTCGTTGTACCATCATACGAAATTTTGAGAACGATGCTGCGTCATGCGACGTTTGTTCACCTCACTAGAAGCTTTCGTCATTGCAGAATCGTGTAGGCTAAGGTTCTAACTGCTGTATATCCCACGTGTCGGTGAGACATATGGCGTAGGAGGCGTATAGTAGGCTTCCCGGTCTTAACTCCTTACTGCGCCTATCTATGCCTACTCTTGATATAAGCTCGCGAAGCTAGATGCCGTGGGCGAGTTGAGGCTTGCCGAAAGAAATCTGCATAATGTAATGAGGATGTGATTCAAGGGGGGATATAGCATCGAGAAACCATATGTCCGCCTAAGCGATGCTTGACGTACGTAAATAGCTAGGGTATATTTCGAAAATCACTTATTAAACCGATCCTGGGTATCTGTCTAACTGTACAATGCAAATGAACTACCACACATCATTGTCGTAGCCAGCATTATTTCCATCGTCGTCTTCTTCCGCGAGCACGAACTTCCGCACCCAATCGTCGACCTCCCCGCCGCCGTCCAGTATCTTCCGGAAGAGCCCCCGCGCCTTCTCCAACTCCCCCCGCCTCCTCGACAGCGCGCTGTACTCGTCCGCCGACTCGGCCCGCTCGCGCAGTCTGTCCTCGATCTGATTCGGAGACAGCTGTTCGGAACCGTCGTCCCCGTACTCGTCGATAAGCCGCGAGGGCACGCACAGGTCCGCGATGTACAGACACAGATTACCGCGCAGCCGCAACAGCTCGCGGTTTGCGCCGAACGCTGCGCTTTCCATCGTCTGATCCATGCGGTGTGCGATGCGCTCCGCGGCGTCCCGCGTATCTAAACGTAGTTCATCGCGCTGTGCGCGCGCCGCTCCTTTTCGCTGTTGCTTCTCGTACTGGGCCTCGTCTTGGTCCTCATCCCCGTACGCCATCTCATTATCGCTACCTTCGGCTTCTTCTTCGTCGGCCCGGAGTCGCCGTAGAGTGTTTTGATATTCCGCATCCAGGCTGTAAGTCTCGATGCCGAATAACGCCGGCCAAAAGTCCATCGCGCTCGTTAGGTGCGGCCGGTGCACGTCGTGGGGGTGCTGCTGGATCAGCGTCTCCAGGTAGTCCCGCACTTTTTCGGTGTTGGCCGCGGTGCCCCAGCGATGAGGTAGGTCCGTAGCCTGCTGCTGCTGCTGTGATGGCTCATCCGCCTCACCGTCGCGCATAAGAATTTCAGACCCGACGGCCCAGAGCCCGGCAAGTCGTATATCAACGTCCTTAGTGCGTACCAATAACCCGAAAGCCCGCTTAGCGCGCGCAATATCGCCCTCGGCCAGACACCGGTGCACGACGGCCGTCAGGGTGCTCAGATGTCTGAGACGGTCCGAATGCTGCTTCGCCGTCGCATCCGCCCGCCTCGCCGCCGCCCCATCCTCGCCGCCCTCGGCATCCGGCGTCCTGCGCCCGCGCCCGCGCCCGCGCCTGCTCTTCCCCGACGGCAGCGGCTTGTGCGGGAAGAGGCGGTGGGTGGCGGAGGGTACGTCATCTTCTGGTTCCAGGCCGGCGACGGCCAGCTGGTGCAGCGTGTCGGGCGAGTAGCTGCGGGGGTTGATGGAGCTGGATGGCAGGCGCGACGACGACGACGGGGGAAGATCCCAGTCGGGGGCGAGTTCGATTTCTTCTTCGTCGTCCTGGTCGCCGTCGGTTTTGCGGCGCTTGTGCACGCGAGAGTGTAGCCCGAGGCGGTAGCTCGGCACGGGTAGGGCGAAGGGACCCATGACTGAGAGTTGTCGCTGTTGGAAGCGTATTATTTCTAATGGTGTCTGTAAGTCATGTAGAAGGTTGTATCTTTCATATTTTTATAATTTGACCATAAAAGAAATCTGCTGAATCGAATTTGAATGGTTGCGCGTTGACACGTAGAAGTTGATGAGTGAAGAAAAGTAAGTTCCGTGATTTTTGAGCTCCGCTCCGATGATTTGCGGTCCGGGCCGTTGCATTAGCGGCTTGTTCATCACTTCTTAACTACCCAGTCAGCGTCGAGAAAAGATTGCGCATGTTTTAAATAATGCCACCACAATCAATACACAAAACAATCATAACCAGCAACCCTAAAAATTAGGCAAAAATCATCATATTATTATTTAAAAGCAGTAGTTTTTATTACAATTTTTTATATAATTATGGCTTATAAATTGCTCTAATTATATATAAATGAAAGTGAAAAATATTATTGCTTAATATATAATTTTTAACTATATAATTTATCCAGCGAAATTCCTCTTTAAAAAAATTAGAAAAATTATCAATAATTAAAATAGCTTACGGCGAATAGATTGATATAAATTTTATATTATTAGTATTAATATTTATATTAATTTAATTTATTTGAAAGGTTAGGTATGTTAGTAATATCAGGTGGGATGTGTAATCTTTTCTTGACGGTGGCTGCTACCTAGGCAGGTATGATTCAATGACTGAGGGCTTTTTTTTTTTTGAGCAACTTTAGTCTCCTCGAGTGATTGTATATCAAACATTTTGAAATATTTAAGGTTGTTATGTATAGCATGTAGACTGATAGGGGGGCTAATGGTGTTTGGGTTCCGTTCATTTGGAGCTTAGAGTTTAAGGTTTAAGTATTCTATTCTCAACGCTAGGTAATTCATTAGCCATTGGAATAAGACTAATATTTGGACTTAGCATCGTCTGAAATGCTCAGTCAATACTTTACAATAATGATACGTTAAACGTAAGTAGCAAATATTGCTCCACTGACTACAAATTTGTAACTATAACAGGGAGCCAAATTTGCTAGAGCGACATCTAAAGTCTCGCTGTATCATACGTCTTAGTCGGCGGATTTAGTACGACATCTCACGATTAAGATCACTCCAGCATTAGGATCGCAGCTACATTAATGATTCTCTCTTAACGGGCGTCCGTATGTACAATGCTTTTCTCTACTGTACACATGCTTTATAGTGCCGCATGTTGGCAAACTCATGAAACGCCTGGAATCCCCGTTCGAGCCGATGCAAGACTATCTCGTCCTACTTAGTGGCGTTCGAAGTAGGTCCATTGGCCCTCAGTCGGCTTCTCCTCTAGGTCCTCCCATCTATAAACCGGTCAGCTTTGCCTTAGCATCCGATGAATAGGGTACTTACACCTTCGACTCGTACATGATATCCACGAGTCTTAATTCGCTTTCCGCTCTTTGCACTACTTCCTCAATCAGGCCACCACCAATCTTATTCTCGATTTCCTCAACCCTAAAACTCCCAATTAGCAAACTTGCGCCTTGTACACGTATTATAGGTGGCAAACGAACTGGTCGGCGGTCAACTGGGGCTCGCGCTCCCACTCTATCTTCTCATCGGGCGTGATGGGTAGGCGGTCGAACAGCAATTCTTGGCCTTTCCGGTCCTCCTCGCCACGCAGGCCCTCCGAGTTGGGGCCCTCGTCGCGCTCGCCGTCCCACTCCTCGTATCGTTCGTCCTGGGGGTTCGGATCGGAGCGGTGCACGAACAGTCTCCCGCCGGACTCGACTTGCAGCACGGCGGCGCGCTCGGCGGGCCGTGCGGAGCTGGCCGAGGTCGTCACGCTGAAGTGGCGCGGGTTCTCTTGGGCGATCTTGCGGGCGCGCGCCGCCCACTCCTCGTAGCCCGGCGGCGATGCCGACTCGACGATGGCCATGCGGTGCTTGGTCAGGGCCTCGACCGACTGGCGGTACAGCGAGGACTCGGGAATCTGTTGCAGCTTCTCGAGCGTGCGCGAGTACAGGTACAGCAGCGACGAGCGCGGCGAGCTGTGGGTGTAGACGCCCGTGAGGCCGGTCGGGCTGCCTGGTACGAGGTAGCGCGCCGGCTTGACGGCGGCGAAAAGTCGGAAAGTCCCCCGCATCGTGATTGACCAGACGGATTGAGGGGGGGGCGCTGGTTCAATTGGGGTGGAAGATTGAGAAGTCGGTTCGAATTGAGATATTTGGCGAAGCTTCCCCAGTTGGATTTGGAGTTTGGAAGCTCATCGGAGCTAAGGGTCACGTGGTATCGAATTGTCGGGGTATTATATGTGAATATGACATATATCATGCAATAATCCGTATGTACGTTTTGCAGCCTCCCCCACCAGATGACAGGCCTCTTCCATCACAGTTCTTTCTTTGTTATTTCAACTTGTATTATTTTCGAAAGCTAATGGCCTTAAGAAATGAAGTATTTGGTAACCTCAAGCATTTCGCTAAACGCCTTGAAATTACCCACGCTTGAGTGTAGACGCTCTAGATGACAGAACGGGATCGCGATCAGCCAGCTCTATAGCCAATGCACAAAATATGCTATCTTACATATCTCATAATGCCCAAGTTGTGAGGTAGTCGAGGTGTGTCGACAGCTAGGAACAGGCAGCTAGACACCAAATTCTATATTGGCTAATGAGTCTAGGTACTTATCTGATGCTTACGCCAAGTTCTAGTTTGTTGTGATGGCACTATAGAAGTACGTATATGAACACTAGCGGTGTCATCATAGGCTATAAACCCATGTTTTTCAACGGTGTCTACACTTATTATAACACCCGGTGATTAAAATTCTAGGCTCGCAGCTTTAATCATGTTAATGAGAATCATTCAAGCATGCCAACCTTCCTACGCGAGGTTGGCGTCTCCCAATGAAGCGGTCTAGAGAGTATGGAATAGCACGTGGCTTATGTCGACTAATAGGTCATGGGGAGCAATGCCTGTCGATGATTACTATCAGCTGTCGCCGCAGCCTCACCCCCGATCGCTTGATATGACGAGTTACGGGATATGAAGAAATGTGGCGTCCTTTTGGGGACAAAGGGTAATAAGGAATCGGCATTTTTCATGCTGACATGTCACATGTAGGTCCATTCAATGGCATATCCAATATTCAGGTAGGCTATGGGATCCGATCCTGGAATCTCTGATTTGGTAGCCTCGATCGGCCTGACCCATGGTGTGCGCCTCTTATGTAAGACAAGCATTCACCCCTATCCAAGGCCAAAGCCAACACCCTTTCGGTCTCTGTATACCTGGGTGGCTTAGAATAAAAGTCTCGTGGATTCTGAATTTGCTTCGATCAATACTACTCTAGTCCTAGATCTATGTTGGAAATCTTTTCGTCTAGTAAGTACAAATACCTGTTTTGCCCTTCATAATCTTTCTCATCCATTAATGTATTCAAGCTCGCTATTGATATTTCGTCATTTTTGAGCTGCAGCCTCATTAAGTGTATCAATCCTAGATCATCGCCATGCCGCATTCAGAGCGTATCTACGAGAGGTCAAACAGCCGACTGAAAACGATCTCTCAGAAATTACAAGATGATCAAAAACTTGATCACCAACTTCCGGGACTTGCCAAGCTTCTCGATGATATCGTTGACCCTGACACAAACGTCCCTCGAGAGGATTCAGTTCGCAGGTTGTTGCGTGTCTTCTGGGAATCCGAGGACGATGGCACATACAGCAGCATCCTTGGCCGGTACTCGCATGTCGAGAACAAGCTGATTCGAGCATTCGTCGAAGATGAGAAGTCCGCAGACGATATCGGTAAGGACTTCGACATGGGAGTGTCCCTTGGTGCCCGTGAAGAGCTTCCCCTGCTAGACGAGGAGAGTTCATGGGATACTATGATGGATCGTGTCCATGAACTATTCCATCTGGATGAGAAGCCACCCTCTCTCTATAACGATGAATCCCAAAAGGTGGGAATTACCGTCTACGCACACAAAGCGTTTCAGAATTGGGGTCTTACTGTGAAAAATACACCGAGTCTTACCTACGTTCCAAGCACGTCCTACGGCATTCAGCAGATCGTCAAGTATGCAAAGGCTCGCAACCTGAAGGCCAGAGCATCCGGATATCGTCATTCGTGGTCTCCGGTATTCGGCTCGGATGGCCAGATCATCATCTCGACCCTGGGGTTGCATCGAGCCTCGATGCTTCCAAACACCGAGTCCCTTCCAGGTTCTCAATTTTTCGTCAGGGGTACGGAGCTCAACAGCATTGACTTCGTAGGGGAGCCGGAAAAGGGGCAGAAGCGACTAGTTCGAGTGGGCACTGCAGTGACAAACCAGATGTTCAGGAGATGGTGCAATGCGCAGGAGCTGCACAAAGCTTCGTCCTTGCCCCTGAACGTAATCATGGTAGAGATTACTTACGGAGGATCGAACGCCCCGATCTGCCACGGAGCCGGAAGAAGACACCCCACACTCAGCGACCTAGTCCACGCCATTGAGTATGTGGACGTGAACGGTAACATGCAAACAATCAGCAAGGACAAGGACCCTAGTTTCATGGCTGTAGCTAGTGGTTGTTTTGGACTTCTAGGAATTGTCACCCACATCACTCTTGAGCTCGACCCTATGAGCTATGCTGTCATGGTACCTAGGAAGATTCCTGTCATGGAAGCCATTCCACCGCCCCCTGGGTTAGCAGACGACGAGATTCCTGAAGCTCTACGGGTTGATATGACCCCACAACAGCGAGCCGAAGCTCAAGCCACCTTCGAGAAGCAGGCGGCGGATGACTTCTACTCAGAGTGGTTTTGGTTCCCTTACACAAGCAAAGTATGGGTTAACTGCTGGAACGTCGTAGAGGATGGCAAGGATGCGGAAGAATACCCCAGCAAAGTTGGCGTTCTGATCCAGTGGGCCGAGACCGTGGCCATCCAAATCATCCAGGAGTCCGAGTCCGTACTCAACTTGCAGAACATCTTCCCCTGGACTCAAGCTACGCTACTGTCCAAACTTGGTCTTTACGCAATGCCAGATGTCACCGACCCCAAAGATACAATCAAAACACAGCTACCCAATGCATTACACTTCCGCAGAGCTATCCAGAATGTCAGAGTTAGGGACACGGAACTGGAGATTCCCTTGCAGCCTAAGGTCGGCAGTCTGAAAGACGCGAAGCCCAACGACCCGATTGACTGGTCCCTCGTGCAGAGGGCGTGGTGGGATGCAATTCTAGCCGCCTACAAGTACAAGGACACATGCCCGCAGCGCATGCCCCTCGAGATGCGAATCACTGGGCCTTCTAACGTGACTCTGGCCCCTTTCAGGGGGCACACGCTCGGTACTTGCTCTATCGAGGTGCTGACGCTCCAGAACATGGAGGAAGAGTGGCTTCCATATGTCCAGTACGTCGTGGATAAGTGGATGGAGCTCAAGGACAACCAGGGGAACTATCTCGAGACTCGGCCACACTGGGCAAAGGAGTGGGCAACCATGACTGCACGCGGTCGCCCGATGATCGAGTATGTGAAGGAGTCTTACCGAGATGCCATTCCCGAGTTCAGAGAGATCATGGGGCAGATTGCAAAAAAGCAAGGGTGGAATTTAGAGGAAGCAAGGCATAGGTTTAGTAATGAGCTGTTTGACGAGATCTTCTTTACATGAAGTAGATGGAGATAGGGGGAAGGCATGCTTTAATTTATCAAATTTTATTATCACCATGTAAGACCATATTTTATCTTTTATTCCCCATTATTACTAGTCTATCATCACACAATGGTCTCATTTGTTGATGCTCACGTGAGACGACAGTTGGGCACTATGTGTTCGTGTCGGAAATCAAGTACCTAAATTGGTATCTAGGGGGGGAGGGCTGCTGCTATTCCACAGCAATATTCAAATACAATCAGCCATGTGGAAGTAATTATTTTCTTCGGTACTATGGGTACCTTTTTACTACTAGCTGTAAGACTCCTGGTAAAGATTACGGGTAGTCCTGAGAAAAAGCATGCTAAACGAGCTGTTCGAGAAGGTTCTTAATCAGAATGGAAATAGGCATACGTACTTTTATTCATAAAGCTCCCTTTACAATCACTGTGCAGAATAGCTTAGGCGAGTAGAAGTGCTAGAAGTACACTGGCTTACTGATCTGTGAAATTCTGTACTCAAAAATACCTAGGTAACTCCCTATAACGCCGCCATTGTGGGTATTTCACAAGTATCGACTTCCCCCTTCCCGTCGTCGTTCGGTAACGAAGTCACTGTCCAGTAAATCAGTAAATCCCTTGAGGCCCACCCGATTTGGCCGTTGATAACTCTGTAGGTACCTAGGTAGTTGCGAAGGTACTCGAGCATGCCGCTCCTGCCAGGCAACGCCGGCAGTTCCCCTGATTCTGCCGGCTGATCCTGGACCACACCGCCGGCGCGACCACCCTTCGAAAAAGTATTTAAGGACTGGCACCCCCCTCCTCTCTCTCTCTTCTCTTCTTCTTTTCTTCTTCACACTACTTACCAAAAATTCTCGAAGCATCCTCGATCAAGAATGGGGATGCTTAGGAGGCAAGCCTGCCTTGCACTCCGCAGTTGTCTTGGCCCTCCTCCTTTTGCGCTTCGGGGCACGGGGCGGGAGCAATTTTTGCTTTCTCATTCTCCATCCTTTTTTTCGTTATGTTCGATGCCTTGCTGCATCGCCATGAGGAAGAATGGTCCCATCTAGTGTTTGCTATTTGTGTTGACGGTGATCTTCGCGATGTGGTTGACTGTTTACCCAGGCCCCATGCTTCTTTGCCCTTGGCCTTGCCAATGCTCTCTTGATTCCCACCGTGCTATAGCTTGGCCCTTCGCGTTGATAGGTTTCTCGATGTTGATTCGCCATCTGGCTATGTGTTTACTGTAGATATTGCCCTTGACCCATGGTGTTCTCAATGTCAATGCCCTCACGCTCAACGCGTGATATCATTTGATGATGTTTTCGGACATCTTGCCGCACTCTGGTCATCTCTATCTCCATGTGAATCTCGTGATACCTGTCTACTGTATACCTATGCCCATACAGCCGGATTTGACACACATTCAAAGCTCCCACTACGCGTCTTCGCACGCGAACTTGCCTGAAGATCCAGGCGGCATCTATTCCAATACATTGACTCCAGCTGACCAGCAATGCCTCCTCCAGGATACAAGGTAGCCACCTAGCTCCCACGCTTCTTCGCCAATACACTTGCTCGTATTCTATTGACCTGTTCTATGCTGTATCGAGCTTGGCATTTGTGTTGATGAGTATCTCCACGATGTTTGACCGGTAGATATTACGCTGGTTGCAACTTGTAATGTTAGCATCTTGTTACATGCTCTACCACAGCGCGCTTGCCACGCGAATCGCCTCTATGCTCATTGTGTGATGCTACTTGGTAGTGTTGTCGAGCGCTCGTCACACCTTGACCCATCTTCATCTTGATCTGTACTTCGCGATGCTCACTGGCTGGGTACTTGGGTAGGTATGTTTCTACAGTTTGTTTTCGTAGTCTGTATGCAAACACCCATATAATCAACCCAGATCGTAGTCAATGGATTTCACGACGCGTCTTCGCCCATGAGCTTACTAGTATTCCATCAATACTATTATGCTGCCTTTAGTTGACCGTCTGCACCAACGGGTACTCCAACTTAGACGCGTCTTCACTCGCAAACTTATTTGTGTTAATTACCCCCATGCTGTTTCTTATATGTCAAACTCGGCGCGTCGCGCAAGGCGTCCTTAAAAAACACATACGTCGTTGATATAATGCTACAGGAGCCGACAAGATCCGTTACGCTTTAAGTGAAGACGTTTGGGGTCATGGTCGTCTCTAGTATATTAAACTTGACGTGTACTGGCCCATCGCAAACCGTCATTTGAGATATCACAGGAGGTAGCCAGGCTGGCAGCGCGACTAGATTGACAAAGGTTGGCATTAGAGTACACGTTATCGGGCGGGAATAGCTTCTGTTGTCCTTCCAGCTTCACTTCTGCGCCCGGGGCTTGTTCTAGGGTTTGACCATTACCTGGACTTTTATCTGTGTCATTATATCCATGAGCCACTCTAGTGAAGATGGATATTATGCATAGGCAGACACTTGTCACACTAAAAGTATGTACGCAGGAAATAATATAGAAGGGCAAATCAAGCTTATCTGATCTTCCAGTTAGAAGTTAGAAGTTGGAAATGAAGCAAGTAAAGTAACGCAATCACAGGGAAATTTCCCCGAGGATTTGTTTCATCTATATCACACTTGTTGTTCAAATACGAACACGCCAGACCAAGCAGGCAAAAGAGAAAAAGATAAAGGAATCCCCTAATATTCACTGCCATCCTGGCAGGCCCTTAGACCCGTTCCATAGGCTCGTCCTGTTGCAAAACCTCACATCGAAAGTGTTCTGTCGCACTCGAGAGAATTGCGGGTATCAATCATCTAGGAAGCGTTCTCGCGGCTCTTGCGGTAGTTCGCCTATAGTGTTATGTTAATATCAAGAACGGACATGGTAGAACAATGCTATCATTCAACGAACCTCTTGCTCGACCTGAAGACCCTCGATGATGGGTGCAAGCTCGCTCAGAATCTCGGCGGACTTCTTGTGGTACTCCAGCTGAGCAGCAACAAGCTCTGCAAGGTTACGGAGGGGCTCAGGAGTGTCCAGAACCTATCGGGTAAATGGTCAGTCAGAATCTACAGACGAGTGGTGGCATAGGCATGACATACGTTCTTCATAACACCCACGGCCTCTTCAGTCTGGGTGACGAACTCATCCTCGGCCTTCTCGATTTCCTCCTGAGCTTCAGGGCTCAACTCCTCAGTATTGTGGTGATCATCACGGGGAGAGTTGGCACCGATCTTCCAGGTGTTTCCCTTGGCGCGAGACTTGACGGAGTCGAGAGTCAAGCGCGCCTTCTCGACATTCTTGCGCGCTCGAGTTGCGAACATCAAGTTGGTGTTCAGCGTGGTGGTCCAGCCAGCCAGGTATCGGCTTTGGATCTGGGCATCCTGGGCAAGGCGGGCCTCGCCAAGTCGCTCACTAACCAGTGCATACTTCTCGAGAGCGGTCGCAAGAGGATCCTCGCCGGCGCCGGTATGCTGCTGGTGCAAGAGCTGGGAACTAGCCAAACTGGCACGTGCGATAGCGTGGGAGAAGGTCTTGGGCTGGGGCTTCGCGGTGGGAGGTGCAGTCAAGGCAGCCTGAGCTTCGGCAGGGGTGGTGGCAGCAGAGAGGAGCTGAACCTTCTCGCTAACAGTGCGACCGAGGTCCGAGAAGCTCTCCTTGATGTTGGCAGGGTAATCGTAAGCTTCGTGGGAGTATTGCGAACTATAGGACAAACCATGTGAGCTAGAAAAGATCGGCGCGCAACACAAGGGATGGACTTACGTCACCGTAAGCATCTTCTGGTGGACCTGCTTGAGGGCGTCGACACGTTTCTCGAGGTCGATGTAGTCCGGAGGGAGCTCAGTCTATGGAAACCTACTGTTAGTGAAACCTTTACGGGTTGTTGCGAGACATGTTCACCTTGTCCTCGGCCTGGCCAAGCTGTTCCTTGGTGTACTGGAAAGTACGGGAAGCAAAGGGGGTAATCTGCTGGCCGATAGAGCTATCACGATGTTAGTATCCATGGTCGCCGATAGAAATACGTCCACAAGGATTTTCGAGCGGGCCAAGTACCTCAAGCTATTACCGAATGCCTTGAAGTTATCCATGGTGGGCAATCTAGTGGTCTGGCGACGCAATAAATTGGGATGCCAAGCAGGGTAGTTGCTGATGATATCAGGTCCGTGTACGGAACGTCGACAAAGGATAGGGTTAGAATGATGGGAAAGTTAACTCTTGAAAAGAAGACACTTCAAGCTGGCATTGTGTACCTAATCAGCTAACCTACCTAATCAGCTAACCTAGGTACCTAATCAGCTACCTGGGCGTCGTCAGGGGTACAGTGTCACAGCCCACTAGCGTTATGTAATTGTTAGTGCAAACTATTTGCTAGGTACCTCACCTAACTGGCGCTAACACGTGAGTACACCTATCTCATGCTACGCCACACCTGCACACCAGGCCACAAGGGAATTTGGTTTGAGTTATGAACTGCATACAGTCAGTTACCTTTTGTATGCGTTTGAAAATTTCTTATGAATGGAGAGAGAGGAAGGAAACCATTAAGAGCCACCAAGCAGACTCGACTCCATCAGTTTTGAGTTTGATACCCTTCCTATGTAGATATACTGCACGGCCCGTTCCCACCTGTCAATAGAAAAGGAAGAAACAGAATATTCTACTCCAAATGGTACCCGGCTCTTCCCCATTTCCTATCGATAGCCGTCGTGATACCATAGGTACCTGATCATGGAGACATGTGCGACGACGAGGTACGTATAATTCGTAGACGTTTTAAGGGGTAAAATGTCATGGACGTGTCCGGATGGAATATAGCCCGCGCTAAGACCTTCATCTATCACATACGACCATATCATCCAGAGAACTCGGGATCCCGTCCGCTCTCCCATAGATAAGCTGGATAGAGCCGCATTAGTAGTTGGGTCGGTGACGACCAGCGAATCCGTGGTGTTGTATGTTTTTGCCCTTTCTATCTATCGCTATAATTACCTCTTTGTTTTGATGATGAGTTATTGGACACCAAGGATGGCTTGTGAGAATTTTACACTGCCCCCTTTCCACTCAGAGCATCTTAGATGAGACAATAGAGTAGGATCGACAACATTTACTCATGGGCGAGCACAAACACGCGGGGGGAAGACTACCACTCAAGCTTAAAGAAAAGTACAAGTTCTATTATGGGCATCACATCATCTGATGATAACCAGCGCTATTCTAGACTGGCGGATGACAACGACCCGTGGTATAAGAAGAAACGCTGTAGCAGCTGTATGCGTTCTGTTCTATCAAGTGAACGCGCAATATGTCCAAACGAAAACGTTTATGTGACGATCCTCCTTCTCTCCTCTCGTTTTCTACACCTCATGGATTTTCTTTTGTTTCATGTCTTTCCCTCTCCCAAAACGCCGTTTTCTATGCAGCTTCTTCTCCAATGCCCGTGAACCCACTTATGTATGGTATGTATGTATGCAATTTCCAGCCTCGCTAGAGGCTCCGCTTTCTAGATGCGACAGCTCGGATCTCCCACCCACTACCTGGAAGCGTCCGACCTCCGCTGCGGCTTCCGCCCGGAACTCGGCCGGTCTACCTCTGGCTCCTCGTCTACCTCCGGCTCCTCGTTGCGCATCGGGCTATCCCTTCCGAGGGGACTCCGCCCCGCCCTGCTCCTATTATGGTGGCGGCGGGCACCTCCGGACGATACGCCCAGGCTCTGCCTTTGCTGCTGCCGCTGCTGCTGCGTACGAGAGGGGTCTTGGTTATGCGGTAGAGATAACCTCTGGTTAGGCGACGACTCCGGGTCCGACTGCGAGTCGTGGCCGTCCTCTACGTCTCTGTAGCGGCGTTCGGAGCGGCTGACGTCCGACGCCCTCGGGTCCTCCCAGCCGCCCTTGGCGAGCTCCACGTCCGAGAACTCGTAGACCTGGCCGCGCGGGGGGATGGCGTACTTCTTGGACTGTTCGACGAACGAGCTGTACTGACTGGCCTGCGCCATCTCGTACTTCTTGCGGTCCTCGTCGCCCATGATGCTCTCGACGCGCCGGGGAAGGTACACCGAGTTGGTGCCGGTCGTCGTGAGGCTATCGACCGAGTCGCGGTTCTGCAGATAGCGCGTGGGCCGATCCAACGACTCGTACTCGTTCCCCGGCGTCGCGAAGCTGAACGTCGACTCCTCCGGGTACACGTAGAAGCCGTTGGCCTTCTTCTCGGGCGCTGCGAACTTGCCCTCAATCCTCTCGGGTGGCAGCACCTTGCTCCTCGTCCTCTGGGGCACAGCATCGTGTCCTTTGCTCCTTTGTCGCTGCACTTCGGCCGCCGGCTTGAATGTCTCTGGGACGAGGTTGAGGTCGTCTCCGGCCTTCTCGGCCTGCTCGACGGCCTGCTGCGGCGTCGTGTTGGCGTCGGCGGTGGCAGCATCGGCACGAGGACCACCCCACGTCCTTTGGCCGGCGGTAAAGATGCCGTATACCATGTAATACCAATTGAAGAAGGGGTTGAGGATAAACATCATCGGGTACAACCAGACCTTATATCGCTTCAGCTTAAAGCCGAAGTAGATCATCATCAGCCAGTTCAGGCCGAGCGAGATAGCAATGAATCCAACGGGGAGCTGATCGACCCTCATGGTCGTTGTCATTATCGAAAGCACCATGATGAAGAAAAGCAAAGCCGTCGTGCGAATTGTATTTTGCATAAACCGGACCACGAGCAGGATAGGGTACCGTTTCCAGAGACGCCAGTCAGTCAACATGCAGACTTCGTTCGTGATGAACCCGAGAAACCACCTTCGCCGTTGCTTAATCAGCGACTGAACCGTCTGCACCGCTTCCGTCTTGCAGAAGGCCGACGTGCACATCTGGATCTGGTATCGCTTCTTCGCCCCGATCATGAACAGATGCGTCAGCCATCTATCCTCACCTAGATGGCTCTTCGCGAAGTCGAATAGGTCCTCACACTGCTCGGCCTTGTCTGCAAAGTAGTATTTAGCCATCCTCCGAAATGCAGAAAAGCGTAGCATGGTTAGGGCTCCCGGTAAACAAGTGACAGCGCCGCACCCAGACTCGACCGTCCTTTCGAAGAGCTGGCCGTGGATGTACTCCATGTCTTGGAGTAGGGTGATGATACTGTGCTTCCTGGTCGTTGAGGTGATAACGCCTGTCATAGCTAGCATATCCCTGCTGTTCCCAGGGCTTAGCTCCATATCGTAGACGAAGTTTTGTAGACAGACTCTATCCAAAATGCAGTCTGAGTCGATAAAAAGGATAAACAGATTATCGTTCCTCTTGAGATATTCTTTGTATACCTTGTCGATGAGTTTGAAAGTCGACTTCTGGCAATGGCGCTTGCCTCCGTGGGGAAACCGGGAGACAGTAATTCGGGCTCCTCGGTAGCTGACATCGATACTCTTAGGATACGACTCTAGTGTGAGAGGTACCCCAAGCTTCTCGATCGTGTTCAGGTATAACTCATCTTCCTGGTCTCCGTCGAACGAGAGGAAAACGTGAATACATGACGGAGGGTAATCGCAATCCACAACTGAGTTGACGGCGGTAACGAGGATATCCGGGTCTTCCTTGTAGCATGGCATGACGATAACAACCTTTGGCGCAGAAACCTCATCCAATACTTCTTTGACACGTTTCGTTCTTCCAAGCTGATGGGTGACAAGTTGGTACACGCAGAAAAGCCATGGTATTGTCAGGAGACCTGCAAAACTCCAGAAAGCAAACCATTGGAGGATGTCGACCATGTCGGGGGGCCAATATCGGGTAATCTGGCTAGGAAGAGGCAGTGTAACGATCATGATAGGCAAAAAGATAAAGCTATCGAATTATTAGCAATGTTCACATGATGAGTATTGACCAAGGCGCACCGAAAACCAGTGAACAGAACAGAAATGACGATCGCAAGCAGTCTGATTGTCCAATGCTCTGCCTTCTGGAAAACTTTGACAAGGCAGTACAGGAAGGCAGCTAGCCACAGAAACCATTCGAGAAGGGCCGCCAGCATAACAACGCCCACAATGGCGGTGTAGATGATCTAGGAGATTATGTTAATAGCTCGAAAGTAATTTGTTTGTCGTTTTGAACTTACCTCGTGGACCGGCCATGTCTCCGTGATATCTTGCGACATCTTGTGTCACAGGGGTAGCGGTACTACGAAGACTAGGCGAAGGACGGTCGGGGCCGGGGATGCCTCTTGAGATAAAGAAGGTAGATTTTCAGGTTCGGACTGGGGATTTGGTGTGGCTCGTTTCTCATGCAAGCATCGTTATGACTTTTCAATGTAGCGGAGCGGTGACAGGTAATCTGGTTACACAAAGATGCGTGTCTGCGGCTACCTGCAGCGAGAAGCAAGGGAGCCCCGGATCTAGACTGCCCGCGCTTAAGAAAGAAGCAATGCCGGATTGTGTGGAAGGGATTTGTCGTTGTAGATATATCTCAATTACTCGGTATAAAGGGGGTGGCGCTCGATATTGTTAGTTCGTTGAGTAAACGCCTTCCAGGTGTCAGTCCCGACGGGCAGGACGAGGTGGTACGGGAGTCCGTATAAGATGAAAATCGACGCTAGAGAAACGATAATTGGCCAGAGTCCTGTTCTGCCTAGTTGTTGTTTGTGTCGTCTTGTCCTGTCGTAGAGGATGTTGCTCTGAGTTATTCCTGTGCCAACTTAAGCGCACTGGAATAGCAGCTATGCCAAAAATGTTCTCATAACGAGGGCAAAGAACTCGTTATAGTATAGTCGTTGGAGTAGGGAGGTGATGTCACGGCAGAACGAATGAAGGACTGGCGGTTAGTAAAGTAGCCGATGAGCGAATGTGGTCGCAGTCTTTGGCGACGATTCTGAGTAGGTAACCAAAGGCCTCTGTGTATTCCGGCAGTCTAGATGACTCGAGCTGGGTAGGCTGGGTAGGCTGGATCAGCGGTCACACCACGAAGCCAGCAAGCTCTTTCTATATCATCCATAAGATACTTAAGATCTGGACTTTCCGCTTGGCACATGGGGCGCGATGCCTGTTGGGCGGCGGGACCTGCAGACGTACATAGTATTGCATGTAAGGGAACCCTCACCCCTGCCCCCAGTACTTGCTATACTTGGGTATTTTTAGGCTCGCATGGCATAGGCGGATGATGGCACTGCATCGTACAGGAACCGGAAGCTGGCTAAAACGACCACCGCTTACGGTGGCGAATGAGCGTAGACAGGTCAGAACACCGCAGATGCGATGATATGGGGCCTATGGGGTATACGATAGCCCTTCATTGTCCAGGCTCTTAAGTTAACCAAGGAGCTAGTTTCGTTGCAGGGCTCCCCAGTCGTAACTAGAAGGACTCGGAGGTCGTGAAGGAACACGTCTAGAAAGCCGGGACAGGTACAGGGATAGGAAGAGGCTTGCCGTCGTTACCGTCCTTAGTCACGGCAGATGAATCAACACCAGCTGCGTAATTCGGCGATAGATATTGATGTAAGCCGCATAAGAAGGAAAATGAGCAGAAAGAGAAAAGCGAGATAAATTGAGTTTGTATGGCGATCAGTTGGTTTTAGGAAAGGGGTATGCAAACCATCACAAGAACCACGTAACGTATACACAGTCATCTATCCACGCACAGGTGCCTACCTGTTTACTTACATCGGAAGTCGAATCGTATAGACGCGTACCTGTAACTCCGTCTCGTAAAGTCCGGAAGTATTGCACCTTCACGTTGTTTTTAAGTGAAGCGTGCAATTATGTATGTGGTATCCCAAGCTCAGCTCACCACGACTTCCACTTAAGGCGGGGAAGGGTAAAAAGAAAAGCATCAACAATCCAATACCATGGCATGGCATAGAAGGCAGTTGTCGGGCTGTCAGTGCCCCCCAATCAGTCAAGCAGACCTGGCTGCGTGGTCTTGCTGCAAGTAAGTGGGCTGGAGGACGCAACGCGCATTCTTTTACTTTAGCCAGTACTCAGAAGTACTCTTGGTGCCGTGGTACCCTGCCAGGTACCTTAGCGGGCCGTTTGGCAAGCAATTAATATCAAAATATTCCCTGTTTTTTTCTCTCGATGATGTTAGCAGGACCCAAGAATTCGTAAGGCGAATAGGTTTGGTGTTTGCTTGCATGCGCATTATCCGATCGATGGGTTAGGGTGGATCGGTATGTTTTGTGGGTTGGTGACACGACAAAGAGATTGACATACTGCATACCTAGTACTATAGGTTAGTATCTTGAATACGAACTGTTGTACAAAACAATAAAGTTACAGGCTGATTGTCCCGGAGGGCTGAAGCCACCGACGTATCAACTCGTCCTCTGTTTGATGTATCGGACTAAATGAACAACCATATCCACAAAAAAGTATCGTATCTGATGTAAGTTCAGGTTCAGGTTGAGATTTAGAACCACAAGGTTGCAGTAGCCCAGACGGTGAGAGATTGAAGGAAGACAGGAAAGAAAGCAACGTTGATTAATAAGGCACCAAAAGTCACGGTTAAAACGTCACAGGCGGCTCAAAAATGGTGAGCTTTAGCGAGACAAGCGCGCTAAAGGGGATCTAAGCGAGAGATCCCTGTTAAGGAAAATCTAGTTGCAAGGGTTTTGGGGTGATTCGGTGGGTGACTTGTCAACTAAAGTTGCCACGTTGATAGCGCCCAGACTGGCGGACACTTGGACCCCGCCTGGTACGGAAGTGTATATTTAGGTACATACCTCCTAACTTCACCTCAGGTACCTCCTGCTTGTTATATGGGCAGTGGGCAGTAAGCACACAGAAAGATACAAGTACAAGCAAGACACATGTATGTACATATATAGGTAATTCTGGGAGGCGAGTGATGAATGGTGGTAAGGTTGGAAGCAATGCAAGCCTAGAACAACGAAAAGAAAGGGGGAGGTGTTAAATGGTTCGGCTGTCAGATGGTGATGGCTTCAAGTCAAAGCCGCATTCGGATGAGTGTGGAGTTGGTCAGATCTCCGATATGCGACGGACCACTCAGCGCCGGTTGCCCTCCCCCTCGCAAACCGTTGCCTGGATCTCCCAGGGTATCATCTCAGATCCATGTGCGCACACGTAAGCTGCAATATGGTCAATTAATATATCCAGATGGGTTGCAACCGCGACAGAAAAAATTCCTGGTCAATATAAAATTTTCTGGGGAGCATACCTCGAGATTCTAATGGTTAATTGTCCCGATCGCTGCTGGAACCTTACGTCCCCAGCCCAGCTCGCAACCGCCCGAGATCAACCGGTTTACCCGGCATTCCGCTGGATGGACCGCAAGCCGTCGGCCCCGTCAGGTGCCAAAGTCGTGACAAACGGAAACTACCCTCTCCCGTAGGGCAATATGGATTCTATACAAGCGAACGCCATTAAATAGAGCACGCATCTATTCGCAATTCTATACAGTCGAGTTCGTCATCGCGTTGTCCCGAACGCGTAGGCCCCCTGCGGCCGGGACGAGCCTTTTCCTTCTCTTGTCGCCATAGGTCTCATCGACAAGCTAGAGCACCTGCCGGTTTCGTGGCTCTGGCAAAATAGCCAAAAATGTCCCGGATGGGTGAGGCTAGGGGTTAGATGGCTAGGCTTCGAGTTCAATCCCGTATTTACTATCCGATCTCTGGAACGTAGGTAACCCTTGAAAAAGGAGGGAAAAAATAAATGCTTGCACGGGCTGTGTTAGAACGGCACATTGTCTCCCAAGAAAAAGGGGCGCAAAGCACGAAATGTAGATGGAATGACGTGCTATGGCGCATACCTACCCAGGTATGTCTTATTGTTCAACGGCTCTTCTAGTCCAATGCCGTGATGCAATTCTATGTGGACGATTTGCTAAGTCTGTCCAAACTTACTAATTACGCGCGACGCAGGAATTGCATCGCCAAGCCTCAAATACGAGCCCGCGACATGCTGACCCGGGCGGGAACGGCTTCATGCCGTACAACTTGCACCGACGTTTGGGGCTGAGCACTTGGAATACCGGTAGCTACTGGCGCTACGGAACATTTATTCGATAGTGCGGAAAATGGTTATCGTATCGAACTGGTGCTGCTGGTCGATATAAAACATGATAGGTCAGCACGACGCGCACTTATTTCTAAAAATCTCACGTCAAACCTATAACCACCTGGCTTCCATCTTCGGCGTGGGGGATCGAGACGGCCGCATCTTCCCGACCCGTTGACGTCTGTACGGTCTCCTGTTTCTTGCTGAGCTAAGTAAACTAGTGGTCCACTAAGACGCAGATCTCCCTGTGCTTGAGTCCCCGCCGCGAGTGATCGAACGTACATAAGGTCCTTTAAGCGCTTCGTGTTTTCTGTCTCGCATTACTCGTGCTATGCCCCACTTATAGTGGTAGTCGTCCCTCCCCCCAGCCTATTAGCTGGTGCTTTGCAGTAAATCAACCATTTCGGTAAATCAACCATTTTTTCATGCAGCAAAATATATACCAAAATCAATTATCAATCGATTTCTAATATATCAATCAATTATAAGTTATTTAAATTTGAAAAAATTACTCTTTTATTTAGAAATTTAATAAGATAATTCTAGAGTCTTTTTCATATTTTTATCATATTTTTTCATCAAGATATACCAGCTTGAAAAATAGTCATATTTGTATATTTATTGACCAATTAGATCTAAGAAACCCTAACCAAAATACCTTCAAAAGTACACCTAATTCTACGAAATTTCAAATAATTTTTGTCGCATTAGAATAACGAAATTTTATAATAATTTAAAAAAATTATTATTATTCTTATCATATCCTTAAAATCATACTCCTCCTTTTTCTAAGATTAAAAGCCTTTATTTTTATTGATTTTATCCCAATTTCGATATCTCATTTTCAAAGGAAAAACTAAACCTATTATATTATACCTTGAATTTTAGACCAGCCTTTACAGTCGCAACGCTCAATTCAATATGAATCAATTCAAAAATAACTTATCTATATAATATTTTTTTTTCGAATTAAATCGGCTTGAAATGGGCTCAGATTTCGAGTTTTTTATTATAACTATTCGAAAAAGTGGTTGATTTACCGAAATGGTTGATTTACTGCAAAGCACCAGCTAATAGGCTGGGGGGAGGGACGACTACCACTATAAGTGGGGCATAGCACGAGTAGCCTGCCACGTTAGTCTTGAGACCGAGTAGGGAAGTGGCATGATCCACCCTGAGCATTGAATCCTACGAACTACCTGGGTACTTAAAAATAGTATAAAGGAATAGGAATCTTCAATGGCAATGTCATTTATTTAGTAGTATGAAGAGGGGCTTCGACTGCATGGTTGAAGCCCGCCTACTTGTAGCCAACCACTGTACTTGCAAGTATTACTTGCAACAGTTGTTCTTTAGGTGTGAAAAGAGTGACATGAGCTATAGACTAGCTAGCTGTATACGAACACAAAAAAACAGCGCAAAACGAAGCGCCACGAAAGCAATCTGTCAAGCATGGTTTCGTCAGTCTGTCCATACATGAATCCCGCCGCCGTACGGTGTACGTCCTTGTGAGGCGAGTTTAGTCGGGCAGAACCTGATCGTCTCTATGCCCCAAAAACACGGCCTATCCCCGAAATGACCGGGCCACCGGCCAAGCGACTACTGTTTCTCGACCTCTGTCTTGACCGGAGCTGCCCGACTTCTCGAGCTATAACCACCTTTGTCGGCCCCCCTCTGCCGGCGGCCTTATTTTATCAGCTTCACTCACATCGGCCAGCTTTCCCGCGGTAGGCCCCGAGACTTTGGCGTGTATACGACCGGTGATTATGCGTCACCCACCTCAAGCGTCCCTTGCGTCAAGGAATGTGCTTCCGCCGAAGTCGCAGCTTCCACGTGAGATGTGGTGCCTGAGCAGGAGGTATTGCATCTCTCCACTGCAGTACTCAAATGTGTAATTAGTGTAGAATGTTGTCGGCTCGGGAGTAAATCAGGTCCTAAACGCATAAGAAAAGTCGCTCTAGTTAGCCCTTATTCTCGACATTCTCAACAGACATCAGCGCTTCCCGCGACCCCGCCCCCGTTGTTGGCGATATCGCGAGTTTGCCGAGGGAATATGACGCTTGTTCATAATACTCTTATCCACTCGGTTAGGAGCAGATATATCTCCCTCAACTGAATTGTCGGCAGATCGACCATTGTCATCTGGTGCGTTCTGCTCGACTTTATTTTGGTTTGGGGTTCTTCCGTACCAGTCAACATCGCTAAGTTGTAGTCTACGGACGCGCTGTCCGCTACGCTCCTTGATAGATTTATCAGGGCGATTAGGATGATATGAGGGAGGTTTCTCGTGACCTGATGATGAAGATGTGTAAATATTCATGTTCTCTGTAAGGGGGGCCACGCAAGAGTCACCATCAGCATCTTCACTCTCGCGAAGATCATAGTTGAGCACCAGGTTTTTGATACGTTGCTGCTCTTCTCGTTCTGCCTGCTGTTGAGTCTTCATGGCGACCGCAAAGGTTGAGTCTGAAGGAAGCGCGACAGTTCGTGTCTGGAGATATTAGCCAATTACTCGAAATCGGATACCTCTGAATACACCTACCTGCTGGCGGTTTCCTTTCTTTGTTAGAAGCGAAAACGCCATCGTGCTAGGCGCGATTTCGCCATTCGGATTTTCTGTATCTGTTACGGACGACGCTTCGCGCGTCTTCGGTCGGACCGGTAAAGGAACGTCAAAGAGTGGTTTGCGGTCGAATTTTCGAGATTCCAAACTCTCGGCCATCATCTTTGCATACTCACGCTCAAAATCCGCTTCATCCTCGGGATCGACTTTTTCGGCTTCTCTAGTGACGACTATAGCCTCCTCTTCGGACTCGGTATCTCGAGGTGACGAAGGTTGGTTTTCAGCATCCTGTTTCTATTTAGTAAACGATAAGGTGCGAACAAATTGCGTAAACCTACTTCGGCATCGCCATCTTCCCCGAGTTCTGAGTCGCCATCCCCGTCGGCTTCAGGAAGCACGATATCACCATCCCCGTCGCCTTCGACGCCGTCATCAGAAGAGGAAGATTGACTAGAAACCTCGTCTGGATCAACGCTCTTATCTAACCCGGCGTTCTTCTGATCCTGTGCTACTGCTAGCTGGAATGCCTTCGCAGCTTCTTCAAGAGTCGTGGCTAACTTCCATTGAGGTCGAGTAAGAGAGAATGTGTCTTGGACGATAAACTCGATATCCATTGGAAGAGGATTCTTTGTGTATATGTAGTACTGCCAGTAAGTCAATGCAAGTCTAGCTGGTCCCGCAGTGAACTAAGCGCACCTGAAGGAATGACAGGAAGTAGTCAAGCTTTTTCCCGGCAGCTCCTCGGTTGAAGAACATGCCACAAGTCTCAAGCATTGTAGCTACTAGACGGATTCGAAAGAAGTCATCAGGTAAATCAAAAGGATTGATCCGGCCCGGAACAGGGACACCGCCTAAATATGATTAGTCCATACATGGTAACGATACATGGATAGCAAACTTACCGTAACCGAACGTCATGATTTTGTACATCGTGTCGAAGACTACGGGATGTTCTAGCATTCGGTAGTTATAGAGCTCGCCTAGGTACTTGACCTCTGCAATACGTCTCTGGTTGAACTTGAAATCGTTCTGTTCTAGTCCAAATATCACTGATTCAACGACGTTATCAATCACCGTGACGGTAAAATCCGGATGGTAGCGGTAGATAGCGCTGAGCAGGATGGCAAGAATGTGAATACTGCCATATTTAACCTTGGCAGGCCTGGAGAAAACCTTTGTGAGAATGGCGACTACCTAATGCATGAGTTAGCTTTCAGCTTCGAGTCTTCACACCTTAGTCTACTCACCTCCGACTCTTCCCAATGAAGGCGACGGATCTGTTTAAGAACCTTGGTGTAATTACGCTTGGTAAGGTCAATATAAACAAGCTTGCGGATAAACAGCTCCGTAGGAGTCCGTTCCTTCTGCTGAATTGAGGCTCTCTCTGGCGGATCGACGTAGTATATTGCATTCTCGATCAGCATTCGCTCTGGCTGGCCAATATGCTGAACAGACTTCTTGCGCTGGAGAGTTTCCAGGAAAGTCGCCATTCGGGGCGATGTGTCGGCGTTGCGAAGTAGATATTTACCGCAGTTTTCCAGCAGGTTGCATATAATCTCGATATTCATCCGAGAGAAATCGTCGAGACTCACCTTTAAGCAGTGGAAGACGACGTGTTCAGGAACGATACCGAACTTTGTGAGTTCAGCGAGATATCGGATGTTGCCTAGACGTACTTGTCCAAGGAAATCCTTCTCCTTCCGACGCTGTAGGCTGCGAAATTCTGCATCGAGGTAATCGACTACACCTTTAGGGACATCTGGCATATAACGTCCGAGGGTAGCTACCAGGCGAGACCAGAATGGTAAGAGATCCATACGGCCTTTGGGTACTTCCGTTAGCCCCTTAATGAGCCGATTTCTGGATGCCTTCGAGTTCAGAAAGCAGAAATCGATAGCTACTTCATCAACCGCATCTTTGTGCGTTAGCTCCGGTAGTCGAGTCAGTAGTACGTCCACCTGGGCCCCAATGGTCTTATTGGCAATCGCAATGGATTGGTCGTCGTTCACATCTGAGGATTTGGGTCTCTCCGTTGTTTCCACAGGATCGACTCTCTTCCCAACTGGCTCGTCCGATTCGACCTTCTTCTTCTTGCCATCCTCGAGCAGTATACCGGGTACTTTGCCTTTTAGATCCACCAGATTTTCGTAAAAGCGGCGTTCATCCTCGTCTTCCCAAATTCCTGCTCCTTCGCTCTGCCCTCGAAGATACTCCCCAGTTTTGACCAAACCGATAGCCCCGTTCGTAGTCGAGATACCATCTCCGGTTTCCTTGAGATCTGGCATCTCAGCACCGATGGCGTCCGCTATGACCTGAGCATTACTGACTAGTCGTTCCTGAGCCTTCACCTGTCGTTCAAAGTTGGCTTGACGATCTTCGAAAACTTCACCAGATTTGACGTATGCTTCCGAGTTTCTCCCACGCTGGGCAACGATGCTCTTTTGGTCACGAACAAGGTGGGCTTTAACATCTTCGAAATACCGTTTCAGGATGTTCCTGAATCGTTCCCGTAGCTCAGGTCCAGCAAATGGTGAGTTGTCGTGTTCTCCCGACTCGTCCGCTTGATCCATGCTCTCGTTGATAGACTTGGTTGGTTCATCTTCCTCGACGGTCCTACGACCACCCTCTGTTCCAGCGGAGCTTACTCCCAAAATGTCCCACCCAAACGACTTGACAAAAATTACCAGAAGTGGGAGGTTCACATGTTCGCGATCGTAACCCAGTAGATCCTTGAGAACTTCGAGAGGGAAAGGTTCAGCTCCCCCACCTTTCGTAGAACTGGTTGACTTGATCTTGAGCTCAGCGTTCTTTCCGTTGGCACCGCGCGTCGCGTCATCCGGCTTAACATCATCCAGTGTACGTAAGACGCCTACGAGCCAGAGTTCCGTGATCACCCTCAAAAGAGCCCGTTGTCGAACGAGGCGTTCCTTCTCTTCCTTCTCACGAATCTCGGGAGTTAAGGATTTCAGCCAGCTCTTGTCCGGTGTAGCCATTCCTTTGCCAAGTAGCCATCCTAGATGTTCTGTGAACTCAGAGGGTCCAAAGCGCTGGTGTAGCGCGCTGACAATCTCGGTCGCCGCATCGATTTCGCCGGGGGTCTTAAGTCTGCTGAGTCCTTCATAACAGGCCGATATAATCTCGGAGAGGTACTTGAGAAGACTGAGGGTTCGTATTTCTTGTAGGAAGGTGTTGAGGGTGGAAGGAGTGATGGCGGTTCGCAATCGCTTGATGAAGGCGGTATTCTTCTTCAGGGAAGAGTCGAGGGACGAGCCAACAGGGAAGGTATCTTGTTCGCCATTCCATGCGCGCTGATTTAGCGATAGCAACTCACCTAGTACTAGAGTATTAGTAAAGTGTATACAAAGCAGCAACACTTGTGCGAACTAACGTTTCCGAGAGCGGTCCATGTTGGACAGCCTCTTATGATGTACCGACTATATGGCCAATTGCTACATTCGTCCCTGTGACCGTCTGCTAAGGGATATATCGCCCTAGGAAACGGAAGCGACACGGCGAATCGGTCTCGGCGGGCATCGGTGGATGGGTCGGCGATTTAGCCCTTCGTAAGGGCAGTAGGAGAATAGATCAGTGGAGTTGGAGGTGAGAAAGCAATTGATCACTGGTAAAAGAATCGATATCTATGGAGGTCTGGGAGAGGTAAAAAAGATTGTGTACCTAGCCAATCTCTAAGTTGGCGCTGTCGCAACAACAAAAGTCAAAGACGCCTCAATGAAGGCTGTGAATGGAGGAATGATGTAGTTCAAAACCATCCAATGAAAGCATCCGAGCTTGCTTGAGAACCGGAACCGCAAAAATCTCGGAGTATCAGACAGGGAACCTTAGGTACCTGTTGGGTACCTAAAACAGTCCACTGACGGCACCTGTAGAAAGTCGAAATTTACCATGTAGGGCGGTGCTCCAAAACGGCGGGGCAGGAACGGTTGGTAGGTAGTGCAGGCAATGCAGAACCTTAGCAGCGGGGTCAAAAGGGTTAAGTCGGGAGATTTGACGGGTGGACGGCTGGGAACTTTTTCAGCCTTGTTCGACAGCTGTCCGCACAGACGTCCTCTAAAGTTTGTCCACTGGTACCTACCAGTGAGTCAAAGCCAGTGCCAGAACCACGGACTACGTACTTGTGGAATGGGCTACGTTACAAGGGGCTATAGGAGGTACCTAGGTTAGTGAGAACAGTTCGGCAGAAACGCAGGAACCACGGAACATGCCTAATCCTCATCGCACTGTTGTACAAGTCGTACAGTCAGGGCTGTCCAGGGCTGTCCAGGGCTGTTCAGGTGCCCCAAATAACCCTGGTAAATCCCGATACCCCAGAAATCCATCTCCAGCACTCGGCTCCTCCCAGCTGCAATCGGGAAGACTGCAGGTGTAGGTCCGACAACTGAGTCCTAACCTACTAGGAATAGGAATCGGCATCGTCGATGTAAGCTGACGATAATTGATGAGTCGTTTTCCAGCCAAGCCATAAATACTTCTTACAGCCACTTGGTTGGTTTACTACGATCCTCCAAATCCTACCTGATAGACATATCTCACGCATCCATTTCCTGCTGCCCGCTTCTCGCTTCCCCTTCTCCCTAGCGAATGACGGCCTCGGCTACGACTTAAGACACACCAACACATCTCTTGCAAAGTGGCATTGCTTTATTTTCTCATCAATCATAAGGTTCGCTGTAACTTTCCTGCTATAGACGGAGCTTTGAATGTTACTATGTCGATGCGATGCATCACAAGAGTCCGAAAACACAACATGACCTCAAGTCAAGCACCACTTTTGGTCCTGCCAGGAGGATGTTAATGTAGTTGATGTCACGTCTTGAATGTCGCTTACTTTATACGACATGACTGATTAACTTGTTTTTCTCAGATGCCCTCGGAGACTATCAGTGATGGACCTCTCCTGGAGCGAAAACAAGGACCTTGCTAGGTTAAATATTTCGTTTTCTCTGGTATAAACGTCGGCCAAGCTCGTCTTGAGGCTGCTTCTATACGACGGATGGGCTTACCTGATCTTTCTCCAAGAGGCAAATACCGAGAAGCACAGATCTTTCGATGACCTATCTTGACGATTCATTGGCCCCCTGGTCTCCCGGTTATCGAGGAGATCAACCATCAACGTCACAGGACAGCAGCCGTCTTTTGCCAAGTTTCTTACCTCAAGTCTTGCGTCAAAGAATCTACCCGGGTATCTGGACTATGATGTATTCTTATCTCTTGTATTTTGAAGGCTTCCGTTTCATACGGGCCGTGCTTTTAATTTGATGGGGCTCGAGATGAGACCTAACCCAGTCCGTTCAAGTCTAAGCGATTTTCATATCTCCGCTGACCTCAAAGTCGTCTTCCTTATCAGCAGTCATGATTCGCTGTCGTGGTCAATCTCGCAATGGAAACCAAATTACTTCTGATAAGGCCTGGGCCTCACTGGCCTTGCAAGAAGTCTTTGCTGGACACATCCGCGGGGATGTCCTCGGCTGGTTGTTGCATCTCCTCGCTCCAAATGATGGCGCAACTGATAAGTGGCTTGCTATTAGCGTGTTCTTGAGGCTCCCCTATTTATGTAGTGTCATAATGTGTAAGTCACATCTAGACCCGGAGCATATGTCATTACGATACCTTTCTTGTCACGATTTCTAGCCAGTTGGAGTCCGAGGAAATCGTCCACATGGTAATGCATTGCAACAACAACTCGGGATTTCGCCTTTGCAGCCGACTTGCGGGTTAGGGGTTGTAATACTTGGACAACTGGTCGTTTTCGTAGACCCTGCAGCCGAGCGTTTTATACCTTTACTATCGTGAAATTATATACCAAGTGTGGGGGATACATATATCGACCCTGGCTGGTCCATTATCACAGCTTGTTGTTATGTCATCTTGCTTTTGTATTTACTTCTCCTTTTCTGTGTCACCTAGTGCTTCATCGGTCTTTTTTTTCTCGATCCCTTCTGTACGGATCTTAGGGCATATTGTCTTACGTGTATTACCTATATGCATGTTGGTCACACATCTCGAAACTGACATCACTTCCTTCATCCTTCTCCACGGACCTCAATTCACACACACCATGGAAGCTCTAAATTCAGCTATTAGTCTCCAGAAGCCATCCACCGGGCAAGCAGTTCGATATCCCCCCAGCCCACCTGTCACAGAAAATAGCTCGAGAAGACAATCGAGAACGGGCAGTGATTTCGAGAATCAGAGGCTATCATACGATGACGACGAACCGAAACCCGATGGCACATCAATATACCCTCTCCCTCCGAGGAGCAAACCTGATAATAAGGTGTTGTCAGAAGACTTCAAAACGCCGGATAACCATGTCGTCAGGGATCCTCGGTTAATCCGTCTTACGGGCGTCCACCCGTTCAATGTCGAGGCGCCGTTGAGTGAACTCTACAACGAAGGCTTCCTAACAACGAAGGATCTGCATTACGTCCGCAATCATGGAGCGGTACCCCGCGTGGAAGATGCTGACATTATGGGTTGGGAACTTTCCATAGAGGGCATGGTGGACAACCCGATTAAGATGAGCCTGGCGCAACTTCTCAACGATTACGAGCAAGTGACATATCCGATTACCTTGGTCTGTGCGGGAAATCGGAGGAAAGAACAGAATGTCGTGAGGAAAACCAAAGGGTTCTCTTGGGGAGCGGCGGGCTTATCAACAGCACTATGGACCGGGGTGGTGATGGGTGATCTATTGCGAGCTGCTAGGCCGAAGCGAGGAGCGAAGTATGTATGCTTCGAAGGTGCCGATAAATTGCCTAATGGCCACTATGGGACATCCGTTAAATTGAACTGGGCCATGGATCCCAACAAGGGAATCCTAGTTGCCCATAGGATGAACGGCGAGGTTCTCCCTCCTGACCACGGTAAGCCTCTCCGGGTTGTGGTACCGGGGCAGATCGGTGGCCGGAGTGTGAAGTGGTTAAAGAGGATAATCGTCACAGCAGAGCCTAGCGACAACTGGTACCATATCTACGACAACAGAGTCTTGCCAACAATGATTACCCCCGAAATGAGTGCCGACTTGCCGAGTACTTGGAAAGACGAACGATACGCCATTTATGATCTCAACACCAACAGTGCTACCTGTTTTCCCGCCCACGACGAACGACTTTCATTAAGCCAGAGTCCCGAGAGTTACTCGGTTCGTGGCTATGCGTACGCCGGTGGAGGGAAGAGAGTAACAAGGGTCGAAGTAACACTCGATCAAGGAAAAACCTGGGTGCTTGCTAATATCTCATACCCCGAGGACGAATACAGACTTGCACCCGAGAACGAAGAACTGTACGGTGGGCGGTTAGACACGTCTTGGAGAGAAAGCTGCTTCTGCTGGTGTTTCTGGGATATAGATATCCCCGTATCACGACTGCAAGCAGCAGGTGATATCCTGGTACGATCCATGGACGAGTCTATGATGGTTCAACCACGAGATATGTACTGGAGTGTGTTGGGCATGATGAACAATCCATGGTTCCGGGTTGTCATTCATAATGAGGGCCATACACTACGCTTTGAGCACCCAACTCAACCAGCGTTAATGCCTGGTGGCTGGATGGAACGTGTCAAGAAAGCGGGAGGCAATCTTTCTAATGGCCACTGGGGCGAGAAAATGTCCGGCGAGGAGGAAGAGGCCGTTCAGGAAGAGCCGGCAAAGGAAATTTGCATGATCAACAAGGATGTCAACCGTGCGATCACTATTGATGAACTGAAGAAACATGATGGCGAAGTCGAGCCGTGGTTTGTGGTTAATGGCCAGGTCTACGACGGGACAAAATTTCTGGAGGGACATCCTGGTGGAGCGGCGTCCATCTTCGGTGCCGCTGGACAGGATGCTAGCGAGGAGTTCCTTACTATCCGTAAGTCCGCGTACTTCGTTTATGGGCGAGCACATGTACTAATGCGAAAGCAGACAGCGAAAATGCCAAGGCGATGCTGGTAGATTACCACATCGGCACCCTCGACGAAGCCTCTCGAGCAATCCTGGCCAACGGAGAAGTCGAAGCAACTCAAGATTCGGAACCACGGTCAACATTCCTACAATCTAAAGTATGGTCGAAAGCTATATTGTCTGCTAAGAAGAAGATATCCGACGACACCAAGGTCTTCACTTTCGACCTCGAGCACGCCGAGCAAACCTCCGGCCTCCCCATCGGCCAGCACTTAATGATGCGACTGCGCGACCCCGTTACACGTGAAGCCATAATACGATCGTACACACCTCTCTCCGAGACGTCAGAGAAAGGAAAATTACACGTACTCATCAAGATTTATTATGATACACTTGGAAGGAAAGGCGGCAAGATGACCCAGGCACTTGATGCAATCCCTGTTGGGCATTTCGTCGACTTCAAAGGGCCGGTGGGCAAGTTCAAGTACCTAGGCCGCGGCCTATGCACGATTTCCGGACAGCAGCGGAAGGTCAAACGCTTCATCATGATCTGTGGCGGCTCCGGGATCACGCCGATATTCCAAGTCCTCCGGGCAGTCCTGAACGACCGCGAGGATCCTACCTCGTGCCTCGTCATCGACGGCAACCGTGTCGAAGAAGACATTCTTTGCAAAGAAGAACTCGACAATATGGCGGCTGCCAACGCCCATAAATGTCGCTTACTATATACACTTAGTCAACCCTCACCATCGTGGACCGGTCTACGGGGTAGAATGAACAAGGAACTTCTCGAAAAGGAGATCGGGCCATGTGCAACCGTCAACGGCGAGGACCTAGTGCTCATTTGCGGACCCGAACCGCTCGAGAAGAGCGTGCATTCCATATTAGAAGACCTGAGCTGGAAGGACGATGATGTGTTGTTCTTCTAATGGTCCCTTGAAACTAATGTTACCGTGCTCTCGCTGTATATCTTTTCGGGGGCGTATTTGAGTTTCTCCTGCAATATTACTGGAGGAACAAAACGTATATGACATGAGACTACGTCACTTGTATGTAACGAGGCTATATATCCCGAGACGTGCGTATGGGAAAGGAATGAATTAGTTATATGAATGGTAAATATTTCGAGCCATTCTTCTCCGTTCTTTGACGAGTATTTGCTTACTATATATAATTATATAGTAGTCTGCGGTAACATGTTGCTTAATGTATCTTTACCTGAGTAATACATGTTACGCAATGGTGAGGTAGGTGTGTGTTGTTCTATATTTCGTTTCAAGCTTGAGGTCGCAATGTTAAGCTTAGGAAGCTGATTTAGACCTTACATGTATTGGGTCATTTCTCGCAAAGCAAATCATCGCCACTGATGTGTTTAAATAAGTGAGCTATATCTAGACCCAGGTACCTTTTGTTTATCCCATGTCTCTGGCATGCTGAGATGCGCGCATGGATTTGAAACATGGAGAGAAGTAATCGCACTTTAGCTGTTTGCCGTGGCAAAGTAACTACATCTTCAATGTTGCTGCAATCAATGTCAGCCATACACGAATCACACATTAGAGGGCGGCATTCTTCTAGGTTGCCACGTAGTCGAGACGCTGTTGGGCAGACCAAATGCGGGCATGCCAGATCGAGTCATTTCCATACGACTTCGTTGGATGCCGACACGTCGATGGACAGCCGGCTTCGATTATGCGCAAATGAGACCCGGAGCTCAGGAGACCAATAAGATACGAGTCCGAGTGGTTGGAGTTTGATTTTGACAGTACCCAGGTACTATCCGATGCCCGACTTTTTCGAGGTGGGGTTGCAAAGTATCTTTTAAGAACACATGATAGTGCAGCTTATATATTTTATATGCATTGATATGAAACTATTCGGTATTACCACCAGACCGAGTATTATCCGATGTCCTGCCTAGGTACCTACCTACATAGTAGGTAACCTACATAAGGTATCTACCTGTGACTTGGGTATGAGACACCTAAAAGTACCTAAGGTAGGTAAAGGCCTAGTAGAAAAATAGGTGCCCACTAACTAGCCCACTATCACCTAATCACCTATCGTTATCCTTAACTGCCCCCAAAAAACAGCAGGCACAATTCTAGCATCGACATCTCGTCACCGCGTGCAGCCTCAGCTTTCCTTCCAATTTACCCAACTGCCAACTGCACTCAGCTCTTGACTCGCGTTGTTGACCAGCCAACTTGCACTTTTTCTTACCTTGACAATTCCTTTGTCGGTAGACCACTCTCACAATTCCCAGAGACTTTTCTGACTGCACAGTGTTGCTTTGCACTTTTCGCAAAATTCCAGAAACCCTCTTACACAACTTCTTTTGTCCACAATTCCATCCCTCCCATCTAATGGCGGACAGCAAACGCAGTCCCACTCCCGAGCATCTCACGCCTGAAGATCCAGACACCGCTGCTGCACGCAAGGAACTGCGACAGACGGTCATTTCTGAGAAACCTGACCTATCCACCATGTCTGCCGCGGAGACGCACCCCGCGCCCAACGCTATCACTGGTAGTGATAAGCCGTCTAGCAAAGGTGCCACCCCCGATCGCGCCTCCCCCAGCTCCCAGAACGACAACCTGAGAGATCAAGTTTCCTCCCCTAAGAAGAAGAGGGCCCGCGATGAGGTAGACGAGCCCCAGGGTACATCGCCCGACGCGAATGGCGACGTTTCCCCGATCGGTTTCGATGCTGGTACATCTCTCAATCGCACTGTCCGGTCAGAACCTGAGAAGAAGCGTCCGCGAGACGTGTCGAGTGAATCCAAGGTTAACTTGGATGGGTCTGCCGTAAGATTATATGATAAACCAGGACAACCCCACGGGGCGCGAGCTGACTTAGCAAATAGGTACCGTCTAAATCATCGGACACTCCCAAGACGGGCGATAAGAGTGAGCAGACAAGTGTTGAGGCGACAGCCAAATCAGAGAAGAACACTGCCCCGGAGAAGCAGAAAGCAGCTACGACATCCGCGTCGGCCTTCAGTAGTTCTGGAATAGCAGGATTTGCTACACAGGCCTCGCCCTTCCTAAAAGCTGCCGGAAAGCCCTTAACGTCCTTTGCTAGCCCGTCCGGCTCGCAGTCGCCGTTCGGAACAACCGCTGCAAAGTCTACCACTCCCATTTTTGGCAGTGGCTTATCTAACGGCACCTCGCCCTTCGGCCAAGTTGGAGGCGCTTCGAAGTCTTTCGGGGGTAGTGCCTTCGGCAGTACCCTTGGTGGAACGAAATCTTTCAGCGGCAGTAGCTTTGGTGGATCAGCACTTAGCACCTTCGGCCAGCCTGGTGAATCTTTTAAGAGCAGTAAACCAGCGAAGCCGTTTGGAGCACCTGCAGCCGAGGAGGAAGATGACCAGGAAGGCGGCAGTTCTGATGATGAAGACAAAGCTGAGAATGAAGAGAACCTTACCCAAGAAGAGAAGACGCCTGGAGCGGATGATCTTAAGAAGAAGCCGAAACTTCAGCGTAGTGAGTTATTAAAGTTTTTGTTTTCGGTTGGACTTGGTGCTAAAATTTACTTAGTCGATGTAGACGATGGTGAGGCTGGCGAGGCTACTATCCTGCAGGTTCGCACAAAGATCTACTATCTCGACAAGGCCACCAGCTCCTGGAAAGAGCGAGGTGCCGGAAATTTGAAGATCAATGTCCCTGTCGCTTGCGTTGACTTCGACGAAACGACAGGCGCCCCTATGTCCGGAACATTTGACGGATCTGCTCTAGAAGATGCTGAGTCGAAGGTAGTGCGCCTGATTATGCGTCAGGACTCAACTCATCGTGTCATTCTCAACACAGCTCTCATTCCGGCGATGCAGTTCCAGGAGAAGTCTACAACTAAGGCAACCTGTGTACTTTTCACCGCTATAGAGGATGAGGGAGCTGTCAGTATCCAGCTCAAGGTGTGTTTTCCTGAAGTGAAATATGCGAACTGATACTAACTATCCTCTAGATGAATGCGGCTAATGCTAAGAGCTTCTTGAACGAAGTCGGGAAGATTCAACGAGAACTCCAGTCGGTATAGGACACCACCGGTACCGTTCCCGCTCGAAACATAGATTCTGAGTCCCATCATGTGAATGCTGACGTCGTAGCTACCGAAGCTCGACGAGAGGCGTATCTGTCTGATGGTTCCTTGGATGATTTACCCGACTACGAAGATTACGAAGTCGACGCTGAGATTACAGTCGCCGGACACAAAAAATTTAAATGGGGTGCGGTCGACTATGTCTCTGATGATGAGAATGAACACTATTATGACGAAACTGTAAACGAAGCTCGAAACACCGGGCTTACGTACGCTGAATGTATTCACAAGTCTCCAACTAAACGACGCGCAACTGCCGACAAACCTGCTCTGCCTGTTGAGCCCGATAACTATGAAGCTAACAACGAGAAATCTGACTCTGCGGTCGCTAGAGAGGAGCTTACGACTGGAGCGGAGACGGACGACTTGTCCGACCACGAGTCTGACATGAACTTTGATGGGGTGAACAACAACATCAAGCGAGAAGAGTCCATAGGAGAGAATCGAGACGGTATACTAGGCCATGCACACGATACGGAGCACGCCAACATGCAGGAATATAATTCCCAGAGTTCTAACGTCGCACCTATGGCACAAAACCTCTCCCAATCTTCACTGTCTGCTAGCAATACCTTTATTACTAATAAGGGTGTCTTTGGCACAGCCTTTATCGACAACATCTTCATTAGTAATACTGCTATTCGTGAGATCAGCTTCGGGTCGAAGGCTGCCATTACAAGTAGTGTAGTTGCTTTCAACAATGGGGATTCTCTCATCAAGGTGGCTAATATCAAGGAGGCTATTATTGAACGGGCCATGATCAAATCTGGCGCCGTTGTTCTCCAGGGATGCGTTTTCAAAAATGTCACCATTGAGAATATCGCTCTTGACGACGCAGCCGTTCTAGAGCACGCTCGCTTTGAGGAAATGGCCGTTGAGAAGGTCGTCATGGTGAAGGATTGGTCGTCTGTGAGGGCCGACTCTACTTGCCGTTCACCCGAGAGTGAGGAGTACTCGGACTTTGGACATTCCCGCAGCTCAAGCTCTAGCAGCCATTCCTTGCCGGCTTCTCCTGCCAAACGCAAGGCAACCGAGGCGGAAGACCCCACGACCCCGGCGAAGAAGCGAGCGCATATGCCTTCATCTTCCCCGAATGAACGTGCCTCTAAGTATTGATGATGCATTCTGGACGGCGGGTGGTTTGTTTTGATACCAGTTGATTTCAGGGAAGCAAAGTAAGATTGGAAGGTAGGAGATCGTTCTCAGGCAGTGGATAGGTTCTGGATGCATGGATGATGGTATCATTGTTCTCATGCGTGGATGAAGCCCAGAGTGGCCGAAGGTAGCTTTGTATACACTGCAGTCCGTATGTAAGTACCACCAGACACATGTAATTTCAGGAATTGGTGTGTCTCGTCATGCAGCCCAAGTGGCCGAATAAATACCGGGTTTCTACGAAATTGCTGCTGCAATTGTTGATCATTTGGCACTATTGAACTACCTAGATTTGAGTAGTTGCTTTAGGAATGTCTCCGAATCCTAGCGTAGAACACAGATGCTGAATACATATGTATGTAACCTACCTAGGTAGGTAGCGTGTAAAGTTGATAAAGGGGCTAGTTTTGGTCACGTGCTCCCGTCCGAGTTTCGCGCCACAGAAATTCACGACCGCGTGACTTGGACATTCTACGACGTCAGTTAGCACATCCCTTTGGCAATCCAGTGGAACTAGGTAGTCCTCTAAATAAGGGCCCTTTCCCCTCATGCATCTCGACTATAAGTAAGATGTCTAGTCTTAAGGCTGCTACGGTTTCAAATAAAGTCATTCGACGAAAAAGAAAGAGGTTGAGTGAAGAAGATAGTGCAGGAGACGACCCCTTAGAGATCTCCGGAGAGGCTACGGAAGCACCCAATGCAGCAAAACCCGGGAAATCCACGGGGAATCGGCGCCAGAAGAAGGCAAATACAGAAGTAGAAAGTCGAGTCGAATGGCCACTGCTATTCAAAGACCTGGACAAGACCCATAGGGCCCTAAACCTGGTCTTCACTTTTTGCTCTACCCGAAAGCATCTAGTGACGACCTTTGATACAATTCGGTCCGCGGTAGAGTCAAATACGAAGCGCGAGCTGAAGATCGAGGATGTATCCGCTATCGTGGCTCTACGGCCTGAGGGTATCAAATTTGCCTATGTGGATGAGGTAATGCTGCAGACCGATATAAGAGGCGCTGAAAGAGACACGACTTTTAAATCCAGCAAACCTAAAGATATCACGATTCAGGGGCCTGCGCCCGATGCCTCCGTCGGTGGTCTTACCGGCCGCGATGAACTTGGTAGTCGTCACCCCGATGACCTCCCCCCAAGTGGCAAAGAAGTCCTGTACTTCGAGTTTATCGACGAGGACCTCAAAAGACAGGTTCAGAGTAGAAAGACGGGTGAACCTACCAATCCCAATAGGAAACTCCGCGATGAGGATTTGAAGATGCCCGTCTACAGCCAGAAGCAACTGACAACGCTGATCGAGAAGCGCAACCAAAAATTTACCAACGCCGTGAGCACCTTTCTGAATCGTTGCGTGGAAGATAAACTCGATCCGGTATTGATACTTCTCCAAGAGGCCGAGGCTTACATTCCTGTTCCTTCGGAGTCGGAGCCTACTGACCCTAAACCAGAGACGAGCACTCTACCAAAGTCAATACCGAAGGAGAGAAAGAGCATTCCCGAGATCGTTCAGGAGCTCAAGGATAGTTCATGGTATACTGGTCAAATCGTTCCGGACGGACACCGTGTGTTTGACGCTCAAGAACCGGAGTTCGGCGAACTGGATTTTCTCTTAAGTCAGGACATGGTGAATGCACTCTATAATGCCAAGGGGATCACCCGGTTTTATGCCCATCAAGCCGAAGCAATCAACAACCTCCATTCCGGCCGCCACGTTGTAGTATCAACATCTACAAGTTCCGGAAAATCTCTCATTTACCAATTACCCGTCTTACATGCCTTGGAGCAAGACCCCAATACTCGAGCCATATATATTTTCCCAACGAAGGCGCTGGCCCAGGATCAGAAGAAGAGCCTGAAGGATATGCTAGCATATTTTACTAGCCTAGTGAATGTTCTTGTCGAGACATTCGACGGGGACACACCGATGCACGACAGAAACCAGATTCGCGACGAAGCACGAATCATCTTTACCAATCCTGATATGCTTCATCTTACAATCCTACCTCAGGAAGATAGGTGGCGGACTTTCCTGAAAAATCTACGCTATGTTGTCGGTATGTACACACATATCAAATGCAATTGCTTATCGACTAACAATACCTAGTTGATGAGTTGCATTACTACAATGGCTTAATGGGATCCCATGTCGCTTTTATCATGAGGCGGCTTCGACGAATATGTGCGGCTGTTGGTAATCGGAAAGTCAAGTTCATATCGTGCTCTGCCACCGTCGCAAACCCGCGGGAACACTTTAAGACGATCTTTGGAATTGACGATGTGCATTTAGTCGACTTTGATGGATCGCCATCTGGACGAAAAGAATTTCTGTGTTGGAACACGCCGTACAAAGACCCCGGAGATCCATCGAGCGGCCGTGGGAATGCCATAGCCGAATGCGCTCGTCTATTCTGCCAGCTCATCTTGCGAGGCGTCCGCGTGATTGCGTTCTGTCGCGTGAGAAAGCAGTGCGAAGAGCTTGTAACGGCCTCCAAGTCCGAATTGGAATCACTGGGCCGTCCGGAATGCATGGCTCGTATCATGGGATACCGGGGCGGATATACGGCACAAGATCGTCGGAGAATCGAGAGCGAGATGTTCGAGGGAAAGCTTATAGGGATCGTTGCGACTACCGCCCTAGAGTTGGGTGTGGATATAGGCACTCTAGACTGCGTCGTGACGTTGGGGTTCCCATATACCATCGCAAATTTAAGACAGCAGAGTGGCAGGGCGGGTAGGAGGAATAAAGACTCACTATCCGTCCTTGTTGGAGATTGCTTCCCAACCGATCAGCACTATATGCAGAACCCCGACGAGCTGTTCACCAAACCCAACTGCGAGCTGCAGGTCGATCTGAACAATATGCTTGTTCTAGAGGGTCATATCCAGTGTGCGGCCTATGAGATGCCGATTAAGCCGGTTCAGGATGCTATCTATTTTACAAAAGATCTTGCGAAGATCGCTGAAGAGCGTCTTATTAAAGACGAGTTGGGATACTACCATTGCCACGACAGATTCCGACCGGTTCCGTCTAGATTTGTGGCGATCCGGGACACAGAGGATGACCACTTTGCAATTGTCGACATAACACACGGAAAGAACATCGTCTTGGAGGAATTAGAAGCATCAAGAGCTTTCTTCACTATATACGACGGTGCCATTTTCCTACACCAGGGCAACTCGTACTTGGTACGCGATTTTCAGCCCGACAGGAAAATTGCCAAGGTTGAGAAGGTCAAGGTGGAGTGGACAACGCAGCAGCGAGACTTCACCGACGTGGACCCCGTCGAAACAGAAGCTATACGACAAATTCCCGGCTCGCTCTCACGTGCCTTCCACGGCGCGATCCGCATCACTCAGAACGTATTCGGCTACTTCAAAGTCGACAGGAAGCGTCGCATCCTCGACGCCGTGCAGGTAGACAACCCCCCGATCATCCGACACAGCAAAGGCATGTGGCTCGACGTGCCGAAGCGCGCGCTGGAGATCCTCGTCGACCGCCGCCTCCACGTAGCCGGCGCGATCCACGCCGCCGAGCACGCCATCATGAGCCTGATGCCCAACTTCGTCATCAGCATGCCGGGCGACGTGCGCACGGAGTGCAAGAACTCGCTTAAAGAGTTCGCGCGGAAGGAAACCTCGAGGAAGCGGCCCGCGCGCCTGACGTTTTACGACGCGAAGGGCGGTGCCAACGGCTCAGGCATCAGCACCAAGGCGTTCGAGTTCGTCGACGTGCTGCTGGTCCAGGCGCTGAGGAGAGTTCAGCGCTGCCACTGCCAGACGGGCTGTCCCGAGTGCGTGTGCTCCGAGTTCTGCAAGGAGGCGAACGAGGTCATGAGCAAAGCTGGTAGTGAGGTTATTATCAAGACGCTCCTGAATATGGAGATTGACGTTGATGCGCTTCCGATGGGGCCTGAGGATTTGAGTCCGGCAGGTGTGGAGACGGTCGTGTTGGCGTTGCCTGTGCCGGCGAGGGGGAGAAGGGCGGGCGGAGAGGTCGAGATCAAGGTGGAGGAAGAGGAGGAGGAGCAGGGTGTTATGATAGTAGATCAAGTAGGCGTCGAATAAAATGAGATATATCAGTTGAGCAGTAGTTGCTTTCTGTGTATCTCATTTCGTCCTCCAGGGAGCTTTGGCGAGTATGGCTCCCTGAATTTTAGCTGGGCCTATATCGCCGTTACTGGGCAGCACAATATTGTGATTATGCCACCTTGACGTCGCCGCCTTTGGCAATACGGCAGGGGAAAGAGCGATACCGTACCGCAACGCGTCTAAATAACGCGTAGCTACCCAAGCACGTGCACATCTCTTAGGTTAGGTAGTTTAAATCACTGTGTGAGGAGATTCGCACATCCTCTGCCTTTCACCACTCGTCCCTGAGAAAATCAAGATCTCCCTCCAAAGGGAAATTTTGAGACAGCCAAGTGCGTATTCCATTAACTTCATAATAAGCGTATTATACTAATTCCTTGTCATCGAGGTACCCCTGTGCCTTAGGACACACTACCTGAGTTCTTTACGTATCACAACTCTCACTCACGGACCGCGACAACCAAGCAGCCAACATGAAGCCCTCCATCTTCATCGCATTGCTCCTCGCCTGGGGCGCCCTTGCCGCACCCGCCCTCTTGCCGGTGAACAAGTACAAGAACACCATCCTTGGCAACCACCACCCCAGCATCTACAATGAGATGGAGTCCGCCTCCTGCGATGAGGAGGCCTCGGAGCTTCGCAAGCGCAAGAAGCTGCAGAACCGCGACAACATTACCCAGTGGAACTTCGACCACCAGGAGAACCAGATCGCTGCCTACTACACGTGCCCCGACATGCTGCGCCTCTACACCGCCTTCGACGACATGTCCGTCTGGGAGGCCTTCCAGCAGGCACTCTGGTACCACGGGCGCAAGGGACTGCTCGCCGAGGATCAACCGCGCTGGAGCGGCCTCGACTACCCACACCCCATCTGGCTCGCCGACTATCACGCTCGAGATGTATTCCTCCCCTCCTCCCCCTTTTTCTTCTTCTTTTTTTTTTTTTTCCGTAAAGAGGCAATCCGAATTGAATCAAACTAACGCGTAAATCAGGTAGACCTCGGCCATTGCAACGGCAACCTCTTCGCCTTCCCGCTCAACCCGGGCCAGGTGATGCCTTGGCCCGGCATCCGGGGCTGGCCCATCACGGGCCCGCCCGGCAACCACCGCATCATCTACGACGACAAGGGGTTGTTCGCCGGCGTCGCCATCATCTACCGCGGCGACTCCTCCGAGCGCCTGGGCTGGTGCTACCCCATCTACGCGGACGGCGCCCGCCACCTCGGCGCCACCGGCGACGGGGTCTCGGGCGTCGACGAGGCGTGGATCGACTCCTACGACGGCCACTTTCTGTTTGCGCCGAATCCAGCGGCCAAATCGAATCCGCCTGGACCTGACTCTGACTTAAAGTGAGGTGCTCGGGCGGGTGGTGGCACTTCCTTGGGATTGTGTCCAGGGATGGAAAAACTACACTGCGAAGTTTGCTGGGGGTTTGATTAGGTAGCTCGGAGATATGCAGTTTGTCTACCGCATCGTGGTTGGAGATCCCGGTCTTTCTAGAACAGCTGAGCAGGTCCAATTCACAACATTAGGTAGCTACCTGATTAAATAAATCCTTGCGCACTTGCGCAGCCTATACTGTCTTTACGCGATATGCAAGTGAATCCTCACGATATAAATAACATAGCAGGACCGCAGCTCTACCTACCTTTATTTTTTCCAATTCTTGAGCCCTGCCAGGCCCCCTTTGACGCGCGTCCAACAGTTTGTAGACAACCGACGCATACGGTTACGCAAGAGCCTCTCCCTCCGATCCTGCTCCATCTGCGCAAATATGTGATCGTTGACCGCGTAGCTGCGATGGATGTCAATAGGGGCGCGATTCACGTGTCCTTGCGAGGTTAGAACGCCGAGAACTCACTGCTCGAAGACACACACTATGCCGTCTTCTTGGTTGATTGGCGGCATGGAATTCTCCCTCTTCCATACCTGAACGTTCGGCCGAGACAATTCGTCGACCACCCCACAGGACCACATCGGACTGGCGAACGTGCTGAGCGGCGTACTCAGCGTGAAGTGGACGCGGTCGGGCAGAATGAACGACTTGAAGATCTCCTGTAAGAAGTTTCCGCTCAGGTCGGTAATGTACGGCGGGTGCTGCACGAGCTCGTTCGGCCGATCAAAGTCGACCCATACGTTTACCTTTCGGCAGCTGGCCAGCTTGTCCAGCTGGAGCCAGTGGAAATTGTATGGCGAATGCTTGCTAATCCCCTCCTCGGCGCAGGGTAATTGCCTTGAAAACTCCATACTTATGGACAGGTCCACCTCCCGAGCATACTGCATGAAATGCGCCGGTGGGCTCTGGGGTATCTGAGGTTCTTTTTGCTGTCTGGCCTCCTCAGATTCCCCCTCCCCTTCATCCTCGACTTCGCCCTCGCACACCCCCATGAACCTCTGGTATGTCATGACGTCGGTGAAGACGAACCGCGTATTCGCGTAAGTAATTGGACTCAGCTCCCAGTACATCCTACGACAAGCCAACATTATCGGCAAGTACCCACTAGGCGGCCTGCGGGCGCGACACGGGCCGTCGGGCTGGCATGGTGTCGTCTGCGTCTCCCCTCCCCCTCCCCCTACTCCTTTCCCTGTCCCTTCCCGTCCGCCGCACGCCTCCAGCATGGCCGCCTCGCACCGCCAATGGCTATGTCACCGCCACCGCCGACGCTCATCGTACGCAACCTGCTGGAGCACCATCGTCTGGTCGCCCCCGACGTCGTACTCGGCGGTGCACGGCCAACGGCAAAAATGCGCGCCGCGGTTGTTCTCCGGGTCCGCGTCTGCGTCATCGTGGAAGACGATGTGCTGCGAGAATCCGGCGTTCTCGCAGAGCGCCAGGTACACGGCCTCCCGGATCTCTAGCGGGAAGCGGAAGAACGGCGATGAGAGTTGGTCGTGCGTCCCGTGGCTTGGGGTTTGCAGGACTTGCAGCGGGCGCCGCGATGTGGGTTCGTTGGATGCCATGTTGAATCACGGTCTTTAAATTGGAAAAAGAAATAGTGACAGTAAGAGAGAACGAGAGCTGAGGTGGAAGGTGTTGTGTTCGCTAAAGTCATAAGTATTCCGTGCCGCGATTACGCATCGTAGGTACCTCCTCTATTCCAGGCCACCAGCTTTCTTTCTTAGGTAGGAGAATGAAACTTTCATCTCCTTGGTGTATCAACCAAATTCTTTAGTATTCTGCCTCTACTGCAAACCACCGCGGATGATAATTACAAGCGAATGTAGAAGATTGGACACACTTCGTCAGGGGTATCATGTATGTGAAAGCTCTCACTAGGTCTACCAATATAGTGGTCCTATTACCTAAAGTACCTCATCCTGAAAACATACTATGAATGCCTCATCTACCATGCTACCCGCTGCCCAAATGCGCCTAACGATAAATCAATAACCTTACCTACCTTGCACCTTTATAATACACCATTCTAGGCCTAGCCGTATGAAGAGGGCGGCACCTAGCCAACATGAATATCAGCCCTGTGCGGTTCTTCGGTTGTCGTCTTGGTGCCCTGAGTCCTCTGTAGTATCCAGGACGCCTTACGCCCTGAACGTCCGCTGCAACGAGCGCCGTACCGTCGGCCGCCACCGCTCCGCCGATTTATCACTCCCATGAGCTGGCGCATCACCCACGAGCACGGTGTGGAGGTTGGTAACATTGAGCACATTCCCCACGTCCACCACGGCCGTGCCGTTGACCTTGAGCGTCCCGACCAGCGGCGCACCAGGCGGTATCGTGCTCGGCGGCGCCGCAGCGGCCAGCGCCCTGAAGGCGTCAAAGGTCCCGTTGCCCGCGGCCGGCGCGTTCACCGCGCCCACCATGCCCGCCTGGCAGTGCGCCTTGGCCGTCTGCGCGCAGTAGAACCAGATCGGCTTGTCGTCCTTGACCGCGACCTCGAAGGTGGCACCCGACGGCGTCTGCTTCGTGGGGAAGAAGGGGGCGGCGAAGCCGGCGTCGAGCGGCTGGCAGGGTTTGTCGAAGGATGATTGGACTATGGAGTGGTTCTGCGTCTTGGTTAGCTGATGAAAAAACGTAGGTTATGGATGTGGGCTGGTGCTTTACTGCTGGGTTGTACTCGAACTCGAGGATCGTCCCGACGAGCTCGGTGACGTTGTTCGGGTTGAACACTAGGTTCCCGTTAAAGCCGACGTCGATGTGCAGTTTTCTCTCTCCGCCGGCTGGTAGGGTCCCGACTGGTGGGGTGCTTGGGGTTGCGGCTCGTTGAGCTTTGGATCTGTAGACATCGAACGTGTTGCCTGAAGAGGGTCTATTCTGATATTAGTAAGTTGTTGACCAAGGATCATACTAGAGGGTATCACTTACGCATTGATGGCGTGTACCATTCCATTTTGACAGTGATTCCCGTTCGTTTGTGGGCTTCGTACTTATTAGCAAGTTTATACTGACGAGCATGATTTTCCTAGCAACTCACCAGTAGAACCATAGCGGCTTTGTGTCGTTTACGGTGATAGTGAAAGTTGTCGGGGCCGCGACGTCGGGAGAGGTATTGGGGGTGAAACCCGAGAAAATACCATTTTCTTGCAACTGGCAAGGGGTATTAAAGGCGGATTGTGCAACAGCATGGTTCTAATAAAATCTTCATTAGCTATCACGTCTTGTATTAATCGATCGAAGTATTAGATAGTCACCTTCGCGAAGAATGAGTACGTGACAGTATCGCCCGGTTGTGCCGTTAGCGTTTCTGGTTCGAACTTGAGTTGGCTCCCTTTTCCGACTGTCACATCGTAATGTGCTGCGTTGGTGAGACCTGTAAGAGCTGCTGCTAGCCCAAGGGCGATTTTTGCTGGGTTAAACAACGACGGCATCTTTTCAGTAGAAGTTAGAATATTTGATGGAAATAGAGATGATCTACTGTGACTGAAGACTTACAAAAATTCATGAGAAAGGAGACAAGAAGCTTTTAAGTCCCATGCGATGAACTTGTCGTCGTTCTAAATTCAGAATACATAGGTAGGTATCCATCAGTCGCCATCTTGAGCCCCCAGGAGGCCATACAGGTTCGAAAATGGTGTAAGTTGATTGGGTACAGCTGCCCTATTCTATTTCTGGCCCGCTAAGCCCAGGCCAGACAAATCCTCTGCCGTAGAGCCGTAGAGCGCTATCATCTCGAGATTCTTCCTGTGGTTGGGCTTCGGTACATGGTCAAAGACAATCGGATAGATCTCGGCCGTTGAACTGCCACTCCGTATCAGTGTACAGTATCCATAGAATTGTTTCTTGTTTCTTTGTTTCGTTTGGAGTCTTGGAGGCTGCGTCGGTATCGATAGATTCCGGGCGCGGTGCGCCACGCGTTAATGGCCCGTTGGATCGTTCCCCAGCGCGTTTAGAGCACGGAAATAAAAGCTTCCATCGCGGCGTCATCAAAGCCTTCTTAACGTAATAGAATAAGATTTTTAGCTGATAGGCTAGCAAATGGAACATGATGTTATCATGCCCGGGTGTCCTAGGGCGTCAAGGTTCTGCTGAGGATAGAAAGGCCTCCAAGAACTTAAAGGTCTTCAGTGGAAGGAGCCCTGTAAGCGCTGGGCCTAATAGAAGGGCTTCTTCTAGGTTAGCTGACTTACCCACCTGGATGTCACCCTTCCGTTCGAAAAATAGGAGTTTTGCTATCCGCACCGGTCAGAATTGCTATCGGAAGCTTATTTGCACCCGTGTATATCTTAAAATCGGGGGCGATAAAACCTCATATCTAACCACCACATCTGCCACACGTATAACTTAGTAACTCTATAAAATCAACTCCAATTCCTTGATAATTAGGATTATTTAATTATTAATTTAATTACAACTCAAATAATACAAATTACACTATACTATAACATCATTTTCAAAAGTAATGTTAAATTTAAGGTTTTTCGCGTAAAAGGTCATCACATAACCGCCTTTTTAAAGACCATACAAGCTATATATTTAATAATTTAACATATATATCCCCTTATTAAAAATCATCTAAATTTGTAAAAAATACTGACTCTATCTTAATCCTTAATCTCTTTTAAATAATACTACTTATAAGCTTATATATTAGGTATTGGGAAAGTTATTAAAGTCTAAATATTAGATATATAAATAATTTAGGTATATCACATGGTTAAATATTACATTAGATTCTTATATTTAGAAATAATTTCGCACCTACCTTTCGTACAATGGTACAACCTAATTTATTTGAAGCGTAATTAAATTAATATTGAAATAATACAAATTATTAAGAATTTGAAGCCAATTTCGCAAAATTATTCGGTTGCAAGCTTGGTAGCTGTAAATAAAATCTTATCGCCCCCGATTTCAAGATGTACACAGGTGTAAATAAGCTTCCGATAGCAATTCTGACCGGTGCGGATAGCAAAACTCAAAAATAGACACCTACATGTTGTCGCGACTAATCAACCAATGACGCTCGCTGTCCTTCTCCTGAAAGGCTAACGATTCTCCGAGTTGGGCGGGCGAAGACTTCCAGTTATGGCAAGCAGTAGATTTTTATGACTGCAGCTTAGGTCAATCGAGGGTTGTTTAATGTGTGTCGGGCGGCCAAATTCAAGAGTTCGCAGTGGAAAGGGAAGAGAGAAGGGTTCTGTCAAGCAAAAAGGAAAGAGTGAGGAGAAAAGAAGAAGCTATAGCCTGTTTCTATTCTCTCTCAAACTCTTCCTCTTTTTTTTTTTTTTTTTTTTTTTTTTTTTTTTTTTTTTAAAAAAAAAAAATATTATCTTATGCTAATAGGATCGGTTCGATTTCATCTCCGACTAGGCCGTTACTACTACGGTAGAGTAGACATCATGAAGCAGGCAAAAATGTTTAGAAGAAGAGAACGATAGACGGAGCACAGGTCGTAATACATCAGTCAACATATTAGCAACGCACAGACATGTCACGATCATGAGCACAAATAAAGCCCGAAGGAAGCATTGAATTAACCCAGATCACCCTATCGGTGTCCCAAACCGGCGACCCTTCGCCTTATTCATGAGTGTTCAGTAAAAGAAGAGCCCCGAAGCCATTCCCATCCATCCGTCCATGTACCTATTCACCCATCCATTTGTCCCCTAAGCCCCCCACGGGGCGAACAAGCTAGCTTCGTCGGAGAATAGATTAGCGGGAACCACCGGATCCGGTGCGGGTGCTCTGGAGATACAAAAAGATCACGATAGCAGTGATGACAGAGCAAGTGACGACCAGAAAAGCCAGCAACTTGATGACGTCGCGCAGTTGATCGGCGGTAAAGGAGCTCCAGCTCAAGGAGCAGCAACCGCAGCAGGCGGTGAAGACGCGGCGGCAGCGGTTCTTCCAGCCACCCGAGTGATCGGAGCCGTCCTCGGCGTCCTGGACGCTCTCGTCGTCACCCTCGTTTGACTGCGAGTACACAGCGGGGGAGGCCATGATCGACTGGTAAGTCGCAGGGCTAAGCGAGCGATACGGAGCGATCAGAGCCTGGTGCTCTTCCCATTCCTGTGTGTGCCTCCTGTTAGCTGTTTGTTTGTCTCCTCAAGTACCCTTGCTTGCAGGTATCTTAGATAGGTAGATAAGTAGTAGAGAGGTAGTTAGTCAAATAGCTGTACTTACGAGTGCGGCAGCTTCGGTGTTGGACATCAGTCGCTCGTATCGACGGCGAGAGGAGTAGCTGCTATCAGAAGCAAGGTGATTGAGGTGGTTCTGGAGGCCACGGGGTATGGGTTGGGCGAGCGACCCGGTGATGTCTGTGGAGGCGCCAGCCTCCACGGCGGGAGATGCAAGGGCGCGGCTTCGGCGCGGCTCGACCGTGATGGGAGTCGAGGGAGTAGTACCCGTGCCGCCCACTGCAGGGGCGGTGGTGCCGGCGGGGGTGCCACGGTCGTTGGAGGAGTTCATGGTGGTTATGTAAATGTTGAATTGCGTGAGCAGGCGATTGCAACTTATTTGAAACGAGGAGCCAAGACGACCAACCGATGCAAATGGATATCAAGTTGGAAAGTCCTTCACTTGATGTTGTGCAAGTGAGAAAAGTATTCGTCCTGGGGAATCTCAGAACCCAAATCTTGAGTTGTGGGCAAAACAAGTGAGCATGCAAGCGGGTCCTTGCCTTAGGGCTTGGGGGAAGGAGTAACTGAAACTGTCTCGTTGTTTTTTGAAGCTATTCGCCCTAGACAACAGGCAGGTAGGTGGTAGTCCTTTGGTTAGACGGGGTAGCTCCCGCTAGCCAGCTACGGGGCTACCTACCTGATACCTGGTAACAGATACTCGCGACTAAGCAGCGTAATGATCACTCAAAAGGTTATATCAAGTTGTTGTAGATAGAAGCACTTGAGAAAAAGCTGCCTGCCTGCCAAAACACCCACAGAGACCCTGTCTTCTGCCCAGTGTCCCATAAAGTCACTTTGGATGAGGTTATAATCGATATTTGTGTCCCATGAACTCCAAGCTTACCTAGGTACTTTATCCTTTCAACTAGCATAGTTCACGTTCATGGATGCCTCATACGCATGTTGTGATCATGTTCTTAAACCTCCAATTCGGACCTCTTTACTTCGCATAATTGTCTTGGCTTAAAAGCGTTAACCATGTATTTATGACAGGCCCTTTATATGAACGCAAGCTGAAAGTAATCACTAGGTAGGATGCAAAAGCTGTACAAAGTCGTACGTTGATGGCTTATGTTAACGTCTTACATTGACGTCTCCTATCCGTAAACTGGCCGGAGCCGGACACGCGGCGCGGCCCCACTTTCGGGAAGACCCGAGTCTGTAGTACGGAGAGCCGCATCACACTAACAACACAAGCCGGGCTTAGCATCTTGGGCTACCCACCTACTTGTATTGCTTGCATCAAGCGACCATGTTGTCGTGTTATACTACGAATAGACACGTAAGCCTATGGCGAGCTTTGAATTGACACTTCAAAAATGCTCATGAATAATCTCGAGACCGAGCGGCCGTCTTGCTATCCTGAGAATACATATTGCTGAAGTTTTTGAAAATGGTTTCGTAACCGGCATAACTTGTCATGACGTATCATTCGCAGCCATCCATATGTTGACACAAATCCGCTACTTTTGTCCAGCTCCGGCCGTTCAGTAAACCCACCGCGTCACATCGAAGAGGAGAGCTGCCCATGCCTATTAAACTAATTACCACCATATCAGACCGACTCCTAGATTTAAAGAATAGGTATCCAACAGTTCATCTTGTCGGACAGAAACGTAGCCCATCTTCAAATCCTCAAAACCCGAGTGCCAAATCAACCTTATCCCGAATTTGGTCTGCACAACTCATTAGTTCTTCCATTCAAACCCCAACAAAACAGGGCTTGCGCTTACCTCTCATTCCCCCCAATGCTTCGAAAGCCGTCGCGTAGTTTTCAAGCGTCACTAGTATCGAAACCAGCCCTTGCTGGAGACGATCGCGAAGGTTATTTATCAGAGGACCAGATTCACCAGTTGAGGTTGGATACATTGATTCTGTTCTATCTTTGACCATAAGCAACGCGTAGCTGCATTGCATTGCGCAACAAGCAAACGCTGGCATCGTCCTCGGTGTGATCAACGTAGAACCCGGTCCGATGTAGCATGGCGTATCGCCAAGCGTGCCAGTGGGATTTGGATATGGTAGCGAATCAAATGCCTGGGCGATATTTAAGGCAGACTTCAGGCATATCTTGGATGAGTGGTGGGTGCTGAATGGGAATGTCAAAACCGGTCCTGACTGATAGGTGAAGCCACAGCAATCTGCATTAGGTGTCGATCGGCTTGAGAGCGTCGGCGATACTGACCCGGCGGATGGGCTCGAGTTCGAGAGGGTAGATGGCGTGCTTCCCATATTGGTGCAACATGATTGTAGCTGCACAACGTCTGGACTATCAACCGTCTCTTGGTCCCTCGTGCTTTTCAGGTCACAGTGCTTCGCAGAAAATACGGCGAGGTCGAAGAAAGCGCAATAGCGATGGACCTTGATTCGAGCACTAAATATCGACGTTAGTCCACGAAGGGTAAGGTTTCTAGGGATATATGTACCTGTTCAGTTTAATGCGCGATATACACCGCAGCGACTGCGACAGAACTAACTCACTCTGATCAACAGGCTGCGTTAATGGGCAATTTAACACCCATGCTTCTGACTTTGTAATCAGAGGTTCCAAAAGCCGTTCGAGTTCTCGCATTCGATTGAAGATGCGGGTCATGTCCGACTGTTCTTTTCTAGCCTTGTTGAATTCGATGACGAACTGAGTAGCCGCTAGGATAGCCTGCTGAGCTTGGACGAACAAAGGCCATGCCTATTCACAATTAGAAGAAAAACTATGTGCGCAAGTAATATGATGTCTTGCCTCTGGGTCGGCCTTGATCGTCGGGTACTTAGCCGTAAAGCTAGGCGCAAAGACCTCAAATGTTGGGGGCTGGCGAATATTAGCATTCGTTCGAGTCATCTTCAAGGGCAACCACAACATACCGTATTGCTAACGATCGAGCCTTGACATACGCAGATGTATGTCATCCACCACGTGCGGCGTCGCGCTTCCGTGTACTCATCTTCGACGCCGTTGCGCGTATGGAGCATAAGGTTCATAGCTGACATCAGAGCTGCTCCAACCCTAGCCCTCATCTTCTTCAAATTACCACGTTGCGCATATTCGTAGACACTTAGGAGGTCAAGAGCGATGACGCTCTCTAGCTCTAGAGGAACTTGCGAGTGGAATTTCTCTCGAAAAATCTCGTCGTCGGAATCGTCGAGTGCCTTGGGTGGTTCGACGGAGGACTCTGGTCTCTCCGTCTCCGTTTCAATGCTTTCCAAGGCTGCCTTTGCGAGGAACTGCGAGTAAGTACGTCTCCAGCGAACTGATTCTGGCTCGAGTGGATTAGAGTCCTGGGGACAGGGTATGAGTGCCAAGATAGCGGAGATGGCCAGACTGATGGCAGAAGAAGGCTCTTCGAATTTGTCTCTCTGCGTCTCCTGAAGAGGCACAACCTGATCAAACACCGGTGCCGTTTCAGGTGGTGGTAGGATGGGAAAATACGGATGAATCCAGATATAATATGCGTTTAGTCTACATTCTTAATTAGTTGAGTTGTCTCCAGAGTAATGTGATTACCCACATGGCTCGGTCATTTCCCCCGTAGGTCCTGACCATGGGGACTTTGATATGGGGGATAGAATCAACCATAGCATCTTGAAATAGATTGTCGTATATGGCATCGCTGTCTCTCCAGATATCGGCTAAAGGCTTCAGTCCGGCGCCGGGTTCTATGTAGCTCTCGATAAGGAGAGCTTCAACTTGGTCAGCATCGCCAGGCGCGCTCTCGCGAATAGCAACTCACAGGCCTGCTCAATTTCTTCTTGCTGGGTGGGAAGCGAGATGGCCAGGTCATGGTAGTCGGAAAGCGGTCGCGACTTCTTCCGAATGCGAGGCCCTCCTCGTCTGCTGGGTTTATATACACATTCGCGATCTTTGGTCACGCACTGAGAATGGTTTGACAAGTTAGAAATTGACTCAGGCCCCTCTCACTATAGGTATTTCTAGCGGAAAAGAGACGAAAACGAAGAAGTAAGTTTGAGGATAAGCGTACACTTGCGCACGGGCGCTCGCCGTTGCATCTCGTTCTCGATGCGCGGCTTCAGATTTAGTTAGCACATTCGTCCCCGATAACATGTTTAATTAGGTAATTTGATGCTTTGATGCTTGTTGCATCTTATTGCGTGCTGCTTGCTGCTCGCTGCTCGCTGCTCGACTAGCGTTGCGACGTACCAAGACAGACAGGCGTTCTTGACGGGAGGGATCGCAAACTTCTTCCGTGACTGAGGCTGGGACGCCTGAGTGGTCAGTCTCTGGGCGCCGTCTCCCTCGGACATCGTCATCGTTTTTGGCCTATTCGAGACAAATGGGTATATGTAGCTATAGATAATAGGCTCCGGGGGAGCGGTTAGGTAATGGGAATTGAAATCTAAATCAGTGTATAGAAAAAGGGTATAGTGGCTGCGGGAGCCCTTTTTGCTAACGAGGCGGTGGGGATTGTCGAGGCAGAAGGAGACTTCCGATTGACCGGATCATGCGGATTCCGTCTCCCTATCCCTCTTGGGCCCTTTTGAGTCCCTTCGAGCCCTCTTGAACTTCAGCTGGGAGCGGGGTAACGACGGCTTTTTGCTGCTCACGAGCCGGGGTGAGGCCCAGGATAATGCTGGAACGGATAGGTTTCGAGCGCTAAGCCTTGGAGAGGAAAGATTTCAGAAAATCTTTCTGTCTTCTGGTTTGCGGATTGATATGGTGGAACGGGGGGTTTATGTTTGATTTTGGTTGGCGGCCAATTCCAGTTGACCGGGGGGGTGTTCGCCGGGGGAGTACGGGGACGTACGGGTGCACGGGGACGTACTGGGGTCTTTCTCTTTTGTCCTATAATATATCGATAGAACGAGCTCGCTATGGCTGTATGGGTAGGGTAGGAGTGTGGGTGTCAGGAGACTTCTGCATGAGCCTTTTCCCGATAAGATCTATCATCTATCATCTTTCAAGTTGTTCAATAGTGCTCTAGCGTACATAAGGTGGTACATGCGATGTACGATACATGGTACGGAATACAGCGACGGTGATAGAGGCAGACAGAGACAGGGAGCAGGGGGAGAAAGAAGAGTGTGGGTGACAGTGCCACTGTGGTGGCTCTTCTGCCCATCGAGCGCATTTCTCGACTGCCCATTGGTCTAGCTGCCACCAGGTCCAGGCCAAAAGATAAACGATCGCTAATATGGAGCAATATCATAGAGGATATCATCAGTTAGCTCCCGCTGTCTATTGCCACGGATGCACTAACCCTCGCTAACGCTCAGTCCAACGTAGACCCGGCCCGTACCGCTTCAGCCATCGAACCCATCGAGTGTCGGATTTTACCCACGCAATTAATGCATACATGTGCGCCGTGTTCTGTAGGTAATGTTGATCGCTTGCTTCAGATGTGACTTCAGTCTTCCCCCTTTCCCCGAGCCCGCATCGCTTTCCCGATTCTTCACCTATTTCAGACACTATTCCCGGCTCTCATCCGCATCCGAGACCTGTACCGTTTCAACAACCCTTACAACTCAATGAACCGTCTGTCAGACATCCCCATACGTTGGGTAAGCGACAACACGTCATTCATCATACTCCTCGTATGTTCTACGGATATAAAGAGTCAAAGCCGGCGGCGACATGAAAAGTTCTCTTCGACTCGGTTACGGCCGAAGCTTGGGTATAGCTCATTAAACTAACCTACGTAGGTATATATACCTGTGTCCGACACCGAGAAGCGATAAGGGTATCGATTGCCACGGCTGGAGAAGGGAGGGTTGCACAGACGCACGGATTAGAAATATTATCGCCACGATCCAACTCCAACTTTCACTAGTTAATGTCAAGCAAACATTGCGACCTATTCTCTACCTAGGTATCTATATGACATGTAACAGGCTGACGCAGCGCTGAATTGCATCTTCTCCGTGGCTCATCTAGACTCCCCACCCCAGTCCCCCTCCCAGACGACAAGGACCAGGGGCTTGGGCCGACATATTGCAGCAGACAAAACCAAACTTCAAATTACCAGGAGCCATTGACATAAAAAACAAGAAGAAAACAAGAACTCCTGATGAGCACATAACCACCGCCCCAAGTCTCTACCATGCCTGGCGACATCGGATGCAGCCCAACTGCAGCCTCCTCCAACGTGAATAGAATTGACACTGGGTTCCATACTTTACTTGATGGGACCAGGTGCGTGCGTGCGTGCGTTCGTGCGTACCTACACATGAAGGTGCACGGCCGCCTATGATCCTTCCAGAGTCCTAAACCCACGATTGCGGTTGCTGTGGCTTGACTGCCGTCGATTCCCAGGGATTAGAGCTCGTTGGGCTCGTTGGGCTGACGGATGCTCCTCCGTATCCTCCTCCGGGTGGCAAAGAGTATGTGACGCTGCTTGTCTGGTGGTAGGTCGAGGGATCGATGGATCCCGGATAAGGTCGCGCTCCGCCTTCGTTGCGCATCGACGTCAGCGACCCGGGAAAGGTGCTCGGCGTTGGCAGCTGCGGCTGCGGCTGCAGCAGGGGCCGCGGCGGCGGACCCGGTGCCCCGAAAGCGGCGTTGGATCGCTCAGGACGCATGGGCGGTGGACCAGCTGCGCCTCCTGGGGACATCGAGTGTGTGGCTCCAGGGCGAGTCGGCTACTTGTGAATTAGCTAGCTCAATGCTGTCCTTCGCCAAGTCGTCAACTTACCAGATCTATACTGCCGGGCGTAACATTGGGGGGCTGGGATGCCTTGCGAGCCTTGCGGGCCTGGCGCTTCCGACGAATATAAGAAAACAGCTTGTGGAAGAAAGGGGTCACCACCAAAAGGCAGGTCTGGATCCAGACGACCATGGACGCTTCGATGGCTACCATTGCCACCTGGAACAACTTTGCCTTCGCCTCATCCGGCGTCTCCATTGTATTTATGGTGTATAATACGATCCAAGCAATCGCGATCAGGACCTCGGGAATGACAAGCCACATCGACCAGATGTGTCGCATGAACAGCACGCACATGCTCCAGCAGACCGAAAGGGCGCCCACGGCGATTGCTAAAAACATGAGCCACTGAGTCGGGGCTGACATGGTGCCGATGTAAAATATTAGCGTCATGCCTGCGCAAAAGCACTGCGACGAGCGGATTACAGTAATTAGTGTGTTGCTGTCGTAGCCCGCGGGCTTGCTCTTTCCGTTGACGAGCGAGTCTATGGTCCACGACGTGTTTCGGGGGTTCTTGAACCAGCCGTCTTTCTTGCCGGTGCTCCCGGCCCACGCCCCGTTCGGAGCGGCCGATGCGGCCGGCGTCGGAAGTCCGTTATTCATGACTGGATGTTCGTTGATCGGGCTTAGATAGGGGGTTCCGGGGTAAGTTAAAAATCTTGATAAGTAGTGGACTACGAGTGAAACACGTTGATGAAGGGATCTTGCAAGCAATTTTCAAGTATTGGTTTCCGAGCCTTTTTATGGTCGTCTGCGAAATGACTCCAGAATGCACGCAAACACGGTGTGTGTGCGTATGTCATGAAACAGCACAATACTCATCTGATTCACTCTATCACAGACGGTAGTAGACGATACTTAATGGAGTGTGTTGACACTTTGAATCACATATACGAAAGTCACAGCTGTTACAACAGAAATGGGTCACGATCATGGAGAATTTAGATGGCAAATACTTCTGAAAACCGAAGCTTTCGAGTAACCATATTCGAGTTTAATGTCAAAAACCATCTAAACCGAGTTCAAGACTTAGTCAGGTAGTCCTAATGCTAGGTAGTTATCATATGATTATACATTATATGCCGCAGATTACACGCCAGTCCTGACAGCTGATAACATTATTGAGGAGAAACATCATGATCAAGAATCAAGTAGGAAACTAATAGCAGAATGACTAAGAGAAAAGATGCGACAAGCTATTAGATGAGAAGATCTCTTATAATGAATAAAGTGATTAAGGGGTCTTTCAATAACTAGCATGCGACAGCTCCCCTTTCCCGCTACTGGGGGAACGAAAGAGTCGAACATGCTGCAGGATTGAAGACACTTAGAAATACTGCATCGTCCCACCATGTCTTAGGTATTTTTACATCACCATCTCCGCATCGATATATTGATATTCCCATCCTGTAATCGCTACTAGTCTCGTTGACAGAAAATAGATCCTACTCATTAGGTAGGAATAATTCCTTCGGGTGGAGAATGATGTCGTTCGTCCAGTTTATTGAGAAGTGAGGTGTTAGTTTGGCGTAATTAGTGGATGCGTCTCCTAAGTGCCGCTAAGTTAGCTGACCCACTACCCGGCCCCCGCAGTTCCACCTGCACCAACTTCCTTCAGCCAACAAGCTGTATGAATATTTGTCCTTTTATTCAACCATGGACCATGATGTCAACCATGACGATGACTATACAGTGATCACCAATCTAGCCCTAACATTCGGTTACCCTACTTCCTTCGGCACGATCAGCCGAGAGAAATGGCGCCGCATACCGAAGGATCTCTGCCTGCATACATCTGAGGAGGCCGCGTGGCTGCATGTGGAGCAATCGAACGAGAAAAATATCACTGCCAGGGACCTGGTGGTAACAGATATCAAAGTTGCCGAGCAAAATCCGGGCACTGACACGGACGATTTGTGGGAGAGTCGCTCCGCTGGCATATGGGTGAGAAGAAGCAAGTACACCGGCGACAATGCTCGAACCGTAACGGATATAGACGTTCTTTTCGGTGTGGACGCTGTTATACCGCGGCCGCAATGGTCTCTCGTACGGCCTCCGCTCCAACTCAACGCTCGGCCGGATGTACCAGCCGCTCAGATAAGTATGCGGCGAGGCACAGCCAAATCAAATCCAGAGAATCCTCTGCCAAAACTAAGAGTCAAGAAGGATGGCAAGTTTAAGGTCCTCCAGGTCTCTGATACCCATATGGTGACCGGCGTTGGTGTGTGCGACGATGCCATGGACGCCGACGGCCAGCCTCTACCTCAAAGCGAGGCCGACCCGCTCACCGTAAACTTCCTCGGAGGAGTTCTAGACGTCGAGAAGCCCGACCTCGTCGTCCTCACGGGAGACCAACTACACCACGATATCTTGGACACCCAATCTGCCCTTTTCAAGGTGGTCGCCCCCTTGATTGAAAGATCAATCCCGTACGCGGCTGTCTTTGGTAATCATGACGACGAGGGCCGTTACGCATTATCGCGTGAGTGGCTCGTCTATACTTGATATACAAGACTATTCGTTAGCATGGTCACGCGCTATGGTTTCGTATGATTACTTGCCACTACTGCTAATTCATCAACAGGCGAGGCGCAGATGTCCCTGCTTCAGAACCTACCATTTAATCTTAGCCAGCCAGGACCGGAAGAAGCCGACGGCGTCGGCAATTACTACCTCCAGGTCTTCGCCCAAGCGCCGTCAAGAGTCCCGTTGTTAACTTTATTTTTCCTGGACTCCCACGGGCAAATACCGAGCGAGGTGAAAGATCCGGATTACGACTGCATCGCGCAGAATCAAATCGACTGGTTCACGTCTACTTCCCAAGAGTTGCGAAAGGCGCGCGAGAAGAACGGCGACGGCGAACACAACCCTCTTCATCTGTCTCTAGCATTCATGCACATTTCTTTATGCGAATACGCCGACAGCGACCTGATCTTGAAGGGAGGCCATCGGGGAGAGCCGACGGAGGGTCCAAGCTTCAATTCCCACTTCTACGATGCTTTGGCAAGAGAAGGTATAGCAGCGGTAGGTTGTGGACACGATCATGTGAATGACTTTTGCGCTATACGACCACAAAATGATGGTAGTGACATGCCTGAGCCTGGTCCTTGGCTATGCCACGGGGGTGGCAGCGGATTCGGAGGGTATGGCTCGTACGACGGAAAGCGGTATTACCGGCGGATGCGGGTATGGGAATTCAATACAACTAGTGGTGGTTTAAAGACTTGGAAGCGAGTCGAATATGCCAGAGAGAGGATCGACGAGTTGGTGCTCATGGAGGGCGGCAACGTCAGTGCTGTTGTCGCTTCATTTAATGGCGTTCAGGACTAAAGCTCAGAGATGATCTACATTAGGTAACTTACTAACACGCGGATACATATAGTCGTAGCTTAGCATTAGAGATAATCTGGTTCACACCAGGACCTAACATCGAGGCAGTCTAGGTTTAATAAAATCCTAACTTTTTCTGCCCTCCTGCTGTCTTCTTCGATTGTAGCTCCCTATATCTATGGAAGTGCCTTCTCTTTTACCTCGCCTGTGCCTTTACCCAGGACATCTAATCCGTCCTAGGACATGCTGGCTTCTGCTAACACGTTCTCGATGATCTGAGAACCCTCAAACTTGGGTGTGATCTTCTCAAGCTTGAGACCCTTAGTTTCCACAAAAGTGAAGTAGGCAGTGACCAAGAAGACCAGGTTCCAGATAGCATTAATCAGGTAAAACCTACAGCCCAATTTGGCCATTGCGTAGGCCATGGCAAAGGATGCAAGAAGAATGTATATATAGCTGCCAGTGTCTGTCTTGTAATACAACTTCGAGGAGCGTCACTGACTCAAACCCAACATCGAGCACGCGGAAGATGGCAATTACGGTAGCTCGCATCTTGAATGACGCCACTTGCCATGCAAAAACGTAGAAGACTTGGAAGAGGAAGATAACCGCGATTGTTCCATACATTGCGGACGTGTTGGTGCTCTCGCTGTATGCTACGTGCTCTGTCAGAAATTTGGCCCTCGGAAGGAAGATGTGATCTGTGACTAGCTTGCTCTTGGTGGAGCTACCGACGATGTGGAGTGTCACGACCATTCCGAATACGCTAATGAAGGTCTGAGTCCTGCGACTGAGAATACCAAGCGTAAAGCTGCCGAAGATGGTGACGACAGAATACTAGCAGTTGTTGAGGACTTGTATTTAGGTCGTGTCCTTGATTCCGGCCTGGTCAAGGATTTTTGCCAGGTAGTATCTGTCATCTGACGATTAAGAACTTATGTCGAAACGTTGCCATCGGACCCAAGGGTATGTCGACTCAAGATCAAGTATGGTGTCTGTCTTATCCCTGTCAGGCTGGAGATAGCCAGGCAAAGTATCGATGACTTTAGCCAGCTCCGCATCGGCAGGCCGTACGATATCGGCGATTGGCTCGACTCCATTGCGAAGCGACCTACGAAACCTTTAATATACCGTAGCTTTTCTGGCCATGAAGATATGATTGTGAACAGGTTGAACCTCAGCAGACTTGAATGATGTAACATTTGGTGCGCAGACGGCCCTGTGGCGGATGTCAAGGTACCGCCGTCCTTGACTCGGATTAGTTGTACATATCATATCAAATTCAAACTATAACTGGAGCTCAAGAATCATACCGTTCGCGGATGGCAAGTATCCACCATAGTCCTCACTGCCCTTTGGGGCTCATTGGCAAATTCCGCTAAGGCTTTAGGTCATCGACTCCGAGCTTCTGAGCGATTCTGATCACACAACTCCACATATGAATGCCAAGACCCGGGGTCGTTGAAACACATACCCAGGATGGCGACTGATTGAACAGTTCGAATATTTGGTTTTCTCATGAACTTAGCCTCGTTGAGATAGAACAGTGCTACATCGTACCAGTGACGGCTAAGTCGCTGTACTCTATATCTGTATGGCCGTTGGGGGTCTCTTCGAGGATGTGCTAGAGAGTAAGTAGAGTAGACCAACGGTATAGCAGCGGCGGCTTGCAAATATGATCATTATCCATTATCAAAAGTGTGGCCTAGGGTCGTCACCTTAGCAGGGTGTGAAGATGTGTGACGACTTACACACAAGACACAGAAATAGACGGTAAGCCATGAAGTATCTAGGTGCTTGAGTGGAATTCCTTGATCCAACGATGAGAAGAACGTACTGTGCTCTTCGTTAAATTGAGGGTGTTCGAGCGCATAGTGAGCCCATGAGTTCCACATCCTGTCGTATTCGACGAGTTAATCACTGCACGCCCTGTTAGGTAGAAATATCGCAGACCGGTCAGGCTGCTTTGATGCTGTAGGGCTATCGTTGATGCGCATCGTTCGAATGATATCTCTTCGAAACGCCTCGGGTGACTCAAGCTTCTTCCTTCGCCATCCGTCAGATAACTTGGATTTTGCTGTATCTTTCCCAGTGCGTAGCTCGACGCGAAGCCGCTTGTTCTCCTCGCATAGCTCATTGTAGGATAGCAGTACAGGTGAATCTGCAGCTCTGTAGCCCAATTTGGTAGATATACATTAAGGCTTCTGTTCTTCAAAGACCGCTCGTATTGATCTCGCCTCTTATCAACGCCGTCTTGCAAACGCACCTGTAGACGATGCCACGGCTAATGCATGTGGAACACGGAATCGCCTTGTCACACTCGACCTTCCGAAGAACAAGAATCATAGGTACGCGGGGCTCCCTGAGTCATCAGTAGGAGTCCCGGCGAAGGTGTATGGCCAGGTATTGCTTCAATGGCCCATCAGAGCAGAAAGTCCTGTAAAGACTTCGTTCTCGTGGGCGGCAGAAATAAACTGTTTTGAATGTGTTCCAAGCCGATCTCTGGCCATTATAGGATAGACCAAGAGCTGGAGAAACATAAATGTACGGTAGGTTGCAAGTATGCAGATAGTCAAGAGGAGACAGCGTGAACGCGATTGGCCTGGTTGGACCAATTCGGAAAAGTTTCAATGAAGCCGGCAATTGGCGGTCCGGGAACATGGAAATTCGACCAACCTCCGAAGATGGTATCTTACTCTTGATAATGACACTTCGTACTCCTTTCGTACTCATCAACTTGTCAAACCACTATCAGCCCTCTGACAGAATCTCGAGGGCGATTCGTCTTTGATCCTGATTCTCACTCTATCTCTCTCAAAAAGGTCGGGCATCACTGCTCGGCGACGCACTTAATACTACCACCATGAAGAACCATCTCGTGTTTCACGGCATAGTCATCCACTCTGTCAGCTTGGATGAGCTTGAGATTTTGCAAAATGCAGCTTTGGTAATCGACGCCGATGGCCGCATAAGCGCTTTCTACAGAGATATTGCCCACGACGACCCAAGGTTGCAGATTGACGGCGCCCGATTTCATCGACTTGGGCCTCGTAACTTCATTATTCCCGGATTCGTCGACACGCACAACCACGCGCCCCAATGGTCTATGAGGGGTCTTGGGCAAGGACTGCACATCCTTGACTGGCTGGACCAGGTTACATTCCCTCACGAAGCTCGCTTTTCTGACCCGGTCTATGCCAAACGTGTTTACGAGAGCTGCGTAGACGGTTTCCTCAAGCAGGGCATCACCACTGCATCATATTACGGATCAAAGCACGCTGAGGCAACTCGCATTCTAGCGGACACGTGTAAAGCGGAGGGTCAGCGGGCGTTCGTCGGCAAATGCAACATGGACCGCAACGCTCCGGATTACCTTCGGGACCAGTCGGCCGATTCGTCCCTACAAGAGACCGAGGAATGCATCCGCCACATCAGGGCCATAGACCCGGAAGGAGTTTTGGTACGGCCCGTGATCACGCCCAGATTCGCCATCTGCTGCACGCCGGATCTGTTGAGGGGCCTCGGCGACATAGCCAAGAAGGACGCGCAGCTTGCCATCCAAACGCACTTCCATGAAGCCGAACAGGAAATCAATGCCACAAAGGAGCTTTTCCCGGGCTTTAAGAGCGAGGCGGACATGTACGCTAGCTATGACTTGATGAGCAAACGGTCCATTTTGGCTCATTGTACCTTTATGAACGAATATGACATGGATAGAGTCCGGGATCTCGAGTGCGGCGTCGCGCATTGCCCAATCTCCAACATGACGGTCGGGGGAGGGTTCATGACGGCGCCGGTCCGGGAGTTCCTGCGTAGAAACATCAAAGTCGGGCTGGGAACTGATAGCGGGGGTGGCTTTTCGTCCAGCATCTTGGACAATATTCGCCAAGCTGTCATTGCATCAAACGCTCGGGAGGTAGTGTCAAAGGGAAAGGACAAGGCATTGTCTCTCGAAGAAGTCTTCTATCTCGCAACGGTGGGTGGTGCGAGGGTTTGCTGCTTGGAGGATACGATTGGTAACTTCGAGGTTGGGAAACAGTTCGACGCCATCTGGGTAACGACTGAACCCGACGGAGCCATGACCGTGCACGAAGAAGAAGACTCGATACGGACTGTATTTGAGAAGTTTATCATGACTGGAGACGATAGAAATATCTCGCGTGTATACGTTCGAGGCCGCTTGGTCAAGGGATCTGAAGGGCAGTGATCAGCTATCTAACAGGGCATAGTGTTCAAACCTTGGAAATGAGCAAAACCACGACCGCTCAGGAATATCGATCCCAACTACGTGATGTAGAGCACCACCCCACTAATGACTTCGGATGTAAGTGAGGATAACATGAACTTGAACCAGCGCCATCAATTATACCTTCCGTGGCCTGATCTTTAGAGCATATTGACGCACCTTGCTAAGCTCCAGCTACGACACATCTATCATGCTAATTAGAGAATAATTCATGGTAATAGGTGTGTTATATCAACTGAACTACCTAGAAAGCGTTTACCCACATGAATTTCCTGAATATATGAAAAAGTAGCTCCGAGTATTGTCGTGTATTATAATGACTCGATTTTCCTTTGTACATTTCAATCCACCTAACCTGCGGTTATTTAAGAATGACCGTGTCCCACTCTTTCTATAATATTTCGCCTCGGCCCAACGGTTGAACGCTGCCGAATTATAGTTCAGATTCGTGCTGTCTGCTTAATTGCACATTATGTCTGCATATAGGCCTAGAGTATTCTTCGACCGAGATATCTCCGCTCATTGTCGGCATTTTGGTTGAACCCTGTGACGCCATTTGGAGCATGTGCAAAGACTGAAGATTTCACCAAATGAGAGAGCGATCGCTATTCTTGTCGTGATTTTGCGCGATATCTCTTCTTCCAAGTTGTGTTAGGCTTGCTTTTCTCCTATACCCTTCTTTATACTTAGGTATCTTTTATTATACTATCCGTATATGATGTGTCAGCGCCTCTGCCTTTGCTGCCTATGAAAACCCCGTGTTGGTTGATAAGGATGCGCCACTATTATTTCCGTTCGCCCATGCGATGTTTGCCTGCTCGGACGATCGCAGGTTTCGAGACAAGACGCGGTCTATGCACGAGATGTCTGATAAGAGCCAAAGCTGGCGAGAGACAGCGAGGCATAACTAGATATTCAATCGCATATCGTAGATCTTGGTCCGGTGTTCTGGTCCAACCCCATTTTCCGCCGAGCACGTCCAGGCAACTTGCGACAGTCGCATCGGCTGCGGTAGAGGATGGTAAGTTTCTTGACAAGATGTTTGCGTGCTCCCGTATCTAAAATCTATGAACAGCTGCAGTAACTCAAGTACCCGACAGCCATGGCCCTATTCAAGAATACGACCGGCGGGTTATGGATGGGCGACTCCGAGAAGATCGACACCAGCGAGGGATTATACAAAGCCTGCAAAATCTGCATGATGATCTAGTCCACTACCGAGCGCGACCGGTCGTACACCCGAGTCTCGAGTCGTTGAAGCCTACGAAGTCACTGTTTTCATGGTTTGGACAGAAGACGGCCGCTGGAAAGATACAGGCGATCCCGGATGACTTGCCACGCGGGCTGTATCTATACGGCGATGTTGGAAGTGGAAAGACAATGCTGATGGACCTTTTCTACGACACGTTGCCGAGTTCCGTCAAATCTAAGACAAGAATACACTTCCACAATTTCATGCAGGATGTGCACAAGAGACTGCATCGGATGAAGATGGAGCACGGGAACGACATAGATGCGGTGCCGTTCGTAGCGGCGGATATCGCAGAGCAGGCCAACGTGCTGTGTTTTGACGAGTTCCAGTGTACCGACGTAGCTGATGCGATGATCCTGCGAAGGCTTCTAGAGTCGCTGATGTCTCATGGAGTTGTTCTCGTGACGACTTCGAACCGACACCCAGATGAGCTCTACAAGAACGGAATACAGCGCGAGTCTTTTATTCCGGCAATCCACCTCCTTAAATCGCGGTTGCACGTTATCAATCTGGACTCACCGACTGATTACCGCAAGATCCCTAGGCCACCTTCTGGCGTCTATCATACACCGCTCGACAGTCACGCAGCCTCGCACATCGAGAAGTGGCTCCGTTTTCTCGGCGACCCAGACGCCGCAGAGCCTCATTCCGAGACCCAGAAGGTATGGGGTCGCGAAATCCACGTGCCCAGGGTCAGCGGCCGCTGCGCTTGGTTCACCTTCCAGGAGCTGATCGGCCGCGCGACGGGTGCTGCCGATTATCTCGAGCTGATGCGCTGCTACGATGCGTTCATCATATCCGACGTACCCGGCATGACGTTCCGGGAGCGCGACCTTGCGAGACGGTTTATTACTTTCATCGATGCCGTCTATGAGTCTCGCGCGAAGCTCGTCCTCACCACGGCGAGGCCACTTACAGAACTGTTCATCTCGCAGCAAGAGCTACGAGAATCGCTGGAGAGAGATGGCGCGCCTGTAGACGATGACGTGGAAGAGTCTACTAGGCATGCCATGCGGCATATGCTTGAAGACGTGAATATAAACATCGACCAGCTGAAAAACTCAAGTTTGTTCTCTGGCGACGAGGAGCGGTTCGCGTTTGCTCGCGCTCTATCGAGATTGAGTGAGATGTCTAGCAAGGAATGGGTTGAGCGTGGCATGGGATTGGAGAGCATGGGAGGGAAGGGTGAAAGGGACAGCTGGGCAAAGGCTCGCAGTAGGCAAATGGAGGACAGCATGTGATATGACATGCAACAATCATTCCTTTTGCTTTTGAGGCACGGCAAGGCGTTTTCTACCGGTTACGAATAGACCATATAGAGCTTTGGGAGGGTTACAAGTTTGCAGTTGGTGTGTATTATAGAGGACAGCCACGGATTTTGGTTTCTGGCGAATCATACACTACATCACCTACGACATCATGAGGCCGTTTCGAAACCACGCTATTTTAAAGTTTAGGGTCTACAAAGGACAGCACCGTCATTCAAAGTTGCTTCGTGCGTATTGTAATACAATATACTATTATATTAACGCAAATTATGAGGAAGAATGAGAAAGGTGACAATAATTTTATGACGTCAAATATGTTTCCGTGTATCACAACTTTATCACGGTTTTTGGGACCGTTCTCATATTCAAATATAAATCCTAACGACCGAAGCTCTTACACGCATACATTACATACATACCTAGGTACATGAGGTATCTTATGCAAGTTTGATCTTGTTACACCGCATCGGTTGCTCGCTTGCTCCGGGCATCGTAACTCCCCTAACGGCTACTCACCTGCATACGTGTAGCACACGCGACGCGTTGGCGTTCATCGCATAGTGATAAGAAATCTAATTTTACGCTCTGGGTTAGGAGAAATCGGCAGAGTCGGGCGAGATCCCGTCTGAGGGGCTTGACCGAAAGGACCGTCGACGTGGAGCCGTTGGGACTAGTCGGGATCGGGGGCTTGGGGGCGGGGGGTTGGTCTCGATTCTATCAGACCTTCTGCCTTTTTTAATCTCCAAATCTTTGGGTTATCAAGCAGAAATACGAATTGTAGTTTGGTATTGCCCCTATTTAGACGCTGTACATACCTAGGTAGGCGGCTTTCACCTAGATAATACCGGGAGGTCATCTATTCCACCCTATTATAGGGGTTTACATTTCCCATACCAATCGGCGGAGAATGTAATAGCAGTGATGATTTGATTGGGCCCCAAAGTCCTGCGCGGCAATTTCTAACGTAGGATTTTTGACCGACGCAAATTTCGATTAAAGCGAAGCTGAGCGGTCGGCCCCCTGTCCGATCCTGCGAATAAGATAAAGAGTTTCACATGATTTGCATGTACAGGTATGGTTGCTATTTGGATGAAGATGGAACTTCTATGGCGTCTTCGATAGATGGATTAAAGTAGCAAAGTTCCGTGCCGTCGTCCAGAATATCAAAATATCGCCGTCATCAAGTACAGCCGTTCCCAGGCCACGTTCTTTTTAGCTATCTGTCTCATTCCAGAAAGTGATGCATGCGCGGGGGTGGCTTTTTTCCTCCAGTTGCAGAGCCTCATGGCAGTGTACTGGACTTCTACTTCCACCTACCAAGGTAAAATCCTTCCCAAATTCATCTCACAATAATTAAGGATTGCATCTCGATGTGGAAATAAGCAGCATTATTATGGCTATCTATGAGCCGGATCCAGTGAGATCTTTAATGCATCGATAAATCTAATTGGTCAGCTGTCGGTTGGGGAAGCATATCTGCTGCATTCTAGCCGAGCTGCCTGGCTCACCTTATCTACGTGCCTACATACCTCATAGTACCTAGTACCTATGCACAGCGTAGCGATGGCCCTAAGATACGCTGCTGCTGCACGAACAAGGATGGTGCAGCTGTTCTCGTACCTGGTGATCTAAAGCGACATGAAATATATGCATCGCACTGTTTATTTGTTGTCACGATTGGACTTATCCTGCCGTACCTGAATTCAAATCAACCTGCTAATATGTTAGCGGCCTATTTTTATACTTATGACAGAAGCATAAGGAGAATGACGGACGGGTACCTCAGGTTCTAAAATTTAAAATTATCGCCCATCTACAGCCCGTCCACTTGTAGGCGCTGTACTATGGGTTAGTTTGGGGGGGTGTCTGGGGCTGCTGGGCTACCAGCCGGCGCATTGGACAGAAGGAGAAGGAATCTGGCATACCGTCCCATGTCAGCCACCCCTTGCACTAATAAAGTCGTACAGATCTTATCACATCTCGTTTTTCTTCGACCTCCACACCTCGCTTGCATGCTCTATACTGGTATGTACCTAGGTACCTAAGGTATACCATTTTGCATCTTGTGTTTGGTGGGGTACAGGCTACAGCCATCTGCACTGATTTGCAACCGTTTACGAAGAACTTGTTCGTCCCTTCCCATGAGGAAAACCTAGCCTAGCCCACCCTTGCCCCTTACCCACATCGCCCACATTTGCACTCACCAACTCCCACTTGGCCTCCGTTCAATGGGATATTCCGTCATTCTTTTCAGTGGAGGCGAGTCCAGTGTCCCGCCTCCAGTCCTGGTAAATCACAAAACTAGAGTACCCTCGTGCTCGACCTTGGTCTTGGCTCTTCTAGGGCTGCCTTCCTCTATCTCTCTTTTCTCCCTTTCCCTTCGTTCGCCTCCCGCAAGACATCCTTCGTTTCTGTCTACCTGGGGGATCCAAACGGAATGCTGAACGGACGAGGCGTGCGAATTGCTTCATGACTGTTACGCAGAGTCTAACGCACGAAGCTCGAAGCGCGGTCATATTTCCTACCACAACCAGGATGGGTCCCATTAAGACCGCACTCTCTCTGATCCCGTCTTTTCGGCATTCGGGATCCAAGATCGCCTATGAGGAATTGCCTTCGCATGATATGAGCCATGTCAGTTCGCCGGTAGATGAATCGCCCACTATGTCGCCTATCATGTCGGACAGCTGGCGCAAAGGAATATCGGCACCTCGTCGCCGGTTAGGATTTCTACTCCGCACCTCGCCCAAGAGACTATGCGTCGTCACACTCGCTGTTTTCTTCACACTCGTTTTAATTGCTGGGGGAAGCTTTCGAGCGCGCCGCTACTACACAGAAAAAACCAAGCCCGATGAGAGGATACCGTACCAGTGGGAATTATATCCCAGGTGAGATAACATACCCACATCATGTCTCGGGAGTGACGCAGAAGCTGCAGCGACGATCCTAACACGTGTGTTGCAGATTAAATGGTTTCTACAATGGCGTCCGCTCACTTGTGAGCTACTCAGACTGGGTTCCTGAACAGCAAGACACATCCAAGGCCAAGATCAGAATACACAAGGCACCTCCTCTGGACCCCGTCTCTGTTAATCCCTATCCCGACTACAATTCGGATGAGTATCTCCAGGATCATCAACCCGTTCAGAGATGTTACGTAGATGACAACGAGGAATACCCGGCACCTGATATCTTCTCATACCCCGGTATCCCTGCCGGAATGGCTGCGCCTTCTTGGGGTTCATATGAGACCATTGGAATCGCACCCGACAGGTGCTGGGAACGCTTTGGCCGCTTTGGTCCCTACGGTTATAGTTACAATCCTTCCGAAGGAGGTCTTGGCCTAGCAAACAAAACGGCGCATGCAGGCGCAGATAAGATCCAGGAGATGTTCACCAAGGTTGATTACCGCAATGTAAATTGGGGCAAAGCGCAGAAGATATGCCTTGAGAAGAACAGCAAGCGATTCGAACCCGAGGCAGCAACTGGCAATGATAGTGCAGCTGGTCAGAAGAAAGCAGTGAAACGATCGGCTTACGTTTTGAGAACCTGGACTGGTTATAAGTATACTGACATTCAGCTCCTATCCCTGCGAGCAATGATCAACGAGTTGTCTCTAAAATCCGGCGGTGAATACGACGTACACTTACTTGTACATGTTAAGGATGACAAGATACCGATTTGGGCATCCGAGGAGGTGTACAACGAAACGTTACGGGCGAACGTACCGGAGGAGTTTTGGGATATAACAACGCTGTGGTCGGAACAGCTGATGAGGCTCTACTATCCTGGCCCATTCCGCGACGAGGACAACGTTGAAAATCATTCCAAGTCTGACATCCACGGTGTCTATCGATCAGCCCATTTTGCCTTGCAGTGGTTCGCGCAACAGCATCAGGAATACGAATTCTTCTGGAACTGGGAAATGGATATAAGATATACAGGTCACTACTACGAATTCCATAATGGTGTTTCGAACTGGGCAGCCGAGCAACCGCGGAAACTCCTGTGGGAGCGGAGTTCTCGATTCTGGATCCCCGGGGTCCACGGTTCGTGGGATAAGTTCTCTCAACTTGTGGAGCGGGAGACGGTGGAAACAAACGAGAAGCCAGTCTGGGGACCGGTAGATTTCCCGACTTCCCGTCTCGGTAGACTTGCGTCCCCGAATGAGACCGCGCCTCCGACGACGATTGAAGAGGACGACTATCAATGGGGTGTCGGCGAAGATGCCGATCTGATCGTCTTTAATCCTCTATTCGACCCGGCCAAAACGAACTGGGTCTTCCGCAATGATGTTACGGGATATAACACATCCCTTGAAACGCCACCCCGTCGCGCAGCAATCATCACTGTTGGGCGACTATCCAGGCGACTTCTCAACACGATGCACGAAGAAACCTATCGTATGCATCATACCATGTTCCCGGAGATGTGGCCACCGACCGTTGCTTTCCACCATGGGTACAAGGCTGTCTACGCCCCACACCCTGTCTACTTTGACCGAAAATGGCCGTTGGATGTGATGGACAAGATCTTCAACCATCCGGCTGCGCCACATGAGAGCCCTTTTGGTTGGGGTGAGCACAACATGCAAGGTGGCACTTTCTACTACAACGCGGGCTTCAGTGGTGCCCTTTGGCGGCGGTGGCTGGGAGCTAAGGAGAACGGCGCAGGCGGAAAGAAGAAGGAGGAATCCGGCTCAGACCGTATGTGTCTCCGAGGAATGCTCTACCATCCGATCAAGGCCGAGAGCATGGAAAACTAGCATTCTCTGATGTGGCTGTCTGATTCTGGCGTACTGCGGCGTTTACGGGGACCGGTCGTATACAAGGCCTCTGATTTCGAGAGCATAAAGGCATTTGCACAGTGCGGCGTTTTTTCCCCCTGACCCATGGTATTATTTCGCATTTGAGACCTCTTCGCATATGAGCAGCATGGGGTTTTGATATCCGGTTGATATGGTGGAAAACACCTCCGCCCCTCCTTTTTTTTTTTTCTTTATTGCTGCGACGAGGGTAAATGATGGTCAGATGAGGCTTGCATGAAGATATGACCGTCGAGCTTATGAGATGGAGGGCTGTATAAGCTTTGTGTATACTACAGTAAACTCGTAAGAACTCAATGTTTAATACCCTAATGGATGATTCAGATATCTAGCTTCCATCTGATAATATATCCCTGATTACATATTCACGAATGTGACAGCTGATTCACTATGCCACTCGTTACTATGTATGTAGCTTGGTATTGACTATGGGGGCTACGTCATTTTAAAATAGTATTCCGTTACGTGCCGATAACGAACGATAACGCACTCCAGGCAGCCAGGGGTCTTGGCAGCAAGCTTCCGAGGAACTGATAGCAGTCAGCTGCTCCCACTTGACCACCAGACCCGAAACAGCTCAGCTCGTTCAAACACTTTGCGTACAACACACATTCCATCTTCGTTCTCTTAGGTACTTTAGTTCATTTCAACATCATATCAACTTAGTTATTTTCATCTATCCCATTCGTTAAAAGCAATAGACTTGCTACAATGAAGACGTCACTCCTCACATTGCTACTGCCAGCGGCAGCTAGCGCTCGATTTATCGAAGCAAACGAAGCTAAAGTTTTCCCTCCTGTCGATGCCCTTCTCGAGGACTACTCCGCTCCATCGCGATATCTTATCGAAGTAAGCCCGGGTTTTACTGAGTGGGTGACTGAAGAGGAGAAATGGGAACTCCGTCGTGTAAGTTTATCTTTATCTTCCTCGCTCTGACGCGGTTAGAAAGCACGGAAATTAATAGCATCTGCTACAGCGTGGAGTTCAGTTTATGGACATCACCGACAACACCGATCTCGGTACGCTACATGTTGCTACCAAAGCGACGACCGTCTTTCCCAAGAAAGTACAGCTCCAGTCCGAGATCCACCCGATGCTCGGAGACCTATCGAAAGACCTGATGAAGGAGCACCTCGAGAAGTTCACGAGCTTCCACACGCGATACTACAAATCCGACTACGGTCGTCAATCCTCCGAGTGGCTGTTACAGACGGTACAAGACACAATCGAGGAGGCTGGTGCTGATAAGTACGGCGTCAGGGCCGAACACTTCAAGCATTCGTGGGGCCAGAACTCGATCATCGCAACGATCCCCGGCAAGTCAAACTCAACTGTGGTCATTGGCGCTCACCAGGACTCCATCAACCTTTGGTTGCCGTCGGTCCTTCCGGCGCCCGGCGCCGACGATGACGGAAGCGGCACCGTGACGATCCTCGAGGCCTTCCGCGTTCTCCTGTCGTCGAACGACATAATCATAGGCAACGCGACAAACACCATCGAGTTCCACTGGTATAGCGCGGAGGAGGGCGGTCTCCTCGGCAGCCAGGCCATCTTCAAGGAATATGAGAAGCAGGGCCGTAACGTCAAGGCGATGCTGCAGCAGGACATGACGGGCTACGTTCAAGGCACGCTCGATGCGGGCAAACCGGAGAGCGTCGGCGTGATCACGGACTTCGTCGACCCTAACCTGACGGACTTCATCAAGAAGGTCATCGAGGAGTACTGCAAGATCCCGTGGGTGGAGACCAAGTGCGGATACGCGTGCTCCGACCACGCGTCGGCGTCCAAGGCCGGCTACCCCTCGGCCTTCGTCATCGAGTCGACTTTTGGCGACTCAGACCAGAAGATCCACAGCACCGACGACCTGATCAAGTACCTCTCCTTCGACCACATGCTCCAACATGCGCGCATGACGCTCTCGCTCGTCTACGAGCTGGGCTTCACCGACTTCGAGAAGCTGGAGGCGGGACATGAGACGATGGGAGAGCTATAGCCTATCGTCTCCTATCTGATCAGGATACTCATCAACGGTGTCGCGTTCGCAATCTGTGTGATTTGGAGGTTCCATATTGTTCAAGCTTTTCGAGCTCTTGGAGCTCGTCATGCTCATCGTGTTCGTCGTGCTCAACGCCGCGATTAACGTTGTCTTGTTTGAGATTGTCTTTTTGGTTGCCATGGATGATGATTTGTAGCACAAGGACTAAGGACTATAGGCTAGGGGTGATGGAATAGTGGAACAAGCGAAACAGCGCGCAGGGATCTGCATAAGCAATGATTATACCTAGGTAAGTAGCTAGGTAGAAATTCAGCTCTTTTTGGATTTTGTTTCCTTGATATCCAACTTGCCTTGACCAAGTGGTCCGCAGTAGGTAGCAATTGCGTGCCGCTTGCTGGGTTTAAGCGTAAGGGGACCGGGCACCTGGGCAGTGATGCTCGTAGTGTGAAGACCGAGCCGATTATCCGAGCAAGGACGTTTTCAACGGCGAGCTTGCGTCATACTTCCCGCAGGCTACCTGCGATTACCCACTCATAGTCGTGCCCTTAGCCGCTTACCCTCATTGCCCTCGACATCCTCGTCAGCCACATGCCCAGAAAATGTCGCTGAACCTCAAGTCTTGGCATCATAGGCTGATGTAGCCTTGTTTTAACCTCGAAGAGGATCCAAGTTTAATGTGTGTCCCATGCTTTACTTAGACCGAATTTGGGTACTTTTTTTCCTTTTGTTATTATATCCGACGTAATAAGTAGGGCAGGTACCTTCCTTACAGAACGAGAAAAATGGATTATAAACCCAACTATATATCTCCCCTTCATCTGTTGTATTGACGGATTGAATGTAAATATATAACACTAAACAGCGAACCGGGGATGAATTGCTCGTTCCCATAAGTTAGTTCTGCCCATACCTACACCAGACAATACATTGAAAGAAGAGAAAAAATATCTTGGCAGCAAGCTATCTACCTATAGGTTAGCTGAGCTCCCCTTACCCTGCATACCATGCCTGCAACCCAAGACTCCAATGCAACCGCACCGTCTCCGTATAAAATCAGCGATCGCTTATACGAGCTGTGCCAATCGCCCGAGAGCGTCTCGTCTCTCGTCGCCGCGGACCCGTCTCTGACCCCCGGCGAGGCATGGAAGAAGCTCTTCGGCCACCACGTTCCCGACGGCTTTTCGAAGGAAGACATTCGCCGTATCGGCAAAGGTGCTCTCGAGCCCGAGGAATCGGAAAGGGCCAAGGCATGTGGAAAATGGGGACCACAGGAGCCCGGCGAGTTGTTCCTCAGGGTTAGTCCTTACGATTGCTCACTTATGAGGGCAGAATGAGAAAAGCTAATTTGTTTTATAAGATGTATCACGATGCGCTATGTACACTTGACGATGACCTGGGTTGCGGTATGGTGAGCCCTTCCCTCATGGGAAGCTGCGGGACCATGCCGCTTACTATTCTCTCCGTGTAAGTGCCCACCCAACACGCTATATATCCTCCCTCAATTTTAATGCTAACCTCTTGTTAAGCATCCCCGACATCGTGAGACACATGTCCAACCTGATCGTCCGGGCGGAAAAGGAAGTGTACCTAGCGACCAACTTCTGGCAGAACGGCGTGGCTTCCAAGTACATCACTAACGCCATCCGGGAGCTATCGCGCCGAGCCGGCGCGCGGGGCACCACCGTCATCGTGAAGATCATCTACGACCGGGGGAGCCCGAAGCAGCTGCTGGACCCGCACCACGGCGTGCCGGAGAGCGAGTACACGGGCTCCGCGGTGGGCCTGCCGGCGCGCGACGAGATCCCGCATGTCGACCTGCAGGTCACAAACTACCACAAGCCGCTGCTCGGCACCTTCCACGCCAAGTACATGATCGTCGACCGCCGCGTCGCCGTCGTGCAGAGCAACAACATCCAGGACAATGATAATGTCGAGATGATGGTGGAGGTGCAGGGCCCCATTGTCGACAGTCTGTACGACATGGCGCTACTAAGCTGGCATAGGAAGCTGGAGCCGCCGCTACCGATGATTCATTCTCCCGCGGCTGGAGACGGTAGTCGCTACGGAGGTGTAACCGCGGACTGGAAATCTAGCGGAAAGGCCGATAACCGCCAGGAAGTCCTTGGGCGAAGACAGGCGGGAGAGGGAACGGACCATGTTGAAGGATTGGCTAAGTTGACACTGGACGGTGATGACTCGGGATCTGGCAATCACCAAGGCCAAGATGACCACGGCTCGAGCGAAACTTCCCTGCCGGAGCACACGTCGGAAGATCCGCATTATGACGCAAGCCTAGCAGGCGAGATTCAGCGCGTGCAAGCCTCCCTGCGTCCAGAGGCGGGCGAGTCACGGACACAGGCCGTATCACGACACCTGAACCACACCACCAACACCGGCTTCGCAGGTGACGCGCCTCCATGCTCGCCAGACGACGAGATGACGCCGTACATAGCACACCCGCCCCACGAACCGGCTCCGATGGCACTGGTCTGCCGATCGCCGTACGGGCCGCCGACCCACTCCTCTGTAGCGAACCCGCAGAACGCGGCGTGGTTATCGGCACTGCGAAACGCGCGCGAAGGAGTCTTCATCCAGTCGCCGACGCTGAACGCGGCGCCGCTGGTGCCAGCTATCATAGAGGCGTGTGAGAGGGGAGTGGATGTTTTTTGCTACGTGTGTCTCGGGTACAACGATGCGGTAAGCCCTTCACCTTCCTTGATGACATCCACACGAACTGTAACACATTGTGCTTGCCTCTCCAGACTAACATCGAACAGGGCGAACTGCTCCCCATGCAAGGCGGCCACAACGAAGCCATTGCGCACAAGCTGCACACGACCCTGTCACCCACCGCGCGCCCGCGCCTACACTGGTTCTGGTACGTGGCGAAGGATCAGACGCGGCCGCTCGTAGCGTCGACGAAACGCCGTAGCTGCCACGTCAAACTACTAATTGCGGACGGCCGCGTCGGCGTCGTCGGCAACGGCAACCAGGACACGCAGAGCTGGATGCATTCGCAAGAAGTGAACATCCTGGTGGACAGTCCTGTTGTGTGCGGCGCGTGGGAGGACGCGTTGCGGCGGAACCAGAACACGCATTTGTACGGGGCGGTTGACCCCGTCGACGGCGTGTGGAGGGACGGGGGCGGGAAGGAGGCGGAGGGAGCGACGGGGGTGGATGCTGGACGGCTGAGTTGGTTTAAAGGTGTTGTGGGTGCGGTGAAGAGGGTACAGGGGACGGGTGGGTTTTGAGGAGGAAAAAGGAGTGGACGAAGAAGTAGACCATGCATGACCACATGCCCAGGAACAGGATGGTTGGTCAATGCTCAAGTTGCCTACCCTTATTTAGATAGTAATGATAAAAGCATACTCATGATAATCGTTACAATTGAGCGGAAATGAATAGTGGTCAAAGATTGGGGCTTTTGAATTCTCTTCGCCGCTGATTTTGACTGTCCTCTCGATACGCTATATGTCACTGATCCCTATAATATTTACGAAGTCGCCACACTTAGGCTGTTAGTATAGGGATCTGGTCCTTGTGTAACTGCTGAATCTGTAGAGCTAAATAATACAAATCTCTTACTCAATCCTCCAGGAGTCCTAGACGTATCTAGTGGTCACTATAGATATAGGGAGTAAATTACCTAGAGTATATACGAAGTTCATGAACAGCGAGTAAAAACTATAATAGATGGCAGCAAAATCTGCGATTTGAAATATGTAGCATTCGAGTATATGCGGGAGTCTCACTTGAGACAACGTCTCTGCATTAGCCGCAATATGCGCCCAGACGACACCACGAGGAGGTTGCAGAGTCCGATTTCGTCATCCGTAGATGGCAAATATATCATATGTAATATATGGCAGCCAACACCCAGTCCCCAAAGGAAAAGAAAAACAGAAAAGGCAAAGGAGAAATGGACACAGCGAGAGCAGAAAGGGCAAATTAAACAAAAGAACGTAGGGAAACTCACGCAGTACGCTTCCAGAACCAGCAAACGCTGAGGCCAACACACCAGAAAAACGAAGGACCAAGAATCAGAGCGCTTATTTGAAGGAGAAAACGAGGGACTGGAATCCGACACGCTTACGTTGAGCGAAGGACTGAAGGCAAACAAAACGCTGCGGAGACCGGAAAACGAGCAACAGGAACCAAGCGAATGGTCAGGGGTTGGAGTGGCAAGACAAGACAAGGCGAAGAAGACAAGACAAGAAAAGAGAAAAGAAAAGGGAAAAGGAAAGAAAAGAAAAGAAAAGAAAAGAAAAGGGAAAAGAGTGAATTGGGTTCAGGGGGAAAAAGATGCTAGGGTAATAACGAATGAATGACAAAGGTGAAGGGGGTAAACGATTGACTGGGCCAAAAGGAGTGGAGGAGAGCAAAGCGAATGGTAAGGGTAAAAGAGAGAATGGTAACCGAGGTAGACCAAGAAGAACCAGGAGAGGACCAGAACCGAACCGAAGAAGCGAAACCGGAAACCAGCGTACCGTGTAGCCAAAACCTGAGAGAAGACCGACCGAAAACCAATAAACCGAGAGCCGAAACCGAAGGAGAACCCGTCCGTAAACCATTAATCCAGGAGCCGTGACCAAAGAAGAACCCAACCGAAAACCAGGAAACCGGAAGCCAGAACCAAAGGAGCAAGGGACCACGGCCCAGCGTAGCCCAGAGGACCAAACCATCCATATGGACGATTCCAGACAAAAAAGAGAAACAGGAAAGCAAGAAACAGGAAAGCAAGAAACAGGAAAGCAAGAAACAGGAAAGCAAGAAACAGGAAAGCAAGAAACAGGAAAGCAAGAAACAAGAAAATCAGCCCGGCAACTGGGGCGCCATTCCCATCAGGGTATCAAAACGGAACAAGAACAAAAGAAAACGGGCAGGGGCTGACAATGTGCAAGGGGGGGTGACAAGCGGAGCGGGATATGTTCAGCGTTATCCGGAGCAGCTGCGGTGTTCTTGGACTCGAGAAATACAAAGCCAACTGCGAGGGAAAGCAGGGCAGGGCTAGGGAGATGGGCAAAGCGGAAAGGGATGTGTGTGAAGATGGGGGAGTGAAACAAAGCAAGATTTTTTTGTGGTTTTGTCGTTTTCACATTTTTTTGGGATTTTCCGCCGTATCGTATAACACCACTGTAGTCCTGAGAGTCAGTGGAGGGTTCAAGAGGATGGATAAGACCATTACCTACCACCGCGTGCCTATACAAAAAGCATAAACTCGTCCTCGACATCCTCATCGTCCTTCTCCAAGTCTAGAAACTTGGTGTCGAAGGGTCTAATAGGAGCGGGTGCGTGGAGGAATAATTCCTCGTCGGTCCCCGATTCCTGCTCGACCTCTATCACCTCAGGGACCTGGTAGTCCTCGGCGAGGATCTTGAAATCAAGCTCCCTTGATCGCTTCGGGGGCGGCGCGTATAAGTCGGGGGACTTAGCCCATACAAATATCGGCTGGAACTTCTCAGCGACCTCTTTTGGCACCAAACCAAAAAGAGGGGATGCCAGGATGTCCTTGATGAATTCATCGTCCACCGCCTCTACAAATTCTGGGTCTTTCAAGGCCTCGACAAAGGCTTGAATGTCCTCCTCGAGCACCTCCGAGTCGTCGTCAGAGTCGTCGGGATTATTGGCAAAGTACTCGTCGACTTCGCGGGCGTAGTCTACGCCGATCTTGTTAGCAACGTTGAAATGTACAATAGGCTGATAGGTACAGGCATCGTTGAGGATCGTGGGGGTGGTAGGTGGCGGAGAAAGGATTTTACTTACCGACTTCCGGTTCCACCCAGAACATGGCTTGCCTGGGCTTGCGTCCAACTTTCGCCTTGAACCAGGTCTTCAGCCGGCGACCAACGGCTCGCCCTCGATCAACTAGCGAGATAGTAGCAGTCGAGTTCTACTTGACTACTCCTACCTTGGCTGCGAGAGCGCGGCACTTGTCAAGGCAACCCATTGTGTCGGAGAAGCGGGAAAGCGATACAAAGAGTAAAGCTGTAAGCGAGCAAGATCTCACAAGAGAAGGAGCAATAGCAAGAGAGCAATAGCGTGTACGATACCAAAAACTGTGTAGCAGACGGTAGCAGACGAGCGTGTATGAAGAGCGAGTATGAAGAGCGGAAATGGAGAGGAAAGAGAGAAGAACGGACAGGTTCAGATGTTGGGGGGGAAAGCGGGTTTATATAGACCAACAAGTGGATCCAAACCTTCGACATTTGGTCGCTGTACCGCCGGAGCCCCAACGGAGTCCTCGAGTATGGGGGCTGGATGTACTGACTTATGACGCTTTCACGAGGTTTAAGGTTTTCCCCAAACCTGAACCCTTGGAAATCGGAGCATTTTCCGTAGTCGAGGGTCCACTCAGCCACCCGGCTCTCCCCAGTGTCTCCCCCAAGACATGATCTACAGGGCTGCATCTCTAGTGTATCCAGATCCTCGGGATGTCAGATATACCTAATATACATATAATACATTTCAGTTCGGTTTTCTACACGATTCATTCACAGCAGCATTGAGGATTTCCAGCAATGTTTCGGGGGATTTCTGAATATTCTGTTATTAAGGTTTCCATCTCTCACCAACGGAGTCCGAAAAGTATAACTCTAAGAGGTGGGTCAAGGCCACGCTTGGACTCGAGGTACAAGCCAGAGTCCGGGCAGTTGTCCGAAAGGTAGAAAATGGTACAACGAAGCGGTACGAGGGATTCAAAGAGGACCGTGCGGCAGCACTTCTTGCAGGGCTTCCGTTTCTTCTCAATTCTCTCTTCTACACCTCACTTTTAGTCGTCTCTATGCCCAGATCTACATCATTCTCTAACGTTATGGGGCTTCTGGATACCATTTTCTTGTAGTATAATGGATGTACTTGATGTAGGAACTCCTATATATCTTCAAATGACAGTTGCGGGCTCGGCGCGGCAGGTGGGTGATGTCGCTGGCCATTTCTCACGTCTGGAAGGACATATTTCCATACCAGCAGGAGTCTCCCGCGCCCGAATAGGTGCCTTCACACAGAAAAAAAGTAGATATAGATAGTAACTACCTTATACGCTTTTCAAATCAGTGCAACATACCCCAATTACTGCGTGAATGATGCGGTACGCGGATGTCCACGGTCCTCGTTATTGAATACACCTTCGGGACATCGAAGGCGTATCGGCCATTGGCGCCTGCGCCCAAGAACTGGCTGTTATCACACTACTACTTGACAGGAAAAGATGATTAGATGTCTACCTAGGTACCTAACCTATAATTAATGTAGAAAAGGAATGCAAATACTGCTAGAGTAAATGGCACCGCTATTCTACGTAGCAAGTAATCGAAGATTGCCATCAATCTGATGACTAAGCCATATACTACAGCAGTCAGTGATTAGACCCATGGAACTAGGTTAACTACTTGGCGGAAGGTACTGACTTTCAGCGGCGTCATGGTACTGAGCATCGACCCAATGCTTTGATATTAGTTAAATGCAACCTGACTACAACACCTACATCTTCCTAGCAAGCAAAATACAATGGCAAAAACTGTATCCAATACCGTCCCGCCTCAACCAGCGATACCGGTATACTTATTGATCCACCCGAACACCTGGCGATGCCACTCCAGCGAATTCTCCTCCTTGAGGACCCAATGGTTCTCGTCCGGAAACGTGAGAAATCGCGAGGGCGTGCCTAGCAGCTGGAGGGTATGGAAAGCGGCGAGGCCGTCTGTGATGGGGCACCGGTAGTCCTTATCGCTGTGAATAACGAGCATGGGCGTCTTCCAGTTTGGGAGGAGATCGGGCCGCGCCGGATTGTACCGCTCAAGACCCTCGATATTTTTCCAGAGTACCGGGGGGCCGCCGAAATCGTTCGAGTCGCCGACGTAGTCGGTCTGTAGCATAAACGTAGGAACGTGGAAGATACCGTTGTGGCAGACCATGGCTTTGAACTACAGTTGGGTGAAGAAGTTTAGCGGCGCTGGTCAGAGAAGTGGGTTGCAGGGTTGGAGAGGAAAAGGGGGATGCTTACACGTCGCCCAAGGGGATTTCCTTGGATCCAGTTCATCATGTATCCCCCATAGCTACCGCCGGCAGCGATGGCATTGTCGGTATCGATGTAGGGGACCTGCTTGAGATACTCCATGCAATTGACCAAGTCATCGTATGGACGACCTCCCCAGTTGTCGCGAACCGCTAGTAACGTGAGCCGTCTATATCGGGTAATACATGTTATGGTAGATATGTAGGTAATTTACATACCATCTGCAAATTCTGTGCCATAGCCTGTGCTTCCAGTGATGTTAGGGGTCACAACGATGTAGCCTTGCTCCGCCCATACCGCCGGATTCCACTGTAGAAAATCTTAAGTTAATGGACGTAATGTACCTAAGGCAGATAAATTGATAGGCTACTTACTCTTGTGCTCCATCCGTCATTCCAGGAACCCATTGGGCCTCCATGTACGAGGAGGGCTAACGGATACTTCTTGCTTTCATCGAAGCTGCGAGGTCGTACTACCCAAGCATGAACGCAGTAGTCGCCACCCCCTTCAAAGTAGATCTCGGAGACTTGCTTGGAGGAAAGACCGAACTTCGAGCCGTTTTTAGTAGCCGAGGACACCACTATGGGCTCGTGATCGGCATCAGCATCGACAATTTGATAGATGGAGCTTTCCACTAGAGTCGAGCTTGTAACTAAGAGTCTCTCGTTGTTATCCTGGCCGAGAGGATAGTAGGCCGTTACGGAGCCATTGCGCAGAAGCGTCTTTGGATACGCACTCGGTAGTATATCGACTTTGAATAAGGCGTGTCTCCCAGTATCGTCGGCAGTGATGTAAAGAGTATGGCCGTTGGGCGCGAACTCAAATCCGCTCGGAGTCAAGGGCCACTTTTGGCCTGTCACCAAATCAAACAGGTCAACAGCGCTTGGTGACCTGATCTGATGGACAAAGATCCGCACCTGCTCGTAAGCCGACCGCGGGCCGCGCAAAAAAGCGATCAAAGAGCCATCAGGGCTAAATCGAGGATGGGTACTATAGCCGTCGAGGTCCGTACTCTGTACGCCTATCCTAACAGGTCTATGCACACTTGCTGTGGTAAATGAGTTCAGTCGGACATAGTAGATGTCGCTGACACCAACAAGCAGCGGATCCGTGATGCCTGGTTCCTCGGCGGCTAACGTGATTCCTACTTGTGATATGTCGTAATTGTCTCTTGGGTCAACAGGCTCGTATATGCTAACGGGTGCCTCAAGTTCGGTGTTGGCGAGGGCATTGTGTAGAGGTCCCGCAATCTTCCACCCCTCTTCCTTTTTGGACAAGATCGAGTAGAAGATGGAATACTTCTGGAGGTTTCTATATGCATCCCACTATCATTCATTATTAGTCCTGATTCAATGATTTCTTTCCATTATCTTGTGCTTATACTGTAATGAGATTGGATAACCTTACCTCTCGTGCTCGATATACGTCGTATACTCTTCCTGTATGGGCCGGCTTCTTAACTTCCCCATTGAATAGCTCGCCATCGGCGTTTGCAAGACCAACCACAGCAAATGCAACGGTACCATCTTCGAGAGCTTTCACCTTCAAGTTCTGTACCGGTGCCGGAATGTGACCTGCGATAAGGGGCTCACTAGGCGACTTGTCGGCATCGATTGTGATGAGCCAGGTGAACCCCTCTCCCCCTTTCTTTAGGAAGATAACCGTGTTGGAGTCGTCTCCAAGCCAACTGGCGTCCTGCGCCTTTTCATCATCAAAGAGCTGGCTTGACTCTCCAGTTGCGATATTCATAACACGAATTTCCTTGAGGGTCTCCCCACCAATGGTGTGGGTTGACACGGTGTACAAGGCCAATGTTCCATCGTGATTGGGGATAGCAGGTCCCCTACGAGGTGCTGAGATCAATGCCTCGGGTGTGAATTTCTCAACGAGCATAGCGAGTGTTGGGAATTGATGGCCATCAATTTGCCAATTCAAAATGTCAAATGACAAATAAGTAAGTAAACTAGCATAGGCAGCCAATTTCAACACTGAATTGAACTTCTTCCACTTGATACGAGGGTGATAAATACGTGTAGTCCTCACAAATTAATGTAACACACATCATAAGGCGAATCAGATTACGCGGTCCTCGTTGAGCTGAGGGGCACCGATGGGAATGCCATTGGCCTTCTCGTTCCAGGAAAGTGGCAGCCTGATTGTAGGATCCAGATCTGTCTCCAACTAGAGCCGAGACTGGCCGGATATTTTATAACGGTGCTCAGGGCTGACGATGTTTTTCGTAACATGACGCGAAGACGAAGCGGCAAGGGCCTCTAAAATAGGGTAATACTCCTACATTTCATGTGTATTTTCAGATGAGACCAACTCTTTTATATTCCCTTACGTACCTCATGCTGGCAGACTGGAGAAGCAGCAATAGGCCTATGGGTACCTGCGGAGACCACCCTGGTCATGGGAATTTGGAGCCGGGATCTGGAAGTTGGAGAAGCTCGATGTCTTGCTTCCGATGTTACTCCCGATGCTACTTTGCATTTTACATACATGGCTCGCTTGTAGGTATGTATGCCATTGAATAACATATTTTCGATATGCAGCAGACAAGTATGAGGAGAGAAAAGCGACACTGCAATGTCAGCGCAATTGATTTAAGGGAGTGTCTTTGTTACTATGAAGAAATCTCCAACTTCGAGTCAGGCCACTCCACCGTCTAGTTCCAGCGAATCGGTACATCTAACTCCGATCTCGGTCAGAGCTTACAAAACTCATTATTCTCGTTGGATGGATAATAATGAGCTGAGCTCACTGTTTCGGTCGGTGCGCTCACCGTAAAGATAGGCATTTCTTTCTCGGCATTCACACGCCCATCCAGATGAAAGAAACCGGGGAAAGTTGAATAAGACACTACGAAGATAACAAAAAGCTCAATAGACCCGAGCTGTTCCCAATGTCTTCGGATTCCCGTCCTTGTCTTTTTCCGTTTTTCTGATATTCACCCCGGGGTAGAGAGCTTGCAGCGGTCATCGAAGTTGCAGGTCGGAGTAAGACAGTATTAAGTCCGAAGCCTCGATGAAAGAGAGCAGCGCCGTCCAGAAGCAGCTGGTCGCAACAGCACCAGCATCATCAGCCTCGACAATCTCAATGCCGAGCAAAGACGCGGTCGAGGTGCCATCCTCAAAGCTCCAGCAGCAATGGAATACCAAGAACCTGGGCCTGCGGCTAGGCGCCGACTTGACGAGCGCGGCGTGCGCTGCTTCTATGGTTGCGCCTCTAATAACCATAATTGATAGGTGTGACCGCCTCTTTTGATCTTCTAATATAAAAATTTTCAACATAAGACGGCCTAATGCTAACGACTCTACCTCTCACCATAGGTCGATTATGGAAAATGCATCCGGCCGGAACACGCTCGCCAACAGCCTCAAGTCCTCGCTCGGCCAGCTGCTGGCGCGGCCGCACACGATGCTCTTCTCGAAGCCGGTGGCCCTGATCTTCATGCTGTACGGCGGCACGTACCTGACGGCGAACACGCTCGACACGGCGACGTCGACGCTCCGCAACAAGCCGGCGACCCACGTGACGACGGGTACGATGAAGTTCGCCGCCTCGTCGGCCGCCAACGTCGGCCTGTGCATATACAAGGACCAGGTGTTCGTCAAGATGTTCGGACCCGGCGGGCCGCCGCGCCCCGTGCCACTGCCAAGCTACTTCCTGTTCACGCTGCGCGACTGCTTCACCATCTTCGCCTCCTTCAACGTGCCGCCGCTGCTCGGTCCTATCCTGAACGAGCGCATGGGCGCCGAGCTGCAGAGGAAGGTCAGCGGCACTACGGTCGCGCAGTTCTTGGCGCCCGCCGCCGTCCAGCTGTTCTCGACGCCCGTACATCTGCTTGGGCTGGATATATACAATAGGCCGGCGGCCGGCGGGGTCTCGTGGCGCGATCGCTGGACGCAGGTGCGCAAGAACTGGGCCATCAGCACGGCGGCCAGAATCTGTAGAATTGTCCCTGCGTTTGGATTAGGCGGTACCGTGAACATGAAGGTACGAAGGGGTCTCATGGAGAAGCTCTCTTAAAAGAAGCTCCCTCGGTAAATATGTCGCACAAGGTGCAAGTTATTCAAGATTTGGCATGGCGTTTTATATGGGAAACGGTCTATTTTACTCGGCGGATACCTAAACTTTACGATTGACAAGTAGATGGCGGATTCTAGACGGATATGAACTCGGGTATGGATGGATACCAGGTTTTCGGATACAATATAGAGCCAACGAACCTTTTTTCAATGTATTATAGATTAGAATATTAACGACGACAACGACATACGATAGGTTGGACATTTTAGTAACTCAGGTAAATAGGCCTACTAGCTTTTTTCGTATGACTTAATATTTATTGAATCTAGAGTAGGCCAGTGTCTTTCAACGCCTTCATAAGCCTGTCCGCCTCGGTAGCTTGCGTCGGCTTATTTCGATACTCGCCGGTATCAATATAATTCTCCCAGAATTTGAGGCCCTCTATGCCTACCTCACGGCATAGTACGCCTCTCTCTTCGGCCATCTCAAGCTCTTCTTCGGCAACGCCGATGCTCCATCCAAACCGCTCGGCGGCATCCTGTGCGGTGACACCACGACCGAACTCCTGCCAGTCCCACGTAACATCCTTATCTGGTGGGATATCATGCAGATCTCGAAGCCAGGCCAACAATGCCTTAATTGTAGTCTCATCCGTTTGGTCGCGGCTTTGAACAACCATCACACCGCTCTTGAACGTCCTCAACCGAACGGGTAGCCTAAGTTTACCCCATAGGCGAGCAGCCTTTTCGAAATCGTTCGGACTCACTAGCTCGACGCCTCCACGAGCACGATTGAACATGGCCCACAGGTCTACCAGACTAATGATGCCGCCTTCTTTCTTCAGCACACCTCGAGCATCATCAGTCAAAAACTCTGCGAGATTCCTTGCTAACTCGGATAAGTAGAGCGATTCCGACCCTGAGCCACTTCCCCCGCCAACAATGTCTTTCGTTGTCACGAGCCCTAGTTGACTAGCAGACTCGGCAAGCAAGGCGTTTGCTTCGGTTGTCGCCTTTTCGGTGCCACCGTTAACCTGTCGAGCGAACGACTCGGCAAGTGCTACAATTTGCTTGGCGGAGGCCATCAGAGCTTCAAGGTCTTCGAAAGCGCTGCCAATGACCAACTCGTTGTTCTTCCGCCTATCTAGGCCCATCTTCTCTAAACCAGCGATGCCAGCAGTCTTGTTTCGAACGGTACTTGGTCCCGATTTGGAGAATGAATCGGTACGAGCATGGTTGGTGCCTCCGTTGGGAACGGGGGGTGCTTCTTGCAATAGCCATTTACGTTGGGTCATAGAACTTTTCAGCCGCTCATAAAATATCTTCTCCCCTCCATTCCTAAAGGACACCTTGACACTCTCAGGATTCTCCAGGCCGGCAACATTGGACAAATTTAACGTCGGCCCCGGCGAGTCTGTCCTTGTCTGATTATGCGTCATCGCTAGGGGAACATCATGGGAGATGAGCGGCGCGCCGCAGATCTCACAGGAGAGAAGAGATGGGTGGTTTAGAAAGGTACATCGCGGGCATTCAAAACCATCCAATTTGGAAGAAGTAGTTGACGACTCCTGAGATTTAGAACCCATCTCTAAGCCGCCTAGATTGTGACCTGTACTCTGGGGCCTAGAGGGTATTGGAAACGGTGACTGGGGTATAGAGCTTGAGGCAGCTACCTGTCTACTAGTTACGCTCGATATAGCAGCTTTGAGCATGTGCGGCAACGCCGGTTTTATACCACATGCTAGACACGATGGTAGTGGAGTATGCGCGTTCGCGGTCGTTGGGTCGAAGTTGGATGGAACAGGGTTCGGGAAGCTGCATATGGTACAGATCCATGTCGCAGAACCAGTCTGCGGTGCCCCTGTAGATGGTGATCGAAACGAGGAGTCAGTTGCTGGCAAAGGGGATGCGGTACCGTTCCGGGAAATTGTCGATGTTGCTGCAGCCGCTCGTGACTGAAGTGAACCACGTTTGGCTGGCTTGGGTATAAGAGTCACTTTTGGTGACGACTTCAGAAATCCTGCCTGCAGAACACTTAGCATACTGAATCAACTATGGTAAGTGGGGAGGGTATAAGCGGTACGTAGAATTCATATCTCTCTACCTCCTTGAGGTCTAAAGCAACGGAGTGCTTTCTAGGTTCCTGCTTGTCCACATAGCATATTCTATGCGAGGTCAAATACACTTGGCCATTCTGTTGGTTTGGTAATTTGTATTTTCTGCGAGTGGACGAACATTAGCTATCGTTAGCGACTCGACTATCTATAAGGCGACAATGGTGTCGCAAGAGACTGGGCATGGATTCTCACCCCTCGTAGAGCCCTACGTTGTCTTGGACAAACAGTAGTACCTCGTCGGGAAGATAGGATGGCCTGAGGGCAGTGGTAAGGTCGATTTGTTTTAAAAACATTCGTCATATCGGTCAGGGTTTAGAAACTGGCCAAACCATCCAAGAGTAGAAACAAGTGATGGGAGGTCTTTTGAATGTCTTTTGAATAGATGCAAGCTGAGATCACCATCTCTGCCCGGTTTCCTCATAACTGTTACGTAATGATATCTTACTACAGAAGCATGGTGCACGTGCCACTTGGACTAGGACTGCTTGTCAGGTATCCATCCGGGTATCCATCCTGGTACCCCCAAGGTGCACGGCTAAACTCCGGAGGAATTCTATTAGGCCTGACAAACAGTGGCCTAACAGCCTAAGCGTCAAATCAATAGGCGACAAAGGCCGGACACGGACACATGCTGCACACTAATAACGCCGCCTTGACCGCCTAAATTCCCTCGCAACTCTTGCCACTCCCAACTTCGTCCTCTTTTCACAAGCACGCACACATCCTTCCTTTGTTGTCAACAACCAATACTACAGTCATCCATTCCCATTCCCATTCCCATCCCTTGGAGCATCTCAGGAGGGAACACCTTCGTGGATTAATTTCTCGAGTTTGGCAAATACTCTCTCGACTCTGTTGTCTGCTCTTGATCTCGTAAGAGCCTTCACTTGAATAGCTACACTAACCTTGGAATTCGTATCGCGTCGGACGTCCAGACTCCCCTCGATCATCTCTACAAAGATGTCTTGGGCACAACCACCGCCGCCTGGTGTTCAGGCTATGCCTTATGCCTATTCAGGTCACAGTATGTTATTTCTATTTTCATCTTCGTGTTATTCTCTTCCTTGCTCCATACTTACTCTGCTTAGATACTGCCTACACCGCAGTTCCAGTCCGCCAGGGCTTCAGCCAAACGTACCAATCTCAACCTCAACCACAAGTGGGCTATGCATACTCTGCTCCCCAGGCTACCGCATCATCTATTGCAACGGTAACGCCGGATTCGCAGCCTCAACAGCCAAAGTTCGACTGGCCCGAATCAGTTCGTGACTATGTTCGACGCTCCTTCCAACCTTCGAATTTAGACCCTAGTGTAAGCCGCGCCGAGATGGAGGCCAAACTGAAGGACACTATTAGATGCAGCCAAGACACCAACACTATGTACACCACTGATTGGGACTCGATGCCACTCCCACAAGCCATCATCAAGACCGATCGCCAACAAGCTTTGATGAAGAAAATGGCCTTGACGTCTGTTACAGACGCGCCCCCCACAGCCAACATCGCTACTGCTAACCCCAAAAAGAGAAAGTCCACGGACCTCAGCGAACCCTCACAAATCAATGATGCACCGTGGCGTGCCGCCAAAGGAACTGCCCTCGGAGATCGAATCACCAAGCCTGCCATGGATGGCCCTCTACAGGGCAAAAGTAAGTCACAGAAGAATGCCGAGAAACGACAACGCCGCGGCGACGGTGGTTACCAGTCTACCTACCGATCTCCCAGTCCAGAACCACGCAAGGGGCCTATCGTGGGGACTAATCAGTCGCTCCTGAAGAAGTACTTTCGCCTTACAGCGGAACCCAAGGCAAAGGATGTACGGCCCCTACATATCTTAGTCCAAACGCTGGAGCTTCTGAAGAAGATGTGGCGACAGGATGCCAACTACGGCTTCATATGCGACCAGTTTAAGTCGATGCGTCAGGACCTGACAGTACAGCACATTAGAAATGATTTTACCGTATCCGTCTATGAGATCCATGCTAGAATTGCCCTGGAGAAAGCTGATATGGGTGAGTATAACCAGTGCCAGTCTCAGCTGCGTGCTCTCTACAAGTCTGGCCACAAAGGAAACCCTACCGAGTTCAAGGCCTATCGTATATTGTATTTCATCTACACAGCCAACCACATTGGCTTGAACGACGCTATTGCAGATCTAACCACAGCAGAGAAAGAAGAGCGGCCTATCAAACATGCTCTGAACGTACGTTCGGCGCTAGCCGTGGGTAACCACCACAGGTTCTTCCAGCTATACCTCGACGTTCCCAACATGGGAGCATATCTTATGGATATGTTTGTTGAGCGTGAGCGACTTGCTGCTCTTGCTATCATTTGCAGATGGTAAGTACAATACCCAACCCTAAGTAGTAATTGTTAGCTAACCCAGTCACAGTTATCGGTCTACTTTGAAACTCCGCTACATCACCGAAGAACTCGGTTTTGAGTCTGATACTGAAGCCGCTCAATTCATAATCGACCACGGCAGCGAGAGCCTGCTGAAGGAAGACCAAGAGCAGATTATCTTTCAGACTTCTAAGGCTGGGTCGCTATTCGATGATGCTCGAGCCGGAGCCTTTAGCAGGGTCGATCTCAAAGGCCAGATTTGATCTGAAACCCTCTCCTCTCGTCTCTTTACTTCTCTCATTCCGACCCGACACTCTTCATTTTTAACCTCCGTGACCGAACCGATCACACTGCATCGGTCCCCTTGTGAATTCTTCTTTCATATCTTCGACGACACTACACATTTGACTTGGACGGGACACCCTGTATAAGATGACGACGGGCAACAAATCCTGACTTCGCACGAGTGTGAATACCTACTGTGTCGCGGATTGTTGATACATCTCTCGATCGATTCCCATCTGACTCGTTTCGTCAGATTTTCCAAATACCCTTCCATTAATCTTCATTCGCAGCAAACAGTCGCAAATTGCACTTGCATAGGCGACGGGTGGAATCTTGCATAAGGCTGGCGGGTCTGGATTGGGGACACGAGATACGATTCGGCATCACCTCAGCATAAGCGGTGTTCGATCAGATACATGACATAAGGAGTTGGTGGTTTTTGGCCGAGTGGCCTTGTTTTCACATCGATACCCAACATGATGAATGCAGGTTGTGCATTGACAGGATTGACTATGTTGGTACGCCGTTGGATGGACGGGCTGGATACGAAAAAGGACGTTGCAGTCTAAAAAGTAGTTGAGCCGTAGATAGGTGATAGTGAAGTCTAGGCAGCAAATCATTCGATGCTGTCTGAAATATAACGTCGTTTTCCGCATTCATCTTCGTATTACCTGGGTACCTGGTCATGGAAAACGTAGCAACTCTTCTACATACGTGCGTAATGCTACAACTCGGGAATTGATGTCCTGAAATGAATGTTCAGAGTAAATCATCCTCTAGGCATGTTGTTTCTTCCCTCGCTGCCCGTGAAGTCTCCCGAGGCATCATTTCCCTTTACCAATAGAAGTGAGACTATTCTTGCAACTGGTGGTAATTAGGCCGAGCAGAAAGCGCTGACGGAGACTTTACAAACCTAAGACATGCGTCTACCGATTATCTTGTTCATGTAGTATGGGCTGTTGCTTCGGCGTTCGGTGGCTATACTTATCTCTCTCCCAGACATTACATTGGCATAGGATACCCTCAGGTTGCACAGCCTAAGACAGAGGAAGAGAGCAGAGGGCGGAGCGCATTGATCGGCGGCCCTTTCCCGTAAGGCAAGTTCTCTTCGTGTGTGCGGCCTCCCGCCGCAACACAGGAACTTGCGAGCACAGGTAAAGAGTAGAAGAAGAAAAGCAAGGCAGGGAATCGTGGCGTTTCTTCCCCTCGTGCTCTGATCTCTTGGTCGGCTCGACTTTCTCCTCGAGAAATGGTTGGCTCACGTACGATCTTTTCTTGGTCTCGCTGCTCGGCCAGTTCTCTCTCTCTATCTTTCCTTGTTATACCTACCACCTGGGCCACCTGAGGTGACGGTCTGATCTGGTGTACGACAATAGACAATACGAGAACCTTTCCGGGCATTTGCGTGCTTCTCACCGGTTCTGACTAACATGGCCGGGTCGTATTCGAAAATCTGGACAGCACTCGGGACTTGGTTTGAAGTCAGAAGAAAGACAGGTGAGAGTGAGTATTCCCTGGCGGAGATCTGTGATATTGTCGTTGAGCTACACGGGTGGCCTGATTATCTACATCACATTAGAGGACCAAGTCTTGCACAGACGTAATTTGCATGGACGGGCAAATCCATATTCCATATTCGGAGATGGTTGCGGGATGGCTGTCATGATGTGCTTGTCTGCTTTGACTACCTAACCTAGAGTTTTCCTTTTCGCGATTCGCAGTAGGGGACGAGCCGTCTTCTTCAACACTCCCTATCTTCGGTATCACTTCGTTTCAGCCCTTTGTCCAGTTTCATGATGCTTGGCAACCACCCTCGGGAGCAGAATGACCCGGAAATCTACGCATGAATCCACGACCTACCTACCTTATATGCGAATAGGATGTGATTTGTGATTTGGAATATTCTCATTCTATGTTTCGATCTGTTGTTCTCTCCATGCGGGCCCGAGAAGCCCTTTATGGCTTAAGTCACGAAATAGTTCGTTTTGGAAAGGTCTCCGGGACGTAACCCGTGTCGACCGGGCCATGTCCGGATGAACGACGCTAGTATGCAGGGCATATAAAAAGTATATATTGCGAAGGATTCTTATGGGGTCTAGCCAGGTACGTCATTTGGTAAGTCTGGATCGTCAACGTAATGCGGTCTATCATCGTGGGCTAGGAACCATCATCGCCTGTAAGACCAACTGTCAAGTCAATTCTAGATAGCAAAAAGCCGTCGTATATGATCATATGCGTGAAACCTCGTCGGTGAGAATAGATAAAAACCAGCCTTTGCTTTCCATATAATTATATAGCTATTTTAAGGAGGTGACTTTAGTAATAGCGATGACTGCTTGATCCCTTAGACTCCGAGGTGTCAGCCACCAGTAAGCCCTTAAAGTGTCAGTGATCCTAACGCGCTGGCGAGTGTAGTAGCGAAGTGTTCTAGGCTCGCAAGGTGTATGAGTCGCGCGTGATTGACTTACGTCGACGAATTAACTTAGATGGAGTTTCAAGGTCACCCTGCATAGGTGCAATTGCTTCCGAGGAATTGCGTCTGTTGGGAGCATTAAAGTATTACGTAACATTCTAAAGCTCTGATGGTGTCTAGGAAATCTGACAATACCCTTGGGTAACAAGTGTACGCATTGTGAAGCATTGGACAACTACCTGGTATCTTACCAGGTAACCTATGTGGCTACATCGTCTTGGAAAGTCGAATATGAATTAGCATCACTTCATTGCGACGACGTGCATATAAGTCACTATGCGCACTGCAAGGTACGATGCAGAGCCGGTTTAGGGATCTTTCCTGGGCTTGAGGTATGTAAGCACAGGGGAGCCCCCTTGAACTCAGGCACCAAGGGGCATGAAAGCATGATGTTCTGGGAACCGGCTTGACCGGTCAACCTTCCAAGTCCAGGTGTGCGGTGCCGCTGTTATTGAGTGGATATCGTCATATGTTTTATCGTGGAACTAGCAAAAGAACGCGCTCCAGCAGGATGGAATTAGGTATGCCTATACGATTTCCTTGCAGTGTATGTAGGTAAGCTGGTAAACAATTTCCGGTTCTTACCTATGGATCTTATCGGATTGTTGCATTTCCATGGGTGACGATTTTTGCACTCGTAATCCTGGGTGTGACTGGGTATAGCAAACACCCTCCACCTAGAAAGCACAATAGGTACCTGAATGCTAGAACCTTGGAAATGCCCATAGGAATTTCTTAGTAAGTAATTCTATTGGAGAAGTACACACATTACCTTTCTACGTAATGTCAATGCGATCTCGATTAAGAACCAGATTGTTTGAAGCTCTATTGAAATTGGAGGGGTATGAACTAGAAGGATGCCCGTTGAAAAGTGACAGGGAGGGGTAGAAGAGATAAAAAGGGATAGAGGGGATCGGAGGGGCAAACGAGGTACCTACGTTAGCAGCCGCTAATCGATATTTGGATACCTTAGGTACATACCTGTGATCTCTATAGTATCATTAGCAAAAGACTCACTTCTGCTTTTAGAATGTTTTTAACTATTAGTTACCTAGGTATCTTAGAGAGAATATCAAGAGGCTAGGTAGGTAAATTGTATTACATCAAGGTTGTTCATAGAACGTAATGATCACATCTCCCAGCATTCGAAAGCCCATGTGTCAACCCACTGAACCCCCATTATGATCGCAAAGTTCCAATATTCCTTCTTCCCTTCGATCCATCGCCCATTGCCCCGTCACCCGACTCTAGCGTAATGTAACTAAACATATGTACATATGCTGTTATGCAGCCTAACCTACCTGTTATCCGCCCATCCCACCATCGCCCAATCAATTCAGCCATCCCCCCCCAACAGCCCAATCCTGACCTTGTTCCCCGAACCCCGGGCGCGCACCACGGCTCAAGCCTACCAATGTTGCGAGCCTGTCGCCTGCTAACGCCCGATTTTCTATCCCACTTTTTACCATTCCATCTTCTCTCAGCCAGTCACCCACCCCCCCAATCCTAGCTAAGCGCACCTACTCAACTGCAGTCAGTGCAATCCAACCACTCCGGTCCCTCTCCTACTCCTCCTTTGTCCTCCTGACCTCGTTCATCTCATTGAGATACCGTTGACACTTTTCTTCACCGAAATTACGATACCAAGGCGACGATTACACCGACGACCACGAGGCGATTCCATTATCGAGACAGCCGCAATTTCGTTGTGTGTGCGCTATCGCGCCTACCCACCTAAAGGAGACAATTGCTACCCGACTGTGGCTGCGTTGGGACCAGATAAAGAAAAAGGCGAACTTGAGAAGAAAGGGAACAAGTGATTAAGAAGGATTTATATCACATAGAGCAGTGATTGCTATTTGGTCAGAAAAAGGAGACGGGGTTTTATCACTCCTTTTCAGTCAGCTGGTTATTTGATTGCAGCCAACCTGGTCAGGAAAACGAAATTTAAAAAGGGCCAAAGCTTCTACACATCGATTTTTTCTATCCTTGACGCCGCGAACGGTCTCACGTTGACGCACCTTCGTTCAATCCTACCAAGTGAACTACCACAAATCATTTCGCTTCGCGCCTATTACACGTTGTCGCACTGATTCAGAGAACCTCGCGACCTCTACCTTGGTGCAACTGTACCTGAGCCTTGGGTATAGCCAGTCTGCCGTTTCTGGCCTGCGCCTACTCCTAGGATCCTCCTTTTACACCTCCGCCTACTGATTACCTGACAATTCGCGATCCACAAGCTCCGATTCTGTACAACTATGAAGGTGCGCCATTAAACCTGGGACTCCCCTCCTCTGTTTGTCTTGAATAGCCCTTTCTTTTCTGCCAGACATGCCTTGAGACGTACCTGGCCACCGATCGCATTCCCATTGCGCCCCAAACCACCCTGCGATCTGGTCGCATCCGCTACTAAGGTATCGTTGCTAACATCATGCGCACCATACAGGCTCTAAGGAGATCTATCAAAGGCGAGAAGGACAGACCTCAGGTGTCCATCGCCCCCAAATCCGCAGTCGCTATTGTCCCCCCCAAAAAGGTTGGTACCTTCGCCTTTCTTCCATTGATAATTCGACTCGCTTTTGTTACTTCGAATTATACGCTGATGGCCGAGACATTTATAGGTTATTAGAGCTCTTTATGACTATGAAGCTGCCTCTGACCAAGAGCTGAGCTTCTCGCGGGGCGACTTTTTCCACGTCATTGGCCGCGAAAATGATGCCGACTGGTATGAAGCATGCAACCCAGCTCTTCCCGACGCCCGCGGCCTCGTCCCGGTCTCCTTCTTCCAAGCTCTTGGGCGAACCGAGAGAGACAGTGGCTCGTCTGATCCAGGTCGTTCGATGGGCGTGAAAAAAGATGATCACGACTCCGGGTTTTCCGAGACCACCACGACTGTACCATCGACACCCGCGCTTAGCCAACGTAGTTCGAAATCGCTCGGTAAAACTGGCGCCATGGTGTACGGTATTGTCATGTATGACTTCCAAGCTGAGAGAGCCGACGAGCTGGAGGCGAAAGCCGGTGAAGCGATTATAGTGATCGCGCAGTCCAACCCAGAGTGGTTTGTCGCTAAACCGATCGGCCGTCTTGGCGGGCCTGGCCTTATTCCTGTTTCGTTTGTCGAGATCAGAGACATGTCAACAGACACGGCCGTTCCCAATCCTCAAGACGCCATAAAGCGAGCTGGAGTGCCAAAGGTCGAGGAATGGAAGAAGATGGCAGCCGATTACAAGAACAGCAGCATCACTCTGGGTAAATTTGAGGCTGGCGGCCAGCCGGGCTTGGAGCAAGGTATGGAGCGTTTGAGCTTGCAGCAAAGTGCCAATCGCCAGAGTCAACAACAGAGCGGTTCACCTGTGAGTTATGGTTCTCGCTTACGAATCGAGCTATGCTAACAACAATCTACAGCAACAGTACCAATCACAAGCTCAACAGCAGCGAAACACTTTGCAACAGAATCAATATGCTTCCAAATCTACCTCCCAACTCTATGCGCCCATTTCGGCCCGGATACCGAGATACTGCTTCGCAGAGGACAAATATTGGTTTGTCATTGAGGCATCATTGGAGGACGGTCGACATTGGGAGCTTTCGCGTTACTACGAAGACTTTTACGATTTCCAGATTGCTCTTTTGACTGAATTCCCAGCTGAAGCCGGGAATACCGGCACACAGAAGCGAACGTTGCCGTATATGCCTGGACCTGTCAATTATGTTACTGACGCAATCACAGAGGGGCGACTGCATAACCTGGACGCATACGTAAAGAATCTTCTAGGACAGCCAGGGTATATCTCTAAGTGTAACCTGGTGAAGCAATTCTTTGCGCCGAGAGAGGGCGATTACGAGGTTGAGCCTGCATCAAACGGGGACGAATACAGACTATCTGGCGGCTCGCACTCTTCTGTCGATTCGCCAGGGGACGACAACTCTCCACAATCCTCGAGAAACAACCTGAACGGGAATGGAAATGGATACTCGGGGTTATCAACAGCTCCTAGACAGATGCAGAATGGGCAACCGCAGGTGACTCGACAAGCGTCGTCGCTCTCCCAACCTTCACAAACATCTTTATCTCCTGGCATAGGGCCGGGAGGACCTTCTTTAAAGGTCAAGCTACACTTTAATGGCGAGGCGTTCCTGATCCGTGTGCCGTCCGACACCAACTTCCAACAGTTATACGAGAGAATTAGGGATCGAGCCAAGGTTCCTAATGGAGATTCAATCCAACTCTTCTACAAAGATGAGCAGAGCGGTGACAAGCTTAGCCTCTTAAGTAATAACGACCTTAACTATGCCTTAGAGCACAACGAAAAGCTTGTCGTCTTCGTTGAGCAAGTGTAAAGACATCCAAGAAACAGTCGGATACCCCCCGGATCATTTTCATTCTACGATATACCCCATACGCTTCGTTTTATCGCATTTACGCCAATGCATTAGCAGCCGCTTTTGGGGGTTTAGGGTATTATTCGAGCCCGCCGACGGATATATCTTGCCACCAGGCATGTAACGAACACGACTGTTCTTCAACTGAAGCAGTATTTCCCTGTGTATTTGGGTGATGAGTGTGGTGTTGTCTTATGAACATACACCTGAGATAATGCTTGAGGTAGCAAAGACGACTCTAATGTCTGTTCGAAATAGGCATTCTATTGCGATGGTCTATTGCATTATGTTTCTTTCGCGTAACACGCTTTTCTGAACCTCTTCCAGTTTTTGTTTTACTTCTTTATTTTCAACAGTGGCTCGGGTCGAAAATGGAATTCGTCGGATATCCTCTTCTGAGTTCTCTATACGGTATACCTTACGGTTCGGCGTGGATAACGGGATTGTTTTCTCTTCGCGGGACGGTTTCCCCTTCCGAGTGCATCTTCCTTTACAAGTTCGCAACAGCAGCTTCTTTGTCTCCTTCTTCTAAAGCCTATAATGTACAGCAGGTGATGAGCGCGTGGATGCGATAACGAGAGATGGCAATGACTGAACTATGATGGGATGCGCAAGGCTGTCACCGGAGGGATTACAACGCCTAATGGAAATTCGCGAGGGTGCCCTGAGACCGGTTGTAGGGTATTAATCCTAGTTTGCGGCGTATGAGGACTTGGACCAGATGTCCTAGGGACGAGTGAGCGGGAGGCCGCAAAGCAAGTTTACCTCACGAAGGGTGACTGAAAGAACTGATGGATTGACGTGAGGTTCTGATTTCCCAGCTTGAGACATTTCTGTCATAGCTTCTAGCCTTACCTAGGGAAGTGAAATGGAATGCTGACTGAATATCGATATGTGTCTCCGTGATGGTAATACGATGCGAACTGCCAGTTCGGATAGGTAGCCTTGGACTATAGGACCTACCTACCCATGTGGTATATTATTCTAGATAGCTGGAAGGCGAGATGAGTTAAGCGCAACGAAGTGTAGGATCAGTTGCTCGCAAACAAGTGCCTTTCGAATCGATTCAACCTTGCATGCTTACATACCTTAGGGCAAGGTATATAGTCGGTATTCAATACGAGGTAAGAGCAATGAAGCATTGAAGCATTGAACCAAAGAGCCTGCAAAATGGGTTTAGCCGTATGCAATAATATTAGCCTGCTTCCTACATAGTAATATGTAGTCAAGCCAGATGAGGGGCAAGATGCACGATGGGATCCTTCCTTGGTTAATTGCACATACCTGAGTGGGAGGCTAACAGGTCGAGGCCGGCAAGCAATAGCGATAGGAAGATATACGGATTTGTATTTATTCGATTTTGCTGGCGGTGGCTAATGGTTGTATGGCGATATCTTGGAGCAGGGGAAAACGAAATAGCTAGTATCTAACGGTGATTTGCATTTGAAACGGCGGTGGAAGGTGGGCGTTTGTGCGCATAAAGTTGCTCAATGCAATGAGCAGGCACGGGTCACGGCGCCTTGGTAGCTTAAGCCCTGTAAGTTGAGACCAGCCCGCTTTAATATGGGATGAGATTGGCTGGGTGGGATGATTTTGCCCCCGCTAGCCCCTGCTGCCTCGAAAGCCCAACCCGCTTTTTGCACTAAAAAAACCTTCCCAACATACAAAATCCCGCGGAAACCGATTTCTCCTCCTTTCATTAGCACAACCTCGCCCCCTTTCTATCCAAACCCCGGCTTGCGTGCGTTTAAGCATTAGACCGCCGATAGCAATAGCATCGATCAATTGCGAATAAACACAACCCATCATCCATCCTTAAAAGAGGCTGACTACCTAACCACTGGGTCCCTCTCGTCATCATGTCGGACGTTCCCGCTGTCCCCGACTCACCCACCGGCGTGGGCACGCCTAAAGAGCGACACTCCCTCACCCTCGACCAGCGGCGCGCTCTTCGCCGCTGGGCTCACGCCCAAACAACGCGACCCTCACACAAAGCATGCATCGAGTGGTTCTTCAGCCAGTACGGTCAGAACATCAGCCAGTCCACCATTAGCCACTCCTTGTCGCCCAAGTATGCGCGTCTCGACAACGACAATCAATTCAGCGGATCGCGTCTTCGCTTCGGCAATTGGCCCGACGTGGAGAAGCTCGTCCTGCTCTGGCACGGTCAGGTAGTCGCGTCTGGTCGCAACCCCTCTAACGAGGAGTTGGCCGAGAAGGCCAAGTCCATCTTCCAGCAGCTACCTCGCTACAAAGACGAGAGCCCGCCTGAGTTCTCGCCGGGATGGATCCACCGATTCAAGAAGCGTTATGGTTTGCTCATCAGACGACAGCGACGTCATGGTAACGCCTCAAACCCTGCCGATGACCTGCCCTACCTCGTCGACGCCGTCCCGCGCTTCATGACCATCAGCGCAGAGACCAGCCCTGCCGCCATTCGCGACGCTGTACTCCGCGTTGTCGGTGTCGAGGCGAGCCTTGCCACCTGTGCACGCGTCCGAGACGAGATCATTCGTCGTCTCGAAAACCCTAGCCCCGCACCTCTTCCTACTCTTGCAGGTGCACCAGTTGGCCCTGCCGAACCCGCATACACAGGAAACGAGGACCCTGAAGTCGTCCTCCAGAACGCCCTGCGCGCCATGCAACAAGAGGAAGAAGATGCTGAGGCCGAAGCTGCTGCCGTTCGTGAACAGCGTGAGCGACAAGAACAAGGCCTACCTCCCATCGCCCCTGCACTGCAAACACCCATTGCCCAGCAGGGCCCAAGAGCTAGCTCGCGATTCACGCCTGGTGCACCTGAGGAGCACTCTCTTACTCTGACCCCCATATCCAGTGGCAATGCTATGTCCGGAGCAGACCGACCTCTTCGATGCCCCTTCTGCGTCAACCAGCGCATGCTCCGCAGTGTTAAGGAAGCCGTGGAGCACATGAGCACCCACGTCGTCGTCTAGATATGCCTTATCATGGACTATCCCGGATTTTGCGTTAGCATGCTATGGTTTGCAGCTGCGCACACTCGAAGGGTCTCCTAGGTTTGTTTTGTAACAGTATGGTTTAGGAATCCGGAAGCAAGGGGTGGTTTATGAGGCGTATAGGGAGAGGCAAGCCTAATGGATGCTCTCTGGCGTTTTAGGATGGTTTACTTATATCAGGAGGGACAAAGATTTGCTTCTTTTCCCAAGAAGCACGGGTTTTTTTTTTTCTTCATTCATGCATGGAAAGTCAAGGAGAGACAGGAGGTGGTTTATCTGGTAAACCACAGACAGTAATAGGAGTCTACTAAGTTGTGCACTGCAGTCGAAGATCAATAAGGACAATTATATTTCGCTTATGTTGATTCTGTCACTTTCATAAGATATGTGAGTTGTCGTCCCTTCGCCGAGGATCAGTCTTTGCTTGCAACAGTCTATGTATGTTCAGGTTCAACCTCTTAGCCATTTCTACTGGCCAGGTTCCGTGGTGAATGAAAGTTCAGTACCCATTGATCTTCAATGCTACTATTTGCGGTATAAGACTGATGGTTCCCAATTGCATCTTCCTTTTGATCCCTAAAAATGCTAGAAACCGGACTACGACGCCACTTTGAATATTCACCATCTCTTAGTACGTTTGCCAGCTACATGCATATTACATTTTCCAGCACTGCATTTCATGAGTTTATTAGGTAATGTAAGGACGAAGTAGGTTAGGTACATATAGTTATCTTTATAAGCATTTTCCTTCTTTCTATCATGATTCTAAAGTATAGATTTAGGTACCTATGTAGGTAGTTATATATAATATCTGCAAGAATGGTAATAGACCAAACGATCATTATAAACCACAAGAGAAAATCACCTTTCCAATGCTGTACTGTCGCCTTCTGCTGCGCATGGTAGGCGCATATATGTAGCAGCTCAATCCCTGCCCTTTGAGCCGCCATGAATTGTCCGAGTCTTTCCAAGTAAGATGCAAAAAGGCCAAACGGAGAAGTATCACAAACAACCACCCGGGATCATACCGCGCCGTAACCGTATCTACCGCCCAACCCAACCTGAAACCCCCAAAACTCCTCATATTGTTAGTAGTATTCGTAAGTCCACCCCTTTTATACAATGTGGCCAACAGCACCCCCCAAACCACGCCTTGTCCCTCGTATACCTATGTAAACGTGCATTATTAGTGTATTACAACCACATGAGATTCCGCCCCTGCTGCCTATTCTGCTGCCACAGCGGACGATTCCCGATTCCCGCTCCCCCTCCCCCTGATCCTGATCCTGATCCTGATCCTCCTCCGCGATTCGGACTCTGACTGCCACCCGGCGATGCCGTCCCGGAGTGTGGTGGACTCACGTCCGGGTTCATGACGGCCAGCGGGTGCCTACCGCCGACGTCGTAGTCCTCGTCGTCGTCCTCCGAGCCGATGCCCGCGCTCGAGTACGCGCGCGAGAAGTCGTCGATCTCGGACGAGTGCACCCGCTGCCTGCTGGGGTTGCGGGGCGGCGGCATGATACCCTCACTTTCGTGCTCGAATTGCTGGTCTTCTTCGGCGACGGGCGCGAGGCCCGTGCCCACGGGAACGCCTCCCGCGTGCGCCGCGGCGGGGTGGTATCGTAGGGGCTGCGAGAAGCCGCGGCTTGTGTTGGCGGTCCGCGCGGGCGCCATCGCCATCGCTGGCGCCGTCGATGGGCCCGGCTGCGGTTGCGGCGGCTGCTGCTGCCACGGCTCGTTCGGCGCGTAGTACGGCTGGCTGTTGTACTGGGTCAGCGGTCGCCTGTCTTCGTCGTCGTCGTGCCATGACGGGAGCGGCGCGAAAGCCGCACCGTGAGACCTCGTCGGGCTTTGTGATTTATTAGTCAACCTTACTCTTGCTGACGAAGCGAAGTTCAAGACTTACCTGATATACTCTGTCCTCGGCGGCGCGTCGGTAGGCAGAGGCCCGGGGCCTTCGCGATTGTTGCCTCGGCGCTTCCTCAGGTACAAGAGTATTGCCGCAACTAGTATTCCTACGAGGACTGCAGCCCCGCTGATAGATCCACCTATGATGGCGCCTCTATTAGTAGTACTGGTTCCCGTCCCCGCCGCAGGTGCACTGGTATCGGTTGCCGATTCGGTTGCCGCGTCGTCTGAGGATGTAGCATCCGCTGTAGTATTCGGTACATCGAAGGTGGAGGAAGTTAGAGCCGTGGAAGAAGATGAAGAGGATGAGGACAAGGAAGATGAGATCGTTGACGGCGAAGTTGGAAACGTAGATGACGATGAGACTGGAGGTAAGGGGTCAGATGTAGATTGAGTAGGGGTGTCTGGAGCTGAGGTTGCCGGCTGCGTAGTGCCAGGGTCACTAGAAGGAGTTTCGCTAGGGTCGTCTGGGTCGTCTGGGTCGCTCGTTGCGCTTGTAGGTTGAGTTCCGACAGTGGTAGGTTCGGGAAGAGGGCTGGGCAGCTCCGTCAATGGCACCGATGTCTCTTCGAATACTAAACTTGTCATGCCATCGACAAATGTCTCGACAGTCGTGCCTAGGGATGATGCTGTTCCGCAGCCGAACTGAAAATACCCGCCGGCGAAATCATTCCTATAGCAAACATCTGACCCTTGACACGTGTAAACGTACGGGTTGCTTTCGGTCTGTACGCCGCTGTTGAAATCGACGCAACCCGTATATATACCCGACTGGCAAGTCCCACCATCTGGACAACAACCCACCACCCCGTGGTCCTGTTCTAACACGCAATGCGACCCTGCTAAACATGTCGCAGGTAGGTCTGGGTTTCCACCGATATAACCACATACTGTATTTGCTGTCTGCCGTCGCAATACATCGGAAAGTAGAATTGGTCCCTCTGTCGGCCTCGGCGGAAAAGGGACGACGTTCAAATCGTGCAACGCAACCGTCTTGGTCTGCCTGGGCAGCGCATGCCCGCTCGTCATTCCAAATACTGCGCTGAGGAGGAGGACGGCGGTAGCTGGCGGAAGACGCAGAAAACTGACATCGGGTATTCTTGAACGAGCCATAGCTTAATCCACTCCCAAGTCCCAGCCAAGTTGAATATTTGGGAAAGCGTAGGGAATGTTGACCCGAATCGGCATCAAGATCGAGAAGGAATAGGAAACGGGACGGGAGCAGATGAGGAAGGTCTTTAAAAAAGAGGCGAAGGCAAGGTCGCAGTCGACTACTGCGCATGCATGACCAGGGAGAATCAGGGTGTTACACAACAAGGCTGAGACCTGCTGAAGTCCCTGTAGTGGACAGTATGCAGAATCTAGAAATAGGTACTTGTTATGTGTGTGAGGTGCGTCTTACAGTTGTCGCTATGCATAGAACGACGCACAAGAGATGAAATGAGAACCTAATCAAGTGACTTGAAAGAGTCGGGACGAAAGAGAATCGTATTCGTTTGGTTACCTCAAGTGTCGGAAGAATGCCTCCCAAACCTCTGAAGGCAAAACCTCTTCGAGTTGCGCATCGTGGATCGTGGCCAGAAAGAAGCCTCGCCACCGGCAGAAACAGGTTCCCTTTTGCCAGCACAATATCTCGAGTGATCGACGCTCGCTGTGCAGTCAGTTTCCGGGGTTCCTTGTAAAGCCCGCTAAGCCCCTGGCTGTAAGCCGTTCATGGAAGAGGCTGTGACGAATCATAAAGTGTATCTTCGTTGGGGATTACTTTTTATAGACATGTCCGACCAATTAAGGTAGATCGTGTACGATGTGCACAGCCACGGCGCTGGAAGTGGGATGGATGGAGTTCTGGAGCTAAGATCCCTGGTACGCGCCAACCACTTCGGGCAAAGGATCGTTCCCTCGTCTAGAATTCAACGGTAAGAGTGTTGGAACCATGACAAGAATGATGCAACTCAGCGGAGCGCACCCCGCCAAATACCCGCCCGTCCTCCGTCCTCCGTCCTTCGCTTCTTAGGTGAGCGGCGGATAATTAGTCTCTTCCATCACGAATCCGCTCTCGAAATGGCCGATGTCTTTTTGTTTTGTTTTGAGTTTCCCTCGACACAAGAACTAAACACCAATAGGTATTGAAGGCACCGGCAGAATGGTTGACTGGATATCTGCATTGCCGAACCTCGTGTCGAAGTCAACTTTGCTTCGAGAACTGGAAGCTATCTGGGTTCCGACTTAGGCGGTTCAAACAACTTCCCGAATATAACTCTATCTAGTACCCAGCTGCTTGGGCGCCCCATTCGATAGGTATCCCCTGAAAAGTCGGGTCGGAAATTCTAAATCAGATGTTGTACCGTAAGCAAGATGTGAGATTCGTTTTCGTACTTGCATGAACGCAATGACACTTTTCAACATCGATGCAGTTAGAAAATCCTCATTTCGGGTTTCTACTTGCTGACGGTAACAAGCGTCAGTGTATATCAACCTCTTCACTCAAGCCACGAGAGAGATGAAGGGGGCCGGCAGTGAGGCACGAGAGACTCGGGATCCCTGAAGAGCACCGAAAACACCTACATTGTGAGGCATGCCACACCGAACGACGCCCGATGGGTTGACCACCCACATAGCTTGACAGTTCTACTATGAACCTTGAGTTTAGTGCAATACCGCAGTATAGAACGAAAGTATAATAGGTCTCTGCGGGCATCCATTGGAACATAATGGCATCAGCTATGTTCGTAGTCACGAGTGGCGCTCATGTTGATCAACTGTTGTAAACTCCCAGTTAGATCTAGCCGCGCATACAGATGAGACCCGAGGACTGACGCTGGCGCTAATGCGCCGTGGTGGATACGAGGAACTTCGGAATTCAGGTCTCGACAAGTTTGGACAACCTATTAGCCGGAGTCCTCTACTAAGAGAAGAGAGAGACTACCTAGATCATCGACTCCGTATTGATTAGATGTTTATCACGACATTAGGTCGATCGTCGCCCCAAAAGCGCTAACCGAAGGTTGGTTGTCCTCTTCGTGAAGTATTCGAAGAAAGAAAACAGCCGGTGAGTTTAAACTAAACGGGGACAAAGCCGGAACGGCTGCACAGCCTTAAAAATAGATAACCGAAGTGGCGTCAATTGACCGTGGCTAGTGCCCAGTGGCGGTTTATAGCAGCGTAACATTGCAGTGCTGCTTTTTTGGTAGCGATTCTTATAGCGTGAAGTGGGTGCCGAACTAAATTAAAGGGTCCTTCGTGATGGGTATTCTTGTTTTCTCCTGGGGGGAACGCAATGATGCTAATTTTTAGCTGCAGTTGCGATAGCGCCAGATCCGCTTGAAAGTAAAGAGATATGACGCCGGGGCACGGGGCTATTGAGGTTTTTGGATCGAGCAAGGGTCTCTGGCTGTCGTTGATTCAAGACTTGAGACTCCGCATTTTGCGGATCAAATTCCCCTCGATCCCTTGGAGACGCTTTTATTGCCCTTACATTAATCTTCTGTCAAACTTATTCCAAAAGTCGGGCTTGTAGTCCTTTCATGGGACGAACTTTCGCGGGTGTTGTAACGTCGTCCGAAGCATCTGATCAAAGACAAAGATGCCGATTCGCGTCAAGTCGCGTCCCTTGAGGAGCCCAGATCGCGCTCTGTCGCCCGTCTCTCCCCGCCGTGAAATCCCACTGCCTGTTATAGAACATGATGATATCTTCCGCGATGTTGTCAAGAAGTTGTCCCAGTAGGTCACATTGCTGGGCATGTTGCATTCGCACACCTTTGGTATTGTACTAACATGTAAATCCCCGACGTAGATACATAGCTGAGGTAGTGTATATGCCAAGCACGTTCGAACAACTGAGGACTACATCAGCCGGAGATGATCTACGAACCCTTGTCGATCATCTCAACGCTCAAGTGACAAATCCTGCAATTGTCAATGCTTTATTGTGAGATGCCCTTCTCCTTCTCACGAAGTACTACTAAAAAATTCTCCGCTAGGGCATTAAGGTGGCATTACGGTGCAGTCAACGATGGTCGAGGAATCGGCGAAGCTCGTGCAAATGCCTGCGAGATAGTCGCTTGGCGGTTCCTGACCCGTCTATCGGAGCGGGAAGCTGTAGACTTCTGTCTATATGAGATTCCCGATAATTGCGAAAATGATGTCTCCGATGCCGAAGCTCCTGCGGACGGAGGTGAAAGTAACGAGAGAACCGCATTGCTGAGCCACGCATCCAGATCCTCATCACCGGACCGCAACCAATTTCCTGGGTCTCTTAGAAGGAACCAGCTATTCCTGTCGGTCTCCAAACTAACCATGAGTCGACATGCTAGTGACGTCGAGCAACTAGATGATGACCCTACTGCGCCGTTCATACACCTCAATGCGCTGGAAATTGCGGCAATTGCCGATGCTAAAAGGTTTCTTAGCCAGCACGTAGTACAGAAGATCATCACCGGCATCTGGAACGGCGAGATCATCTTTTGGGACCGCCTTACAGTGCACTCGGAGAAGAAGCCTCGGTTCTACAACCCCAGCACGGCTGACCCCTTTTCACGTCTTCGTGTGCCGAAGTATCTTAAGGCCTACGAGGTCGCATTTTTTATTGCGTTCTTGATACTATACTACAGTGTATTGATTGAACAAAATCGGTACTCCATAACCCCGCTAGAGGTGTTACTTTACATCTGGTTTGCGGCTTTCTTCTACGATGAAGTCAGCGAGTACATCGACGCGGGATCCATCTTCTACGCCGCAGACGTCTGGAATTTGTTCGACATGACCATGATCGCCATCGGTGCTGTCTTTGCAATCTTGAGTAAGTCGAAGTTGCTTTACCTACCTGAACTCATTACTAACCTTCGGCTGAAGGGTTTATGGGTCTGTATACCGGTGACTATACCCTCGTAGATATCGCTTTCGACGTTTTGTCACTAGAGGCACTCTTCATGGTACCCAGGGTTTGCTCGATCCTTAGTCTCTCCCCGTACTGGGGCACTTTAATCCCTTGCCTCAAGGAGATGGGCAAAGATTTCCTAAAGTTCATGGTTCTAGTCGTCATCGTATACGTTGGGTTCCTAACGACATTCTCACTCGTCGGTAGAGAGATGTTCTCATTCCCGCATATGGCCATGATCGTGACCAAGATTTTCTTTGGCTCGAGCTATGTTGGATTTGATGTCATGGAGGAAATAGATCCAATTTTTGGACCGCCTCTGATGCTCATTTTTGTGACATTGAGTTCGATCCTGCTGATGGGCTCCCTAACGGGTATGCTGAGCAACAGTTTCTCGCGTGTCATTACGCATGCACGAGAGGAATATCTGTACGTCTACAGCGTGTATGTGCTTGAAGCCTCGACTAGCAACAGGCTCACACACTTCTATCGTAAGTACCTTGGCTTTCACGGATGTTTATTCGAACTAACTCGAGATACCAAGCACCGTTTAATCTCATTCCACTCGGTATATTCAGGCCATTGCGATTGTTCTTTCCCGCGAACGACAAATTTCGTCAAGGACGCATCCTGCTTTTACGAGCAACCCATGCGCCTATCGTCGGGGCGATCCAGACCTACGAATGGCTTACGAAGAAGGTGAATCCCGATGGCTTCGACACCTTCCGCGGTCCGAGGCAAGGTTCCTTCAAACGAAACTCGCAACCGCCGCCCAACCGACCAGACAGCAGGCCCCGATCAGGATATCGGCCGCGTCTGCCCGCGTCAAGGCCCGCTAGTGCAGAGCTGGTGAACAGACCGAAGCCTCGAGAAGAGCCTCAAGACGACTACGCGGGAGATGCACCTAGTGACGTAGAAGTACGAATTGCGGAGTTGGCGGCCAAGATCGACAGACTCACTGCCTTGGTTGTTGCCCTACAGTCTGGCGCGGGAACCGAAACGATTCGCACGTGAGACGACGCTGCATCGCAGACATGCCCTATATTGAATGCGAGAAACATCGCGCGAGGAGCCCTTCCTGTTATGCCAGGATGGGCCGTAATATACAGTATACACTTTATATTCTACAGAGTGTCCTTTGCGATATACGTTGGTTTAAGATATAAATTTGTATCCTTAGGAGGTTAGCCAGGCATAGCCGGAGTATGGACAATACGATAATGTCCCGCTGTAAAGCAGGCCACTCTTTTTAGATGTAGGTAGATGCCAATGCCATTCTGCTGTACGTCCTGAGAAACCATTCACTTGAGCCATAGCTGCTAGGATTAGGTAGGGTGGGTCTCCGCATGTTGAACGGAGGGCGCCAGTTATCGTAACATTTTCATCGGAGTGTAGAGTCATCATCGCCGTCTCCGCACTTCGGCCTAGTGCTTTCGTCTACAATAAGGCGCCGTAGTCCAGGACTATATATATACCTATATATATTTTTATATATAATCTTCGATTTTCTCCATTTCAAATCTAAACGTTCACTGTCATTCTTCCTATCCTATAATTCTACCCTGCCTACAGCGCAAGCAACCATGGAGCTCCAATTCACCACCCTCGACGTCTTCACGTCCACGCGCATGCAAGGGAACCCGCTGGCGGTCGTCTCGGTCCCAGCATCCCTCAAGGACAAGCTCCCGCAGGCCGCGAAGCAGAAGATCGCGCGCGAGTTTAACCTCTCCGAGACGGTGTTCCTGCACGAGGCCGACGATGCCGACAGCAGCGGTGGCAAAGAACGCCACGCCGACATCTTCACCGTCGAGCAGGAAATCCCGTTCGGCGGCCACCCTACCGTCGGTACCGCCGTTCTCTCTAAATACCACCTGCACCCGCACGTCGACACGCTCGTCACCAAGGCCGGCCCCATCGGCCTCGTGCCCCAGGATGGTGATGGGAACCGAGGTATTAGGGCCAAGATCCCGCATAACGTGCACCTGCACTCCCGAACGCTGGCGGACGCCATCGTCGGCGGCACCACCAGCGACGCTTACCCGGGTCTCTCGCCCGTCGCCGAGATCCGCGCGGCGGAGCTGGCGGCGCCCGTGTTCAGCGTCGTCAGGGGGATGACGTTTGTGCTCGTGCGGCTGCCGACGCTGGAGCTGCTGGCACGGATTACGGAGGCGGCGCGCTTGGACTTCGCGGGGCTGCCGGCGCCGCTGCTGGACGAAGCGTGGAGGGATAGTCTCGTGTGCAGGTATTACTACGTGGATGTGGATTCTAAGCAGGAGGGTACGAGAAGTCTGCGAACGCGCATGGTGGAGCTGGGATTCGAGGACCCGGCGACGGGGAGCGCGGCCACGGCGCTGGGGGCGTATCTTACGCTGGAGGAGGAGAGGAAGGGGACGAGGTTCGAGGTCACGCAGGGGGTGGAGATGGGGAGGAGGAGCGATATTAGTGTTGAGACTATGACGAGGGAGACGGATGGCGCCGTGGAGCTGGTGGATCTTTGGCTTGGAGGGACGGCGGTTGTGGTTATGAAGGGGAGCTTGACGGTTGATATTTGAATAGCCTGATGATAATAATGCATCTTGGACTTAGGAGTTGGTCACGTCTATCTCGTCTTACGGTCCTTGCTTCGTATTCTTTTACCCCTTTTATTTTGTGAACTGACTAGCAAGGTGATTGATTAACTACCTCCTATCTAGCCTTGAGCCCCATCATCAACACTATACGATCCCGTCACAGCATTGCCATGCGTACAGTGATTGATGCTTTCGGTTCCATCAGAGATCAACTCTCAAAGCAAATGGGTATGGCATTAAGAAGACACTCCAAGCCGCCGTGCAATTGAAGACAAATCCACACCCTTTCAGCAAATATTCTTCAACTCCTCTTTCAAACATCATTGTTTTCAACTTCTTTGATCTTGCCTAGCTTTCCTCTTAAGCATTTGCAACATCTCTCTCCGTAACTCTCATGTTAAGCGCGGACATGAGGAAAAAACCCGAGTTCACGATATCCACTGGGTGTTGGGGGTTGACGATCGCGAAGTCGTAGCGTCGGAGCAGCTATGACATAGACTTGGTTAGAAAGTGCCAAAACGAAAGAACAGACAATAGCTTACCTCGACAAAGATCTTGTTCAGCTCTACCTGCGCAATGGCGCGACCCAGGCACTTGTAGCGGCCAGCTCCCCAGAGAGTCTCTACAACTCCGGTCATTGTATCATAAGCCTCCTTGTCAGCGTCAATCCAGCGTTCAGGTCGGAACATGTCGCCATCGTCACCCCAGTATTTCTTGGACCTCATGATACCCAGAACGTTGTGTCCAACCTCAGTACCTCCAGGTACGAAATGACCGCTAATCACGTCGCCTCCTTTCGGGACCTTCTTGAAAAACGTCGCTGTTACAACTGGGAACGTGCGGACTCCCTCCTTGATTACGGCTTGGAGGTAGGGCAGGCGGCGTGCTTCGGCGTCCTTGATGGGGGAGCTGATATTGCCCTTGAGAATGGCTTCGTCGATCTCTCCTTGGAGCTTGTTGTACGCGACGGGGTTGCTGGCGAGGAAGAGTAGGGTCATGCGAATAGCCGCAGCAGTCGAGTCGGTACCTGCGACTCTGAGGTATGCTGTTAGATTTAATGTCGCGAGCCAGTAAGTGAAGAGGTACTCACATCTGTAGCATCAACTCGTTGACAGCCTCTTCTTTGGTGATTCCTTGTTCGATGAACGACGCTAGCATGTCCTTTCGGCGCTTGTCACCACAATCGAAGCTCTTCTCAACTGCCGCGTGAGCAAGCCTAGGAAGGTGTAAGCATTACAATACTTGCTACGTTTTGCAGGAATCCGCCATTCACTTCACTCACGCTAGGTACTTGCCGACTCCATCAATGTCGCGCGTAGACGGGTAGATCTTATTGAAAGGGGGCTTAAAGAAGATCTTCGTTAACCAGTGGAAGTTGGCAATGACAATGGCAGTGTTGAAGAATTCTTCATTCCACTTAGTGAATTTGTGAACGTCTAGGCCCTCGTCGAGGCAACCAAAGGCCTGTCCAAAGGATAAGTCTCCGACACAGTCCATAGCGAAATACAACGTGGCAGCCGTGAGGTCCAGGGGCCGGTGCTGGGTCGCAGTTGACAGGAACTTTCGCTGGATTAGGTTCACCAAGCGAACAAGCTGTCGGTCGACACAAGCTTCTGCATAAACGCTACCAGTGTAGCCAGGGCCAAGCTTAGTTCGGCGTCTCGAGTGCTCTTGGTCGTCCAGGAGCGAAAAGGAGTGGTCTTGGGTAGGGATGAATCTGAATGTCTGATAGAAGGGCGCTCTAGTGTATGCCGACTTGGGATGAGCCATGCGTCGAATGATATCGACGTCGGTGGTCATGAGCTGGTTAGGGCCAACGCGAAAGAGATCGCCTTTATCGTGTTAGCTATTAGAGAGAATAAAGGGCAAGGGCGAACTGATATACCATGTTGGTCTCCAAGCTTTCGCAACTCGTGGTACCACTCTCCTTTGATCTGGGTTTTAACCTGCCAGATCTTGGTGCAGTAGACATAGAACGAACCAGGAATATGGGACAGTCGCTGCCACGTCCAGAAGACGTGAGCAGCCCAGAGGGCGACAAGAAGGATGGCGATAGAGATCGTCGTGGAGATCATGATGGAAGTGTACTAAAACATTGAGTATTTAGTATGTGTGACAAAAAGAAGCGCCTTCTTATGCAGATACGTCATCAGTATCCTAAAGAGTATGGTTGAAAGTGGCAGCTGTAGAGCTTCTGAATCGCCACGTGAGTTTGTTGTGTACCTCGAGGGCTCGTCTTTGCATAAGAGATCTCTTGGCCTGGGAGTTGTACTTGGGGGGTGATTTATATCAGATGGGAAATGCGAGGTAACGGTGGTTTACGCCACAGAAAATTATTGCAGGGCTTTCGCTGCCCGGCTACTTGGTAACTGTGGGGGGTGAAGGGGAGCTTTACAGCAATATCCTGTATTGTTAGGTACTTTCGCACTCACATTCCCTAAGTATTCGTGTACTGGACTGGTCTAATCCTTTGTTTATGCCACTCGACTTCCTGACCTCTCATAGGCTACCATTGTGACCCTTCTGGGGGACAGACTTGCCTGGGATATGATTCGGTTGGCAGTAGCGTTCTTGACAACGCTCTTACTATTACCAGTCTCGGTTATGATTAATGAAATACTCGGTAGATTACCTAGGTAGGCACGTATACATTTAAATATCAAATAACTAATCGCCTTTTGAAGTGCTTGTAACAGGCCCCTTTACTGTTGAAATCCGAATAGCCTGCCACTAATACTATACTGGGCGTAGGTCTATCACTCTATCATCACCCTGTCAAGATAACTGATCAAGGTTATAATCATGGTAAGGGAGTCACTGGTTCCGAGTCTGACAATAAGGGAGTAGCAGGTTTGAAGAGGGAGCCCACATGCAACTTCTCGAATATTATTACGTACCTATGCATTCACAGGATTTGTTATGGGATTGTCCCGTTAGATTAGAAATCAAATGGCGATAGGCTGTCAGGTATAATATCGATCTGGCATGGTTCAAGGATATAGACGGAGTATATGTCTAGTTACACTACATAAGGCCTGTTTACAATGCTCGAACATGCACCGATCTCGTGGTTCGGTGCCACAAGTGGAGTCCTCTGCGGTAGATCGGCGAGAGGGACAGTCTGTCTCGACTACATCTCCTTTAAATCTGGAAACTTGGCATCGTGATACTCTATTTCATCATCTACACACATGGCATTCGCCACGACCAGCCCTGATATGTCTGTGCTCGAAGGCGCTCAACTAATACTGGGCTGCGACTTCTAGGTGGACGCTCTTACTGTATCACCGCGACATATGGCGGGTTGCCTCTCGCTGGTTTCCGGTCCGCTATCCGGAATGAAAATAGGGTTGCGTCACTCTTGCACTGCGATCAACATATGTATTCGGCACACCATTGCGTTCGCGTGAATGCGGGCATCCGGCTACTCCGTTATGATACCATTTCCGAGCCCCGCAAGAGGACGCGATCAAGCCAAATATCACAGTGCATAGCCTCTGTGTGTCGTGACAGAAAAGTTGTCTTATCTGCGTGTGCTGTCCGTGCGGACGAATCCCATCGTAGGGGTCAGGTAGGACAACTATCAGGTACGTATTCAGTGTGAGTCTATTAGAGGGGATAAAAATTGGAATAACGCCCCTTATCAGCTAGTTTGTGGCCGTTACCCTGCCATCCACGTGTCTCTAACCGCCGCTACACAGAGCACGATGCATGAGCTGAGACCCTCCCTAACATCTAGGCCTCCAAGGTCATGCCTCTTTGCAAGAGAGTCCTTGCTTACGAGTCTCGTACGTATCCTAGCCAACCCTTGTAGATCTTAGCCACCCTCGCGCCACATGTGTCGAACGCATGTAATCGCCAAGCGAGATCAGACGCCCTTCTATGCCAGATTAGATTGATCTGGAGGTACCTTATTCTCACGTAGGACGACTGAAATCAAGAGATCCGATATCTGGGGAATGCCTCGAACCCCCTGGTCTGAATCGAAAATACGTCAGCCCCCCCTTTTTTTCTCGAGATCCTGCAAGTATCAGCCCAGACCGCTTCCCATAGGGCAAAGACACGATCCGAAGTGCGGCTACCCGATACAAGGATGGATGCCGAAGCGGATGGTGTAACGTGAATGGTTCTCCTTCCTCCTTCCTCGGCGAGTCTTGGGTAAGTGGGTACTAAGGTACGAGGTAGGTAGTTAGGTAGGTTATGTAGGTAGGTAGGTAGGAGGTAGTTGTATCTGGTAATAATTGTACCCATTATCCTGGACCGAAAATACTTTCAAATTATAGATTGATGCTGCTCATCGTGCGTATGTGTATAGGAAAGGTCTCAGCTAATTACTTCAAGGGCCATCTGAATCACGGATTTATCATTCTAGATAGCCGACTAAAGCAAAGCCATTTTCGCGACGGTCGGTCACCAATAAGTCTAAAAAGAAACTTAGGAAGGAAGGTCTGACTAGTATTATAGTTGTTATCTAAAGTTATGGCGCAGAAACCAGATGGAACTCACTCCATGTTGTTGTTACTACAATTCTCCAGAGGCAGAATTCATACCGTATTGACGCAACAAGCCAAGCGTGCTCCTACTGTTTCACACTCCTCCAGAAGTATCTAAGTGCGTCAATTTCAGGCTCTATAATCTCCTCCAGCTTCTTGATGTCATCTGTGAAGCTTGCGCTACCCGTCTTCTCTTTGACCTGACGAATCCAAGCACGTGCCTCTCTGAGCTTCTTGACGAGAGACACGAAGACTTCAGCCATATAAGGCTCCTTGCAATGACTTCCCATCATCAGGAACCTGGGGTCGAACTCCTTGACTACTGAATCGCTCACGAACTTGTCCATGATGAGCTTAGGCAAACCGACTTTCTCGGCATTAGAGGTAGCCAACCAGATTCTACTCAACACATAAGGGTCTGCCCCGATTCCTGTAATCAACAAAGTTTGACAGATGCTGATTTGGAACCCTTTGGCCTGGAGTACAAGTCCCAGGATCCATGCGTTGATTAGCTGCCTACTGTCTAGCATGGTGGGATACGTCGTCCAAAAACTGATATGATCACTATCGAGACCGTTATGGTGAGCATATTCGATGAATAGAACCATCGAATCTTGGTAACTGTGATTGTCGAGTTTTGGGGAAATATGGCCAGGAGGTTTACACCTTTCAAGGTACACTTTTATCAGGTTTGTGCCACCCGAGAGTGATTGGTTTCTTATTTGATTGTCTATTGATGCCGAATGGTATCTCGCAATGTCCTCCTGGATGTAGAAAACATCTTTCGACTCGAAATGGAGCTCGACGATGCGTGTCTTGCCGCTGATTGATAAATCAGTCAGGCCTTATTTAACAAATGCTCATTACGTCGGTTTATAAAGCATACCTAAATTCAATGGCACTCATTTTGGCTATGATGGACGTTTCTTGCAAATATTGATGCTATGGTGTTTGCGCTGATGAAAACTAGGTACTAGGTATGTTTAGATGGCGTTGCGAAGTTGTGTGTAGATAATCTGAAGGTGAATATGTCAGAGGTTGGCCCAGAAAATGGCTAAAAAGTAGGATGGTAGTAGTCACAGACTTTATTTAATAACTTCCCAATCGCTCCGGCTTCATAAGGTTATGGAGACCTAGACAGAACCTACGATATCCATCCTTGGGTTTAAACCACCTGCGGAGTACCCGGAGAATCATCTATGTGCTAGACATCAAGAAAGACATGCCAGCATAGAAGCCCCGGGACTTGCACTAAAATATACTTTTGAGATGAACCATTTTCTCTTCGCTTCGGTGGTTCTTACAAGTTCTAAAATGTTCAAAAATGACTACCTACCTAGGTACCTAAAGTAGAGGGGCGAGCAGATTTGGATGACTGGCACGTTCGATGGGCTGGAATAAATTCATTCCTCGCTCTGAAAATTGACAGGCAAGTGTCTCTTGAAATGACTTGGTTGCACTTAATACTGCATGGCAAATTTCGACACAGGCCAATCATGATTACTTGGGCCTAAATATATTTCATAGGTTTGAAAATTGACAGATTTTACAGAGATATGATCTATTGACTATAATCCAAGAACATGGTGGCGCCAACCCATAGTAGAGCAAAATGGCCAAACTTCCTTTTCCCGCAGGCTCGATGCCTTCGGATGCGGCTTACGGCGACCACAATACCACGCTTCCATACCGTAGAGCGCTGTGGGAATCACACACGTTGTGACCGCTTTGCGGAGGCTAGACGCTAGCGGACCATACTGACAGCTGGCTAGACTACGGAGGTGCCGCGAAAGTGCCATAGCTTTGCTCGCCCGCTCTGCCACGTGCCTTTTGAAGGTAAGTTTTCGGTCGAACCATACCCCCAGCCATTTGACCGCGGGTTGTTGCTTGTTCCTTTCCGGCTCTGAGACCGGTTGGATGCTGAAGTGTTCCTTCACCTTAATCGAGGGGTTACCTCGGCCTTTCTTCCTGGTAATATGTACCAATTCGCACTTTTCGGGTGCGAAGGAGACCTTGTTGGCGTCTCCCCACTGCAAAACGCGTCGCACATCCTCACCCAGTAGCTCCGAGTTTTCGTCGAGCGACTGAGAAGAACGGTACAGATAAATATCGTCGGCGTATCCGAAGCGGAACCTAGGATCCTGATTCAGTAACTCCGCCAGATACAGCATGTACAGCACCGGTGACCAAGGAGAGCCCTGAGGCGTGCCACATCGTACGTCCTTATAACCCGTAGTTGCCCTCTCTAAGCGCACCCGAGCAACTCGACCCGTAAGAAAGGAGTCCGCCAGCTGCAAAACTTTTAGCGACCAGCCCTGACGTCTCATTCGTTGCAGCAGTCTGCGCTTTAGTAGAGCATCAAACGCCCCTTGGACGTCCATCGTGACCATAGATACTTCCAGACCAGCGGCAAGCGCATCTTCCGTATCGTGTACGAACGATGCTACGAGGTCCATAGTAGATCGTTTCGGTAAGGCCCCCGCGTGCTGCGGGCTAAGTACGTTGTTGGTAAGAGCTATCCAGGCCATTCTTTTGGCGACGAGCCTCTCTAGGCCTTTGCCCAAGCATGACAGTAGAGCGATGGGCCGCCAAGACCGGGGAGAGCTTGGATCCCGCTTCCCTGTTTTGGGAATTACCGCTATTTCTGCTTTCCGCCAGGCCGCCGGGAAATACGGGAGCTGCAGGGCCTTTTCGAAGATCCCATGCACATAGTGCTTAATAGACTCCCAGCACGCCCTTAGGAGCCGTACCGTTATGCCGTCGACACCAGGGGAAATACTGCTAACCCCAATTGTATGAGCCTCCACCTCCTCCAGTGTAGTCGAGGTTTCCCACGTTAGCTTTTCCTCCGCCGGGGTCCATCCTGATAAGGGGTCATATTGTAGGTCATCTGCGGATGGGTCTGCATTTGGCCTTGATGGACACCTCATCCGCGATTACGTCCGCAGTGTCGACATAGCTGCCAGGTTCCGTATAATCCGGAAAAGAATAAGGAACATCCGGTACAGCATATGTGTACCAAGTTTCCGGGAGTTCTACCGCTTCCGCATGAAAGACTTTGCCAAGTCTGTTCTTTGCTACAGGCTCGAGTAGCTTGTCCCGCAATTCCCTAGTTGATACGTGCAGAGCCCACCCGGTGTTAGTGGGCGTGATGCTGGGGATGTCTGGTAGTTGTAGGTTCAGATCCCCAAATTTCCTGCGTAGCGCCGCACGCAGCACAAAAGGCTGTTCCCGGCGCGCCCTGTGCTCCGTGCTGAGACGGATCAGGATTCTATTGTCTTCTGTTATAAACCAATATCTGGAAGGCCGCCACAGACCTATAATGGATACAGCTAGAACTAATTACAGTAAAACGTCGGATAATTAGATATGATAGATATTGAGGATGTACAACATATCTAACATATCAAGCACCTCCAAACACATCTAAAAGATTAAGCATATCTAAACACATCACAAATATTAAGGAGGAAGGAAGGATATTTATATAAATATAACATCTCTCATGTATCTAATCATTCCTTCAACTCTCCAGCTATTAATCTAAGACTACAACTTCGACCGTACTGAATTTTAGTGAGAGGACTCCACGCCTCTCTTACGAACAAGCATATCGTAACTTTACCTCTTAACTTCTATAGATATTGTTTACCTAAAATTAAGAAACCCATTCCGACCTATATCCAGCCATGATATAGAGGTTCGTAATATCTTCTTTGCCATTCCGTCTAGTGGATACCGCTTTGGGGTTACCTTCGCGTTTGTCAGTTACGCGAATAGTCTCAGTGGTGCTAGTGGCGTGGGCAGACCTGGCCAGACCAGCCCAGGAGACAGGCTTGGCTGTTGGCTCCCCTAATCCATTCGAGCGTGGTGCGTAAGCACCTTGCTGTTCATTAGGCGTACAAGACGTAGTCGTGGTAGCCGAGAACGCTACCGAGTTGAGGTAATTTGCCAGCTTCCCAATGTACGTCCGAGCCTCCGATCTGTGATCTGCTTGGTGCTCGCCTGCGTAGTTATCCACGAACGTGTCGAGCCATAAAGCAAGGTCTTGTATTACTTGTTTCTTGACGCGAGTTTTGTGTTCAAGTTCGTTCAGGTAAGACGAAACTGCGGTTGTCGCGATGTCAGTTTGTATTCGTGTGGTTGCAAATCCCTTTCCAATAAGGTCCATGGTGGAAGATATTGGGACATCGGCAGTTTTCTTCCTTTTGTGCCGCTGTAGATGAAGAGTTGGGGAAGTGAGCTCAAGTGTGTTCCGAGCTTCTTCGTCAGGGGCCGCAGGTGGCCGGAGTGGTATTTCTGAGGTCTCTATCATCACGATACGCTGTCTTTGCCCTTGAGAGCGCAGCAGTTATCGCGAGATTTCCACCTTGGTGTTGTGGCGTTTCTTAGGCGAAAATGCCAAGTGTTAAGAAAATAGCTGTACTGCACGCTTTAGCACTAACAGTTCCAAGCGCACGGATGATTTTTAGGAAAGGTTGCCGCGTGTTATTAGAAATGAGAAATAAAACCTAGTAGATCAAATCCTCATCTATCTATTTCAGTCTTTGATATGTAAATCTACAATTTACAGCTATTAATAAAGTCCAAGAACATCACTAGATAGGCTTGCGGGTTGTCGAAGAATGGTGCATGTCCCTCATCCTTGAGCCTAATACATTCACCATGCCACAGCCGAGGCGCTCCTTCGCAGACAGAATCACAGTAGTCCAGGTCCAAAAGGGGCTCAGATCCACCGTTGACGACAGCTATCCACCCCTTGAAATCGTGCACAATCTTGATCTGGTCACTGCAGTAGCCTTGCATGAACTTGGCACCCATAGTGCTACCGGTCAAGCGGTTCGTCCGCAAGACATCTTCCACCAGCCAGCCTGGCGGCGGTGAAGATTTGGTAAGAACACTCGCGACCTTGATCAGGTCTTCCTTGGAAGCCTCGGGGTTGAAGAGGGCTGACACGTCGGCGTCTTTGCGGAAACCGGCGATTGCCTGCTTCGGCACCGGTGGCGTTCCGGTGATCATGATGCCGGCGATATGAATGTCAGTGGGCTGTTTGGCATTCGCGAGCACAGAGACGAGTTCCAACGCGACATGCCCACCAAGGCTCCAACCTAGGATTATGGCTTGGGTGATGTTGTAATACTGGAGGACTTCCAGGGCCGCTTCTGCATAGGCATACTGGTAGTAGGACTTATCGGGGTCGGGAGCGTCGGAAGAGCGGCCGTGGCCTGGGAAATCGAAAGCAACGAGTTTGTAGTTTGCTTTGAGCTCCGGCGAGTTTAGAAGCGGTTCGAAGATACGTGAGCTAGTCGCACTGCCATGTAGAAACAAGATAGCTGGGTTTGACTTGGAAGTTGCCTGAGGCTCATGGGGTTCACCGTAGGCAGTCCAGAGCGTACCGAACTCGGTCTCGATCTTTTGCTCTTGCATGGTGGAAAGGCGTGCAGATGGGGAATAGAGAAGAAACAAGGAGGAATAAAGAGACGAAAACAGGCGCCTGGAAATGTTGTCTGTTAAGGGAGTCTTTTTTCAACGTTCCCCTTACCGGCATTTCCTACCGGTACATAACATGTATTGTACCTACCTGTTAATGACCCTTATAGCGACGTTTCCTAGGTACCTATGTAATTGATGTTCCCAGCCTTACTTTTAGCGCCGGCATTGTTCCTTACCATCGTATATTTTAGTATCGATCTCTGAAATGGGTAGATTCCGGCCCCATGGTAACCCGTCAGATTCTTACCAGCAAGAGCATGCGGCCTCACGGCGTAGCATTAGGTATGCCTGCATGCATGTGGCCTTTACCAGGCGTTGCCTCGATTTGTGTATATACACACGCCCCCGGCCTTACAAAGGAACACGTCTTTGGTCTTGCTGCCTTGAACCTGTTAGGTAGTATGCTTTTGGAGAATCCCATGTGTGTAACACTAGGATCCTAGTAACTGGTAGGATCCCTCCCTGCCCGCGCCGGGATTTCACAGATCCGGATCATTGCATCGCCAAGATCTCCAATAATCACCACAGCATACCTAGGTAATTACATGGAGAGAGGAATTGGATCGCTAACGCCTCCGCATAACCATCATGAGAAAATCATTGTTTAAGGGATATCACGAATCCCCATCACTAAGAAGAAAAATAATTAGGTACCTCGTTATGATTGGTACTAGGGATGGTTTGCGTATACCAGATTGTATTTACTAATCACTATCTGAATCGATGAATTCACTCTCCTCGTCATCAGAAGATACTGCACGCTTCCTTCGGGAGCGTCTACGCGTAGACTGTTTCGGTTTGGCCTTCGGTTTCGGAGCCGCCTTCTTGGGCTTCGCTTTAACTGGGACCTCTGGCTCCGGGGACTGCTCAGCAGGAGGATCCTCGTCTTCTCCCTTGCCGTAGTCTACTTCGAAGGGATTATTGCCATCATCCGAATCGTCGTCTTCGTCAGCGACTGGAAAGAATCCAGAAGTTTGGCGAGGTTTCTCCACTTCAGCTGCTTCCTCCTCTTCGTACCCTTCGGGTAAAAACCCTCCCGCCATATCCTCATCCCTTTCACGCATTGCCTCGAAATCCTTGTCGGCCGTATTATCGTGTCCAAAAACTTCCATAGACTTATCGAGATGTCCGTATTCCTGCCGGAACCTGTCCGCGATTCGTAGCCCCATCAAGAATTTTCGCCACATAGTCAGCACCTCTTTTCGTCGCTTCTCGTTTTCTTTCCTCGCTCGTTCCGCCTCATCCTTTTCGAGCTCCTCCATCACGCGCTCGTAGTTCTCCTCGGCAACGACAACACCTTGGATGACGGGCACAGCCATTCGATGGCCAAATTCGAACCCAACGACAGCTTCCGCGTAGTCGATCTCGAGTCGCTTACAGACGCGGACGACGCCGCGATATGGGACGTGAATTGCGCCTTCATTATTATTAGCTAGGGGAACATTAGATAACACTATATAGCTTACCTTCTGGACACATGTGTTCGGCAAACATGTCGATATTCCTATTGTTGCATTAGTTATAGCCACGGGGTAAGGTAAGATATTGACATACCCGTATTCGTTTTTCGGAATGACACCGTTTTCAATAGGGGGAGGTATGATCCAATCCGTCTGCTCAAGGCTGTATAAAGGTTGTAGAACCTTCTGGCCACTCGCTGCTTCGGCTTCGGCGATTTCTCTCCGTCTGTTGGTTGTCGCCGCTCGGTAAGGTGCATGCTTGAGCGGCTGAGCCCCCTCCACTGGAGCACGGCCTTGCTTGTGCCAGGTTTCGGCACTCTTCACGGCTACAACGTCCTTTCGAAGATATACGTCCTCTTCTTCCACCTTGGAACCCTTCCCTTTATTCCGAAATACCTTCACAGGAACGGCATCCGGAAGCAAAGCCTCTTCGCGCTTCAGATGCCGCTGCAGGACGTACTCCTTCGACGTCTTATAGTACTGCAGTGTCTCCTCCCCTTCCTTGACTTCTTTCTTCTCTGGCTTCGCTGGCTTGAGATCGGTGGATTCTTCGATCTCATCTAACTCTGTGACGGGGCGTTTCCTGTCACCCCGGGTATATCCTCTCATAACTGACTTAAACCAATCGAAAAGCTCGTATCTCTTAACTTTGCCATGTTTGTTGTACACCGGCATCTTCTCTTCAGGAAATCTAAAACCCTTCGTTTTACCAGGAAATATCTGCTTTCTCAAATACCTCACTGTAACATCTTTCGCGGTGCCGTCTTGAGAAAAGCCAATGCAGTAAGCCATGATTTGCTTCGCCTTGTCGGCTTTACCTCCCCGTGGCTCTAGGGATTCGATCAAATCTCTGCTAGTTGCTACGACTGATTTGACGATCGGATCGACCGGAAGGAATTTCTTCGTCACTGGTGACAAGACTTCAGTCCAATAGTGCGGAAACTCGAGATCTTTGTCATAAGCTTTTGATTTGGGTCGTTTTGAGTCGAGGGTATCCGTGACATCGATTATTGAGGGGTCATCGCTCTCTTCCGATAGGGGTTCGGCGTATTCATCCGATTCATCTAGGTCCATCTTGAGAGCATGCTCGTCGGTCTTTTTCGTCCGACGAGTTTGTGCTTTCACTTGTCCTTTCTTCTTTCCGTTTACTTTTCCAGGGGTAGATGGAGTAGACTCATTGGCGTTCGCCGGCCCCTTCTTTTCGTCGTCTGCGTCCTCGATCCTCGCAAATCCGAATCCAAGTGACTGAATGTTTGCCACCATACGCGCTTCGAGCCCAAGACCACGCAAGAGTGCGGTAAAAAGTTGAGAACCAACGTCGCGACTACCGGTACATTCCTGGGCGTGTAATCTGAGTTCTTCCAGAGTCTTGATGCATTCGCCAAAACGGTCTGGATCATGCTCGTCCGTGTCGAAGTCCTTCATTAGCTTGCCTAGTCTTCTAGCGTCCATATAACCCCATCTGCGTAGCCCAGGTGAGGTTATTCTAAATCTCTGTTTCCACCAAGATACAAGACATTTCATGAGTCTGAAAAGAGGATCGCCGTGGCTCATGTCCGGGACGCCCTTCTCAAGTCGGTCTGCGGCATTGCCCCAATCTCTCGTCGATGCAGAGGCGCGTTGCTTCCCCTTTCCCCTTTGATTCGCCTTGCCCTTCGTAGGCTTCTTCGGTAACTCGTCAGGAACATCGAGGCCACTATTTCGTCTCCAACGATCCACCTCCTCCCAAAGCCTCGGGGGTAAATGTGAAATCATAATAGCTTGAAGTTCCTTATCGCATAACCACGAATTCCGAACGGCATTGTGCCAAAGTAAAAACTGAACATGCATGCGGTGAGTCGAAGCGCGGATGGCCTTTTCCCGTTTCGAAGGACCTTTCTTCCCTAGCTCTTTGGCTAACGTAATCTGGTTGTTTTGGTGTAAGTTTAATTCGAGATCTCCCTCGAGCTCGAGCTCTGGTTGCTGAATTTCGTGAGAAGGGACATCCTCAAATTCCATATCCTCATCATCTGATCCCTCTGAGTCATGGTTCACCTTCTGCCGCTTGGTGATAGGAACATCCTCGAAGTTAGCGTCGGAAAGAGAGCTGAGAGAGCTATCGCTATCATTGGCATCCTCATGCATTTGTCGTAGAGCGTGCTTGGTTTTTTCAGCTGAGCCCTTCTTGGCGACAGAGTCGAGATCTTCAAATAAGGTAGGCTTTCGAGGTGTCATAGATGCTACCGGGGTGACTTTGCCTTTGGCCTTGCCTTTACTCGACTTCTTTGTAGGTTGATCGTCGTCATCTTGGGGACTGCGCAATCGTTTGCGCGGGACGTGGGGAGGCATAATGACAATGGCATTGAGTAGGAAGGAAAGTAAAGTGATTTACATGTTATGCCACTTAACAGAGTAGAACGCCACGATCTCTAGCCTCTAGTCAAGGAGATCAACTGTCGTCATCGAAAACGCGAAACCCCGTGACTCCCCTTAGCTCTCTCAAGGGTTCAATTAAACACTTGATTAGGACTAGTTGATGGACCCAGACGTGCTGCTGGAATCCCCCTTGGACGTCACTAAAGCGCCGCTAAGCCAGGGTATTCAGGGCACATTCAGCGCCTTATTCAGCCGCAACGGTGAGCTGTACCCCGCCACTGTCAGCTACTAACACCCTCGCTACCTCCGCCAGCTCCTTCCAGACTGTTCCGTAGCCTCTTATTCATCTATCTACGCCATCCTCGACGCTTACGAGTCAACACCTGCCTGCCACGCACAATCAACCTCGCCGCTTTCGAGTCTGACATATGTACATAAGAGGTGTCTACTACTACGTATAACCGCAACCATGGCGTCCTCATCCATATCCGAAACCCCTTCAGACACGAGCTACGTCAAGATGGACAAGGAAGCCGACGCGACGCTGATCGGCAAGCACTGCCAGCTCGAATACTGCAACCAGCTCGACTTTCTCCCCTTCTTCTGCCAGAGCTGTAAAAAGACCTTCTGCCTCGACCACCGATCCGAGACCGCCCACAAATGCGACAACGCCGGCGCCTGGGCCGAGCGACGGCGCCAGGCGCAGCTGGCACGCCCTTCCGCCGGCGAGGGCAAGCGCATGCGCGACCTGGTGACAGAGAAGCCGTGCGCGGCCGACCACTGCAAAACGACGGTCGGCACGTCGCTGGTGCCCGGCGTCCACTGCGCGGGCTGCAATCGCGACTACTGTCTGAAGCACCGGCTGAAGGAGGAGCACGACTGCAAGAACAAGGTACCGATCGGCGCGCGCCCCGCGCAGTTCGACGTCGTGGCCGAGCAGACGCGATCCGCATTCGCGCGGCTAAAAGCCTGGGGCGCCGCCAAGAAGGAGTCCGCTAGCCGAACGCTGCCGAAGCCGAAGCCGTCGACGGCGTCCGCGCGCCTCGTTGCCGTTAACAATCTGAAAAAGAGTGCTAAGGGGGATGCGAAGCTGGCGCCCGAGAAGAGAGTGTACCTGTACGTGGAGGCCGAGGCCGAGACCACGACGGCGAAAACGTACAAGGGCGCATTCTACTACTCGAAGGACTGGGTCGTTGGTAGAGTATTGGATGCCGCGGCTAAGAGCCTCCAGATCGAGAACGTCAACAACCAGTCCTCGGAAGAAAGGGATAAGCTGCGCGTATTCCATGTTGAGGGTGGAAGGGTGTTGGAATTCAACGAAAAGGTCGGCTCTGCGCTCGTAAGTGGTAATACGATAGTATTATTGCGAGGCGTAGGACCGCCGCCAGATTTGATCGAGATGTAGAAGGAGATTTTACGAGCATTACGAACCGCATTAGGAAAGGCGTTTTTAGAAATTGCATCTGGAGCGGGATACCATAGCAAGGAGCAGGAGATGCGAAGTTTATTCATGAATCGGTATGAGCATAGCGTTCGAGTACAATACACACTTTCTACATGCTATATGCCGGCTTTGTAATGGTATCTCTCCAGACATAACTCCATGAAGTGGAGCTGTCCCAATCCCTAATATGACATGCGTTATTCTATAATTCCTTCTCTTTTGGATCCGTCTTTACTTTTTGCCTCAACGCTGCTTCTCGGCCTGTCGATGGTGCTTCACCTACGTATTCTTGGCCTCCGTACATCGCGAAACCTGTGTGGAACAACCACTCAACTGCTGTCTCAACCGGCTGGTCAAACAATGTCGGTAGTAGCGGCACGACGGCAAGACCCAGACCTATCGGACCCCATACTCTAACTGTTTTGTTCTTCGCATCTTTCAAAGCCCTGCCCGAGTATCTCACAACGCTGTGGATGGTGAATGCAGGAAGACCCATAGAGGCTAGGCTCTGGAAGATACCTCGCTGCACCATAACAGTTCTGTAATCTTCCAAGGGTGACAGGACGCCGGGCTGGGCATCGGCAGGTGCCGGTATTGACAAGCCCGTCGCTTTCTGTTGCTTATCGGAGAGCACTAGCTGCGGATTCAGAATGCGCTGGTTCTGCCAGTACGCCTTGTACCCTTCGTACGAGACGTCGCCGAGAATGTACGCCCACGACACACCGTATGCGCTCCTCACTAGCCATGGATGCGCAACCGGCCTGAAAGATTCCCCTATATCTGAGGTGTACGCCACATATCGGTGGGCCGAGAGCATGATAGTTCGCAGTCTGTTAGCGTACGCAGCATATCGGACGTTGGACTCGGTCGAAGCGGGTGCACTGGCGAGTGGCGCGTTAGCTTGACTGTAGCATCCACGATTGGGTCTTGCGACTACCTACGAGCCCGAAACAAGCTCGTCATATAAGCTTCCATCCTTATCCGACTTGTCTACGATTCTCTGCAGACCCTTCGGTAGGTCTCGCCGGTCCGGCAGCGTGGCATCGAACTGCGTGGCATCGTTGCGTGGATCGATCTTTATTGCCTCCGGCGGGGGATCCGAGGGTTTGTCCTTGGGAGCTTCAGGTTTGTCTAATCCTTTTCCCCACCACATCTTGGCCAAATATTATCTGATGTGAATGATTGTGTGGAGAAGGCGAATGGGTTAATGAAAGACGGAATTGTAGGTCGCAATTACAATACGATTCAGACGAACGGGTAAAAAAGATCTTTAAGTTAAGAAAGAAGGGCAACTTGCGACGAATCTAATGCAATGTTAGTGACGGTGCGGCATCCGAGATTCAGCATGCCTCCCAGGCCTCCATCCTTTTAAGCGCTGTTTCGGCAACAAATTTTAAAAGGGTAATTAGTGGGGGCGAGTCTTGAACGGGCTAGCCAATCATATTCAATAGAATTTCTAGCATATAAGAAAGGATTTGGAGATTTCAGCCAATTTCCAACGGAAAAAACTCGAAGAAATTTGACATGCTAATTATGATTCTAATAACTCTCTATATATAGCTTATTATTACATTTGTTGTTGCGGCTTTACTATTTGAATTTACGATTAGAAAAGAAGATGGGCCTGATTCCATAATTCAATGATCTATTATATCTGATTGGTCAAAAAAGCTTGGAGTAACACCCCACTTACCCTTTTAAAATTTGTTGCCGAAACAGCGCTTAAAAGGATGCCACTTCCCGTCAGCCGTTCTTTTGTTGCATAACTTGCATAAACCGTGGGGTCTAGCCCGAGCACGCCGGGATATTCCAGTGGATAAACCTCGGCAAGGGTACCAAGTCCTATCGAATCAGAGACTGCGCCGTGTGCCTGAAGAGCCCACTGGAGCTAGCACTGTTCCGGTTAGAGTGTGAATCGGGATTTCAACATGGAGCTTCTGAGGCTTCCAGTGAGCATTATTTTGACAGCTTCAAATCCCATCGGACTCTTTGTCGTCATCGTTCATTCGTCAACGGAACGTCCTTAAACCTATTCGCTAGCGGTCAATTCGCCAACACCCTCAATATGGTTGCCTACTACACTGTTTTCGGCCGCCAAGTCGGCTCTCATTACGTACGTTGCCATGATAGATGTCCCAGTATCTATGTTTCTTCTGGAATCCCGATGTGCTAATGGTCCTTATTCTGCAGCTTTCGATGGCTGTGCTCGCTGGCATCTTCGGTGGCACCTACGCCAGTCTTCGTGGTGGCAGCAAGAAGACCGTCCAGACTCCTCCCATCAACGCATCGACACCTGACGAGGCCGACTTCATCCAGTGCGCATACCCCGGATATCCCGCGACGGACCAATGCTAACAGACACAGAAACTTCTTGAAACAAGCCGACGCGGACGAGAAGAAGGCGAAGCACTAGACTTGGTTAGACATTAAATCGATCTGGGATTGATCGACTGTACATATAAGACATGGCCACAATGAGAAGAAGCAGAAACAGCCTACGATGGAGTATGGACCTCTACCACAAGTTCCCTCAGTGCCCAAGGTCCAATTGTGATGTATTCTAGGGGTTATCTTACCACCGCCACATATTCATCATCAAGATTCGATTTACCAAGGCACTTGCTGAAAATTGCCTTGCTCAAATTTCCAAGAGGTTCCTGCAGGTATCTCATAACGTCTTGCCTCTAACAGCCTCGCAATGACTTCCGCCCCTTCGAGAGGATCTTTGAAGCCCCTGAAGTTATTGAAGGCAGTTTTACAGTGCCCTGGGCTCGCCGTCCAGAACGTGATTCTGTCCGTTTCTTTGATCACCTCTAAATTCGGCATTTCGAAACTCGATAGTTACAAGGTTGAGTGCTGCTTTGGAGCAGTTGTACATCCAGTGTTGCGTAGGTGGCACCTTGAAGCTTTATTATCGATGTTTCTCGAACATCTATCGTGGAAGCAGACGCCTTACCTCAAAGGATTTAGTTCTACTTATGCTTCCTCGGGCGCTGGAGATCATGATTGCCCTTCCCCATTCCGCCTTGCGGAGAAGCGGTAAGAATGCTTTCGTAACAAGAACTTGTGATGTTACCAGACAGTCGAAGCCCTTAGCCTAATTCTCTCGGAGTTCTGTCAAATCATTCGACTTGGGAAAGTTGGCCACACCGGCTTTATTGACCAGAATTATCCAATCAGCCTCGTGTAGGGACGTCAGTATAAAAGGAAGGGCAGCCAACTGACCGTCAAGTTTTCTATACCTTTCCCCAACGGTCTTTACAGCAGCTTTAATGCTCGCATCGTCGGTAATGTTGGTCTCAAGGGGCTCAAGCTTGGCTCGGACGCCCAGCTCTTTCAGCCTTCTAATTGACTCCTCTGCTATTTCCACAGCTCTACAGCCGACTAGCACAGTCGCGTCTCTAATTCGGGTCCCCGCTACATAGACTATAGCGTATCCGATACCACGGTTGCCGCCTGTCACGAGAATAATAGTCACCTAAATCTAGGGCTCAATGCGTCTGACTGAGGTAGTGGGTGACCGGGAGAAAACTGGCTAAAATCGAAAACTTTATAGGGAGGCTGCTTTGCTTTTTATACTGGTCTTGGGCTCCTCTTGGGAAAGAATAGTGAGCTGTTAACCACCGAACTTAGGTTATCTGACAGTCTTGTAAGCCCGATTCATAAATGAGTTGAGACAGCGGCGAGGGGCTTAAGGAACGTTATCGTCTCTTGATTATAGAATAAAACATTGGCTGCAATGAGTTGGCATCAATGCGTTAGGAGGTAGGGTTGGCATGTAATACAGTGCCGGTTGTTAGTTGTACACTCATGCAACACTCGATCAACGTACTACAATTTACGCTTGATTGTTCATTCAATCTCTACCTACCTACCTGGTATAAGGTAGTTTGTGTAATCTCCATTCTTGCAACAGAGAGTAGGAGTTTGTCGCCAAGTCGATGTTTTGACACCAATGCTGGCACAGACTTAGTGCCCAATACAGTAAAATAAACTTTATTTTGGCACGGTGTTCAACAGCGTTGCACTAATTATGAGTTAAGAGGTTTGCTTTCGCCATCTACTAATACTATAAAAACATCTTGATGAACTATTCCAGCTGAGAATCTATCTTACAGTACATCTCAAGACACCGAAATACGTAATGATCGGAATTTACTTACACCATCGAAATGGCATCCGTAGTAAAGACGAACATTAAGTTATCGCCCGTAAAGACCCAAGCAAGTCTACCTATAGACTTATTAATATGTTACTAGAACTCATTCTAATAAGTTCCCATAGGCTGAATTTCTTGACCTTGGCCACGGAGAAGGCGAAAGAGTTCCACCACGCTTGACATCGTAGGTAGTCCGCACTTCCCTTCAAGCAATTGCTAAATTAATGGTACCTATCCAGCCACTCGCCACCCAGCTCAGATGCAATTGACTTGAGACAATACCATCCAGACTTTTTGCATGTTGTCGGTACGGAGTCATGTTATTCATTACTGCTCTCGTCGGATGACTCGTCAAGAAACCCCCTTTTTCGCAATGGGTGCGTCTATGCGCCACTTACAGACGAGCTTTTTATCATGTCGGGGCTGCTGCAATCCACCAATAGTTCAACACTCCCGACAATTCTCATATCGCAAGTGTCCTTCCAACGCGGATCGGAGAGCACCGCAGAAAACAACATCTGCGCGGTGGAATGGAAGAAGCTCCGGCCACCCCAGGGCATGACTATGCCCGCCGGCGCGTGTCGTTACAAGGACGGCATCCTATACTGCTCGCAGGGCACACTGGTCCCCGACACCGGCGGCCTCTGGTACATGCCCTATAGGATGGCTCCGATTTCCGTCCTTTCCAGCTATTTTGGCAAGCCCTTCAACTCGATCCAAAATGTCGTCCAGGATAAGGACGGCGGCGCGTGGTTTACAGATGCCTCTAACGGCTTCGAGCAGGGCATCAGGCCCAAGCCGAAGCTACCAAACCAGGTTTATCGAGTCGACGCGAGCGGTCGGAATGTGCGCGCCGTCGCGGATGGATTCGGTAGGCCTGGGGGTATCGCACTGAGTCCAGACCACAGCATCTTATATGTTAGTGACACAGATGCGAGTCGCCCTGACGGAACTATGGATCCCACACGGTGAGTATGCCTCAAACAGTACCTATTTATTCCGATTTGCGACAATTACCTTCTCTCTAACAAACTTACAGCGCTGCCACCATCTACGCATTTGATATCAAGGTATGGTCCGGCTCACATTTCTTGACCAACAAACGCGTATTCGCCTATGCTACAGGTGGCGTACCCACAGCAATGGTGTGTGATGGAAATGGGAACGTGTACGCCGCATGTGGAGACGGCGTTGAGGTCTGGAATAGCGGTGGTGTAGCGCTTGGGTTAATCGAAGTGCTTGGTCAGTTGAATCACTTTTTTTTTTTAACCTAAGTCCCCCTTTTTCCTACTGAATCATGGCCCAGACGACGCTTTTTCGTTTTGCTAATATTTGTTTAGGCGGTTGTACAACCCTGTCATTTGGCCGTACCGAAGAAGAGCTCTTCATCGGCTCTGGGCAGCGCCTATGGATGTTTCGGATGCATACAGACATGTGAGCAAATAATACCTCCTTCGTACTCTTCTTGGCGAGATCTGGAGCTCTGGACGGTCTAAAGGGGGCGATTGAATCTAAGGTAGTACATGACTCTATGGCATATCTCTACATACCATATGTCTTCTTTGAAAATATCTAATGCGACGTGAACTCCTGTTCCGGCGCCCGAGCATGGTTGAACCTGGCCAAGTATTTGTCGAGATAATCGCACGATCCGCTTGACCATGGGCCCTACACCCGTTAGTTCGCGGCGTCTCAGCACAAAATTCGCACAAGCAGTGGCCAATCTACCTGCATATCCTCTCTATCATTATCGACCCTATCGCCTAACTGCCTCTGGAGAACGTTGACGCACACCATCTAGGAAGCTATTAATTGACTTGCAGAAACATTCTGCCTGCTCCTCGATTTATTGCCATGGCTGCGGTTGGCGCTTGTCGACATTGGTTTCTGGGCTGATATCGGTTTGCTGACTGTTTACAGCAAGTGACAGCAAGAGGGTATTCTGAAGTAAATTTATAAGCCAAACGAGGTATTGATGGTGTCGGTTGGGATTTCGATGTCTTATTTGCAATGCAAATTGACCAAAGATTGTCATTCTCATATACACGCAGACAGGCCAAATATCTTTTCTTAGAGCTCCCATCTACACTTACATTTTCGCCTCCTCTTACAACAGCTTCCATCATGTATCCCATGCCCCCCCCCCCCTTTGCTGCACAGCTTGAATAAATATAGCGACGGTCTATACTCCGTTCGTGGAGATAAACCCTGCAAAGCTAGCAAATATGTTGCCATTCTCTTTGGATAGCTTCTAATTTCCTTGTAGTCAGAATCCTACTACAATTCACGTTACATATAATCGGTAAAAGTCATAGAACATTGATTAAAGGCTTTGTTGGGTAGTTATAGGAGAAGGAGTAACTATCCTTACCTGTGTTATTTCCTTCCCCGTTGGACCGGTACGTGTTTGCCTTTGATGCTTAACCGAACATGTTCCCTAGTGAATTCTCAATATCGCTTTGAAGCATACCTGAACTAAAGCTTTAGGTACCTAGTAGTGATTGTGCAATATGATGACCTTAGGTACTTAGATCACTCTCCACCTGCCTCTGCCAACTTCCAAATATTAACGTAAGTGAAGTCGCGGTTGCTAGAGTACGAGTATTGGAATGAGCACTGGCGACTTCCTTAGGTTAGTGGTTTACGCAATGATTTAGCGGCCATTTTCAAGCTTTATCGCTTATCGTTTATCGCTAAACCCCGCCGTTCCTACCTTATCACCGGTAGTGGGTAGTGCTACACCCATCATCAATAGGTATTCCATCTCACGCTTGAAGCTCCATTCCTTCTTCAACCCAAACCCAAGCTCTACGATCTTTCGAGGTTCACTCTTTCCACTTACTTCTAACACGTCATGTAAAGCTTCAACGATGGCTTACATAGCGCCTATCCATCGGCCTAACAGCGTGCGACACGCTTTGCGCGTCAACCTGTTCCCCAACGAGGACGAGTGCTTGGTTATCGCGTACGTACTTTCAGCAAAGGCATCTGCAAAGCTTGACAAACAGGGCCGCAACTGATCTTCTATAGCAAAACCAATCGTCTTGAAATATGGAAGCTCGAAGAGACTGGCACTTTGGTGCACACCGACACAAAAGCTGTCAATGGCACCATCTCCATATTACAGAAGCTACGCCCTCGAGATTCAGAGACTGACCTGGTCTTTGTTGGGACCGACCGATTTCACTACTTCACATGGGGTTGGAATGCAGCAGAGGGAGTGTTTGACACCGTGGATTCGTTCTTCGATATCCACGAGAAGCATATGAGAGACACCCAGAGCCAGGACATATGCGCCGTTGATCCCACGGGACGATTCATGGTTGTCCTCTTGTGGGAAGGGGTTATTAATGTGCTTCGTATGCACACAATCAAAAGCAAGAGGAACAACGTACATTGGATGGACCAGATTCGTGTATCGGAACTGTTTATCAAGTGCGCCACGTTCTTACACGTCGAGACCGGCTACCCTAAGATCGCATTCCTATATCAAACCCAAACCGATACACCCGACTCACAACTCGTTACCTACCGTCTGACAGCTGATGATAAGAACACAGAGGTATCTCGATTTGAAATTCGAGATCAAGTCGACCGTATGGAGATTGAAGACCCCGGCGCTTCTATGCTAATACCCGTGGGTCGTGGGGAGGAAGACCAGAAACGCTACATTATACGAAATGCATCCACTGCACGAGCTCAACTTGGTGGATTGATCGTCGTCGGAGAGACACGGCTGCTGTATTATGACGATGCTGCCAAGACAAAGGTGGAAGCTGGATTAAAAGAATCCTCGATCTTTGTTGCCTGGGCTGAATACGACGTTTCCCACTACTTCATAGGCGACGACTATGGAACTATGTGGCTACTCGAAATTCTCCTGGATGGTGCTGTGGTGACTGGTCTTCAGATGACCAAGATCGGTTCGACATCAAGAGCCAGTAGCCTCGTCTATATGGGGAACGATGTCCTTTTCGTTGGGTCGCATTATGGTGACTCGCAGGTCTTTCAGTTCGACCTAAAAACGAAGGCGTTGCATCCGATCCAAACTTTGAATAGCATTGCCCCGATAATGGACCTGAATATCATGGATATGGGCAATCGCGAAGGAGAAGAACAGACCACTAACGAATACTCGTCTGGTCAAGCACGAATTGTTACTGGCAGCGGTGTTTACAAAGACGGAAGTTTACGAAGTGTACGCAGCGGCGTCGGACTTGACGACCTCGGAGTTCTAGCTGACATGGAGAACGTTCGGGAGTTGTTCTCCCTCAAATCCAACAACGCGTCTAAGAGCGACACGTTAGTCGTCTCATTCTTAACAGAAACTCGAATATTTACGTTTAGCCCAAGCGGCGAGATCGAAGAAGTTGAAGAGTTCAACGGGATGATTTTCAAGGAGCAAACTCTGCTAGCTCGAAACCTACCGAACAATCGACTTCTCCAGGTCACGACGACAAGCGCCCTGCTCATCGATTTGGAGAGCGGAGTCGTTGTATCAAGTTGGCGGCCGATCGAAGGACAAATAACTAACGTGGCGGCAAATACCGAATGGATCCTCCTGTCTGTTGACGGAAAGATTCTCCTGTCGATACAGATACAACAGGATTTAGTACGAGTCGAGCAAAACGATCTTGAAGACAAAGACCAAGTCGCCTGCGTTCACTTGCCTCCGGAATTTTCCAATATCGGCGTCATAGGTTTTTGGAAATCAGGCACAGTATCAATTGTTGACCTCAAATCCTTACAGTCGATCCATGGAGAGACTTTGCGACGGAAGGACGACAATGCATCAATACCTCGACATATTGCGCTTGCCCAAATACTGCCTCCTCAATTTGCTGGACCGACGCTATTCGTGGCTATGGAGGATGGTTTCGTTATTACCTTCAACGTCTCCAGGACCGACTTCGCTTTATCTGGGCGCAAGAGTGTCGTCTTGGGAACGCGACAGGCTAGATTGCAATTACTTCCTCGATCTGGTGGAGTTTACAATGTGTTTGCTACAAGCGAGCACCCTAGCTTAGTCTATGCATCCGAGGGCAGGATTGTATATTCAGCGGTCACGGCAGATGACGCGACCTGTGTGTGCCCGTTCGATGCTGAGGCGTACCCTGACTCGGTAGTTGTTGCGACAGAGAAAGAAGTCAAAATATCCTTAATAGACACAGAGCGCCGCACACATGTACAGCCCCTACCTATGGGAGAGACCGTTCGACGCATAGCATATTCTCGCGCTGAACGAGCCTTCGGCCTAGGCTGCATTAGTAGACAAGTGAGAAACAACGAGGAAATCATCACCAGCTCATTTAAGCTGGTGGATGAGGTGATATTCAAGCAGCTCGGAAACGACTATGTTCTAGACACCTCACCTAGAGCCGAAATGGTCGAAGCTGTTATTCGAGCCGAGCTTCCGGATTCGTACGGAAACCCAGCCGAGAGATTCATAGTCGGCACTTCCTACGTCGACGAAGAGCAAAGTACGGCAACGCAAGATACTATCAGAGGACGAATTCTGGTCCTTGGGGTTAATAACAAAAGAGCTCTCTATCTAGTCAGCAGTCGTAACCTTAAAGGAGCCTGCCGATGTCTCGGGATCATGGGTGACAAAATTGTTGCGGCCTTGGCGAAGACGGTTGTTTTGTACTCATACACTGAGACATCGACTACGACGGCAGAAGTCAAGAAAATCGCTTCATATCGACCTGCCACATATCCGGTTGATTTGGCCATTTACGACAACATGATTGCCGTTGCTGATCTTATGAAGTCGATGACCTTGATCGAGTACAAACCACCTAGCGATGGGCAAAAGGCTAGCCTCGTGGAAGTAGCAAGACACTATGAGCCGGTTTGGGCCACTGCTGCATCCCATGTGATCGGACAGTCATGGATAGAAGCAGACGCCCAAGGAAACTTATTAGTGCTGAGGAGAAACACGACTGGTGTTACGGCCCAGGACAGACACAGAATGGAGGTCACTAGCGAGATCAATTTGGGAGAGATGGTGAATAAGATTCGGAAGGTTACAGTCGATCCTAGCCCAAATGCTATCATCATTCCGCGAGCATTTCTCGGCACGGTGAGTTTACCCCAGGCCTAGAAGAAGGCGTGAAGCTGACACTTGTGAATACAGGCTGAAGGTGGCGTCTACCTATTCGGGCTCATCGCACCAAAATACCAAGATCTGCTGCTCCGATTCCAAAATCAACTAGCCGACGTCGTAGAGACGACGGGCGGCATATTATTCTCCAGGTATCGATCCTTTAGAAGCGAAGAGCGGGAATCTGATGGGCCGTTCAGGTTCATCGATGGCGAGTTTCTGGAGCGGTTTCTGGACCTCGAGGAGGAGAGACAAGCAGAGGTCTGTCAGGGATTAGGTCCTGACGTCGAAGCCATGAGAAATCTGATCGAGGAGTTGAAACGCATACACTAGGGGTTGTGTGACATCTTCACATTTCAAGTACGCTCAGCTTGGGATGCTCTTGAGTAGGTACCTACCTCTCAGGAGTTAAGAGTGGGTGGTTAGTTACAGTGGATTACTACCAAAGGTACAAGGAACCACCTGGGTGGTCTAGATTACGGAGGTTACGGTAATGAGAAGTAACAGCCATGGCTGAATGGATCAGAAGTCACTTTCCATGAGATACTGGAATCATGAATAAAATGGCAATGAATTCTCAAATCTTTCTACTATGTAGTCTACACAGGGAACTACGTCACTCGCTCAATGGCTCTATGCCAATCACGTGATGATCTCTACTTCTTAGTCAGCTCGTAGTGTCGCAGTGTAGTGTCGTAGTGTCGGGCTAACCCGAAATATTCGGCCAATCATTCCACATCAATTTCAGAGCTCTTGGGGAATTTTGCCTTGGCTGGGGACCAATTACAGCAGGCTTTAGCTTGGAAACATTGCCGAACTCTTTCGATTTAGCGAAAAAAAGACCTCAACCTCTACGATCTCTCTCCTCCCTACGACGACCAATTGATCCTCTCCCGCAACGTTATGGCACCTCTCACGATCGCTTCCCGCGCCCTCGCGCGTGGCGTATCGAGATCCTGCACCCGCGTGAACGCCGTCCGCGCCCTGAGCACGTCGGCCCAGCTCCACGACGCCGCCTCGGGCTCTTACTCGAGCCCCTTCAAGGGCGAGTCCACGTCCACCAAGATCCCCGACTTCGGCCACTACATCAACAAGGGCAGCTCCAACACAAACCTGCTCTTCTCGTACTTCATGGTCGGAACCATGGGCGCCATCACCGCCGCCGGTGCCAAGTCCACCGTCCAAGGTACGTTGCGCACACAACCCGGCGGAGGAGGACAATTTCGGGAATTGCGCCACACCCGACATAGCTATATGTCGTCAATTGCAATTGTGCTTACGGCTTGATTGGATCTGTTCTCTGACACTGTACTACCTATCTAGAATTCCTAAAGAACATGTCCGCGTCCGCCGACGTCTTGGCCATGGCCAAGGTCGAGGTCGACCTCAACGCTATCCCCGAGGGCAAGAACGTCATCATCAAGTGGAGAGGAAAGCCCGTGTTCATCCGACACCGAACCGAAGAAGAGATTAACGAGGCAAACTCGGTCGAGGTCACGTCGTTAAGAGATCCCCAGGCCGACGAGGACCGTGTTCAGAAGCCCGAGTGGCTAGTCATGTTGGGTACGATTGATCTATTTCCCCTCCTCCGGACCGTCCGCCAACGACATTATACTACTTGCGGACTATCTACGGTATCGATGGTCATAACTAATACGAATTGTCTAATATAGGTGTCTGCACGCATTTGGGTTGTGTCCCCATCGGAGAGGCGGGTGACTTTGGCGGTTGGTTCTGCCCCTGCCACGGTTCTCATTACGATATCTCCGGCCGTATAAGGAAAGGACCTGCTCCCCTCAACCTCGAGATCCCCACGTACGAGTTCCCCGAGGAAGACAAGTTGGTGATCGGTTGAAAAGAGTGTTCTGGTGTACAATTAAAGCTACTAGACTGGCGGGTCATGCCTCACATATATTTTCGTCGTCGAGCACGGGGAGAAAGTAAGGATAGACGTAATGGCAAAGATCGTGAGGTTTCCATGGCATTCATTAGAAAGTTCCCTAAGGCGTTGCTCCAGTTGTACAAAACAAATCAAAATTTGCCATACTTCACACGACATTGCCAATGCTGGCTGCCGATCTACGCTTCTGTGTTGATATTCCCCTCAGGCTCAAAGATGTTATCAACACTTGTAACTGACATATAACCAGTTTACCATTGCTTTAGATGGCTAATCTAAGTATCTAACCTTGAAATAAACAGCTCTACTAAAGAATATCCATAAAGCTTGGGATTTGATTCATTCTTGCACACTTTCAAGTTGAGCGGGCACAGGATTTTCTGCTGACGAGTGTCAAATTCAAGCTTGATTCAACAACTCAGGTTCAAGATATAGGTACAAATCGATATCACCGAGCTGAGAAAGAGTAGACCAGTATCTCACGACGATCATTAACAGAAGAGTAAAACGACATGAATCGGAGAAAAGGAGCCCTAAAACCTGTTCGGACGGGGCGATCAGCCAGTCTCTGCAGATCCTGGCTGGACGGTCAAATGAAGGAATATTATAGATCTGATATAATAGGACTCCCGAAGCGCTGGGTCACCGTGCAACCTAACTTTCTGGAGTGTTGCAGCCGTCGCCCATGAACATGACCCTGTGGATGGATTCATATCCAACATCATAGGATTTCTTAAGCTCCGGGGAGGTTGCTGCCGAGCGGCAACCCGCAAATCTTGGACTTGGCGTCGTCACAGGGGAGGCTTCATTATAGGCCTGGGTTGGTCGACCATCCTTTTAAGCGCTGTTTCGGCAACAAATTTTAAAAGGGTAAGTGGGGTGTTACTCCAAGCTTTTTTGACCAATCAGATATAATAGATTATTGAATTATGGAATCAGGCCCATCTTCTTTTCTAATCGTAAATTCAAATAGTAAAGCCGCAACAACAAATGTAATAATAAGCTATATATAGAGAGTTATTAGAATCATAATTAGCATGTCAAATTTCTTCGAGTTTTTTCCGTTGGAAATTGGCTGAAATCTCCAAATCCTTTCTTATATGCTAGAAATTCTATTGAATATGATTGGCTAGCCCGTTCAAGACTCGCCCCCACTAATTACCCTTTTAAAATTTGTTGCCGAAACAGCGCTTAAAAGGATAAACAGCATGTCGCGTTGGGCTTCTAGAATATGTACGCGAATGGGTTGAGAACTGGATATGTTCACCGTTCATCTGATATCTTGTAGAACCCAGTATTCTGCGAGTTAACCCCGAGAATATATCAGGAAATGCTCTACAACACCCACAAAAGATTTATATAAAAAAAGATACACACATAGAGGATGACCACGAGGTTATCAACTACTGTTCAGACAGCATCGTCCGAAGATTCTTTAAACATTTCGCAATGTCCGTAACCGAAGTTGAAGTTGAGTTTTTGAGCCTCGAAGCGATCCAAGTGGCGCCCAGGGGTTTTCTCGCGTGTCAACCCACCAATCATAACCCCTGCGACCCCCGGACGGCGGCTTTGAGACACTTGGGGTCGGATTGTCAGTCTCATCCCAACTTCAGCATCTCCCGAAACCGAAATGAGCGCTATCGAACGGAGGGCCAGAGTCCACTTTGCCATCCCGACATTTGCCAGCTTGATACAGAGACGCAAAGCGTCATCAATTCACTGTCTAGGATAGGAAACCCCCCTACTATCCACACTCAGGCCTTTTTGATGATCTGCTTTGTTGATATTCGCTCCCATACACACCACGAGCCGCTCTACGGGTCTACGGCCCCTTCATTAAGTAGGGACAATGATATCCTTGGTCTGATCTCATGGGTCTGAGACCAGCTGCAAGACATTTCGTCCCAAGCCCTTGTAGTCTTCGTCAAGTAATTCCTCCGGCTTCTACTCGAGCCGATGCCTGCTATCCTCACCAACCATCCAGATCAGGACAATGCCGTTTCCCCTTCAGCCCAACATCTCATCTTGGGACGACAAGATCTGCGGAGCCAGGATTCCAATAATGAAAGAAATGGGGCCGATATGGCTTCTTTCTGGTGAGACAGTTACTTTGGCGCTCCCCCTTGGCGACAGGAGCTGAGAGCCCCATGCCAGGGCGGCATGCTACGCTAGAGCTTCATCGTGCCCATACCCTTAACCAGGGCCTATTGCTTGGCACCCTTATTACTCTTAATGCTATATATATAGAGGACGTAGCCTACACTGCCAGTTTCCTTACTCTCTTTTCCTTCCTCATCCGACGACAGCAACCCTCTTTTTCTCACCCGGTTACATTCTTTCTTAGTTCTGTGAACTATCTTCTTACTATTTTCTTCACGCTCTTTTTGCGCTACGGCATATTCTATCATTAAGGCAGGGCCTCTTTTGGACATTTATTGTACATATATTACTTTTTACGAACAGTCGTTTGAAACCTTTCGAGAAATTAAACCGACAACATGAAGGTCGAGACTAGTGCTGCTCTGTTGGTTATGCTGGGTGTGGCATCTGCCCGTCCTGATGCGGTGAGACTTTTCAATAAGCCTCGCCACGCCGTTGGCGCATCGCCCAGATTGAGACGAGAGGTTCCTCGTGAGTAACCCCGGACATGCACGGGCGGCCAGGGAAATGGATTTCTAACAATAGCTGCAGAGGAGCACTCGCACGAGAAGTTCCTTACTGGTGTTGGTCAGGCCCTGAACCTCAACAACGTCGACCAGGTCCAGGACCCCGTCTTCGCCCTTCTCGGAAATGCTGCCGCCGCCGCGGGAGCCGGTAAAGTCACCGACTTGGACTGCCTGCAACAGCGTGTAGCCGATCAAGCCTTCACCAACGCCAAGGCTGCTGGCGACGTCGATGGCATGACTAACGCTTTGATCTTCCGTGCTCTTGTAAGAGACCTCACACTTTACAGTTACACGGGCTGCATTTAACAAGTCACCTTAGGAGAGAAACACGGGCTCGGTCGGCTTGGCCTCGGCACTCTGCCAGTCCGAGAACGCCACAAACCCCGAGATCGCTGCCATCCAGCAGCACCAGGACCCCGCGTCCGACGGCGCCGCCGCTCTAAACAAGCAAATCACCCTCAATCTAGCCGTCCAGCTCTCGTCCATCGGCGCCGACCCCCAACTCGCCCTTCAGTCCGGCACTTTCGCGCCGGGTCAGATCGGCGATCCGACCGCCGCCGGCAACACCTGCGACGTCGCGGACGACACCGAGGGCTGCATCTTCACCCAGAACCTCCTCGTTGAAGATGCTACTGCCGACGAGATCACCGCTGCTGTCGCCGCCGGTGGCAGCGCTGATTCTAGCAGCAGCGGCAGCGCAGATGACTCTAGCGATGATGGTAAGTCATATCTTTGTCTCTCTCTCTCCCTCACACACACACACACACATATATATATAAAATTATGCACATTATACTAACTATAACAGAATGCGCCGATGATGGCTCCTCCGCCAACAGTGGTACTGCCGCCAGTAACTCGACGGCAACATCCTCAACGGCCGCCGCCGCTGGTAACTCAACGACGGCGACTCCCACGACCGCGGCCGCCGACGGCACCAACGTCAACGCCTTCACGGGCACTCTCGGCTCCACCCCGGTCCCCGTCGTCAGCAACAGCGCCAACGCGAGGCCCTTCTCCGTCAACGGCGATACCTTCCTGAACGAGGGCGCGGCCATCCAGCGCGCCTGCGACGTGCAGAAGAACGCGTGCGCCAACGCGGCCAACAGCGGCGCCGGCACCTTCAGCGTCGGCGACTGCGACACCCAGCAGCAGCAATGTGTCGCCCAGTCCACGTCCGCGTCCGCCAAGAAGCAGAAGAAGAGCCGCCGCGCCGACGTCGCGTTCGGCACGTGCGGGTCCCCGGCCATCTCCTTTGGTATCCAGGCCGACCGCGCCGGCGAGGACGCGTTCGCGCCGGTCAACACGGCCGATTTCAACCACGGGTCCGCGCTCAAGCCCGCCGTCATCACGGATTTCATCTGCTCCCAGCTCGCGTCCAAGTGCAAGGCCGACGACGCGGCCATCTCGGAGTGCGAGACTGGCGCCGACGCGGCGAACGCGCTGGAGGGCCAGGCTGCTGCTGACGCTTTTAACGCTGCGCTTGGCGTTTAGAACCTTGAGCATGGCTGCTTATCAGGTTAGTAATATAATGAGAGGGTATGGGGGTTTTGTGATGAAGAGGGGGTTTTAGTTTCTGCTGTACGAGTTAGAAGTTTACGAGTCAAGTTTTTGAGAAAAGAAAACAAACGCCTGTTACGTAAATGGGAGGCTTTCTCTGGAGATATGGCATATGTGATGAATGAATGAAATGACATGAAGCATGGTTTTGAGCACTTTGAGCAAAGCATAAAAATTTGGTGTGAGTAAAAATGAATTCAAGTCTTTATTGACACCACCAATTCATTCGAGGCGTTCGTGCTTCGATTCCGATCCTCCATATGCCGTGTTCAATTGCCTGGTAATCACCTGCAATACGAGGGAGATTTGTGTAGTGTTGAAGGTATTCCCGTCGATAATACCCGTTTCGTGCAGTAGGCATGATGTAATCCCGGTTCCTACCACCTGATAGATAGTACTACAACCTATCAAAATTTGGAATGCCTAAAACCCAAAGCGAAGACAAGCCGATAAAGTCAACATCGCGTGTGCGTCGACCCTCATTCTAAATATACTCGGTTGATGCAGTGAGATTTGTAAGCATCCCGGGTTAGGCCGGCGTACCGGACTTTTGTGAGTCTCCACCTATGCCGTCTCACCTCATCCCCATGATCTCGAGAAGCTTATCTCAAGTCTCGGCAATGTATTCGGTTTCTGATAATTTTATGACCTATAAGGGTGGCGGATGAACGTGGTACCTTCAACTCAAAATCGATTTAACTTGCTGCTACCCGTGGGGGATTTAGGATAGGTAATCGCCATCAAACAACAAGCGGCTGACCACCCATCCGTCTCTTATCCCCGCTTTACGGAATAGGAAAATGGGCAACTTCGAGTTCGTAAACGTCGCCCGCCCCGGCGACGTGAAGCAGCACTCGACGCAGATCCGCCGTCATGTCATGAAGGACATAGGTAAAGCGCGCCGAAAGCCGCGACCGAAGAAGCACAAGCACATCATCCTCGGGGACGGCGACGCGGAAGGCGCCAAGAACGATGACGATGAGGAGCGGCCAGATGCAACCCGAGTCCTGGCGCGGCCAAATCCTCTGCGAGACGGCAGCATATCCATGATGAATTATCCGATCGATATGGACGAAGAGAGGATGGGCTTGGTTCGATTTAGTAAGTTTTATGTTTTCCTAGAGCGAATATGGTAACCTCGTGATCTAATATTGGTATTAGTGGTCGAAGAAGCGCGGGCCTGCTACAGACCGTTCCGCTTTCCGTGGCTGTCGATGGGATTGTCGGATCCCGCGTCCTGGCACATCACGCTAGCAAACGCCGCCTTATACCGCACGAATCCCGGGATGCAGAAGACGGAGTTCGCCGCTTCCGCCGAGGCGGTGAAGTGGTACACGATGTCGCTGACGTCGGTCACCAAGAGGCTCGCAGACCCTGCCACAAGCGACAGTGAGGGACTCGTAATAGCTGTGACGGGTTTTGTTTGTCATGATGTACGCCACCTCCCCCTATTCCTAGTTTCTGTGTAACCTGAGTTGATATCAGGGCATTTATGCTAAGATTTAGTTAGTCTTCGATCGGCAACTTTGATCGCTTCCTCGTCCATATGGACGGGCTGAAACGCATCGTCGAGAAGCGGGGTGGTCTTGAAGCATTGAGCAATCCGTTTTTACGACTAATGATATCCTGGTAAGTCGTTTCTCGCCTTCTACAATGAATATCATCCCAAGAGTTAGTGTATCTGACCAGAGCCAACATCATGATAGGCTTGACATTACTGGTGCGACCTATCTCAATGCCAAGCCGCGCTTCGACGTCCCCGAAGGCTCCATCAAGGAGACCGACGTCGGCCACAATTCTCCGTACCTGGAGCAACTGCTTGCCTCGTGGGATGACAATTGTTCCTCTTTGGGCGACATCATGAGCGCCATGAAAGCTACTGCCGCCGTCGCCAACTACATCAACCGGCGTTCCGATGATTTGAGCTTCTGGAGGGACGACTTGACAATGGGTCGGCTCCTAGGACCGGCATTCCACGAGATCCTGTCGCTCGAAGGAAGGGCTCTGCCCGAAAATCCCGAAGACCCGCAGTATAGCGGGACCGCGGCCAGAGAGGCGTTCCGCCGCGCCGCGTTGGTGTTCCTCGCCGCTGTAAAGATACGCATGGGCGCGGGAGCCTTCGAGATGCAGAGGCACCTCGACGCGTTCCGGCAGATCTCACAACTGCCGCTCGTGAACTGGGGCACGGTGCCGGAGCTCAACCTCTGGGCGCATATCATCGCCGCCATGCAGGAGGACAGCCCGAATCGCGCATGGCACGTGCTGACTATCGTCGGCATAATGGAATCGATGGGCGTGCAGACGAGTATACAAGCCCTCGATATTGCCCGGGGCATCATTTGGGTGGATGCGATCGACCAGGGGAAATCGGAATTGCTTTGCGACGAGATCGATAACTACTCGTACTCCGCCCCACTTATTAGGGAGTCGTCCCTCCCCCCAGCCTATAAGCTGGTACTTACTAATAATCTAACCACACTAGTAATTTAACCAAAATTTCTAGTACATAATATTAGAATTTAATTTCTAGCCTAAATTTAAGTTATTTTAATTCGAAAAAAATATTATATATAAATAATTTATTTCTAAATTAATTAATATTAAATTAAGCGTTGCGATTATAAAAGTTAATTTAAAATTTAAAATGTAATATAATAAATTAAATTTTTCTTATAAATATAAAATATTAAAATTACAAAAAAACTAATAAAAATAAAGTAAAAATAAAAATAAATATTTTAAAAAAAGCTAAATTATAATTTTAAAGATATAATAAAAATAATAAAAATTTTTTTAAATTATTAAGAAAATTTATTATTTTAATATAATAAATTATATTTGAAATTTTATAAAATTAAATATATTTTTAAAGGTATTTTAATTAGGTTTTCTAAGATCTAATTAGCTAATAAGTATATAAATATAGCTATTTTTTAAGCTAATATATCTTAATAAAAAAATATAATAAAATTTTAAAAAAAATTCTAGAATTATTTTATGAAATTTCTAAATAATAAAATAATTTTTTTAAATTAAAATAGCTTAAATTAAACTAATATATTAAGAATTAATTGAAAATTAATTGAAAATTAATTTTGATATAGATTTGCTATACTAGAAATTTTGGTTAGATTACTGGTGTGGTTAGATTACTGGTGAGTATTAGCTTATAGGCTGGGGGGAGGGATGACTCCTTAATAAATGGGGCGGAGTACGAGTACCTCAAGGCGAGCGTGTCGACACCCCGGGATGATTTATGGGTGGATCCCCAACTCCACTTGCTCTCTGCAGAACTTAGTTTCAGCCCTGAAAACAACAGTGGTAATGATCATTCGGTTCCGGCGTACTGAATAGCAGCTCTGGGTTGCAGGGAACGATGCCATGATATATGAAGATTGCCCATGTATGAAAACACGGCCATATCATAATCATTTGATTGATATGATCTCGATAATATATACGATTTCTATCTTGAACTTATCTGGTTTGTCCTTCCATGCAGTCTCATTTAAGATCTTTCGTTATTATCTTCGGCCTTACGCCGTTCCCAGAATTCCAAGCATCAACGGCTAGGAATTTGGCCGTAATCCAGCGGGCCTTCTCCGACGCGAGGAGGAGTAGGGCATCCCGGAAGAATGAATCGGAGGTGGTATAAAGTAAGGAAGTAGTAGATCAGGAAGTTGCGAGTAGTTATATACGGGATATGGTTTATAGTTGTTATGTCTAATCGCTGCCCAGTGTGAGGGGTGGGTCCTGGGATGTTATATATAGGTCGCGGAGACCATACAACCATACCAACAGTACCTAGTTTAGCTTGAGATTACACGTGTGCATCGACAGGATTACAATTCGTATCTAGACGTCTTCTATATTCGTCGTAGTGCATTACTATCGCACCCACTCCGCGGGTTAATTCCCACACGCCGGTTCGTCACAGCTATGGATGCGGCTGTGCGGTCGTCGTATATGACTTATCCCGGCGCGCTGGCTAGGATCACCAATGTCCGAATCGGGTAAATGGAGCAACAGGTTGCAGTGTTGCAGTGGTGGGGCTTATTCTTCTTAACTTAGGCCCATTTTATTGCGTTAACTGTACTTTGCATAACACGTACAATAGCATCCCCGTACAAATGAAATTATATAGAACTGTCAAGTAAAATACATATTTCATTTACTACAATTATTAGTTGTGTAGGGTGAGTTGATATTAATGTTGTTGTGATAGTAGTGGTGGTGGTGGTGGTGATAACTTCAAAATGAAGTCAGAGCCACACCTGCGATCTCGTTTTGCTAGATGACAATGAATCCATTCCGGGTCAAGTCTCTTAACATATTGAGTTCTAGCTGAAATGAACCCAATTAGTAAACAGTCAACCTAGGTAGGTAGCTGTTTCGGCTTCAAATTTGTGATACCGGATTTACGCTCCGAAGCCGAACGAGCCCGCACCGATGTCACCGCCAGGGCGAACGAATCCGACATTAGGTACCTACCTACCTAAGGTACTAATGCTAGCTGAAAGGGCCCACGCGGCCAGTTATCGCATCCCGGAAAGACCGCAAGCGCCGAGGGCGCGGGCGACCTCCAAAAAGCGTAATACGAGCCGCCGGAACGACGAGACAAGCTGCTGCCGAATTTACATTAGTCAATATATGTAGGTGGGCGGTGGGGGAAGAGGTTGCAATGTCGGTACCGACCATGATGGCCCAGGTGGTACCTATTGACAAGCTTTAGCCAAGTCCATCTATACTAATAGGAACTGTTCTTCCTCTAAGCTTCACGTTTCTTTACCAGTAGGAGTCAACGACAGTGCAAAAGTCCAAGTTCCCGATCAATTTTTTTTTTTTTTTCATTCTTATCTATCATCTATACTTTCTCTCGCGGAGCCGCGTAACTGTCTGCAACGGGGAAAAGGCGAAAAGCGCATGTGACAAAAGATCCCAGCCCCTAACTCATTTGATATCATGTCGCGCCCACTCCGCCAGTTCCGTGCAAGCTAACTCCAGCTGAAAACAAGGTGCTTTCTCTAACCCTTCGTTCTAATGTCAGCTTAACCTAGTAACTTCGTCCGAACATGACAAAGTTCTCAGCCAATCGTTGACACTCGGGGTTCAGGCACTTGGTCTCTCCCTTGATTAAGCCGTCCGGCTGCTCGAAGGGAATACACAAGCTCTTCATGCCCATGGACGGCGCCTTCTGCGCTTCTGGAGTGTTAGGGTCCTCATCTGTGCGACCCGTCGTCAATTCCTTGATCTTGTCCTCGCACTTCTCATCCTGACAGAAGGGAATGATAACGACGTTCTTGGCATCTAGAGCCGGGATGACCTCGTCCCACTTCTTTATGACAAGACGGTGTTCCCTAAACGCCTTCTCTGCTTTGTTGTACATGTCGCTTTGAATAGTCTCGAGAAGTTCGGGGACCTTCGTAGCCACCTCCGTCAAGGGAATGGTGCCTTTCTCTCCGGTATCTCGGCGCGCGTAGCTAACCACCTCCTTAGCCACGTCCTTAGGTCCGAGTTCCAGACGGAGAGGGACACCCTTTAATTCCCAGTCGTTGAATTTCCATGCCGGGGTGTAACCTTCTCTCAGGTCATCTTCGACGCGCACGCCTACCTTCTTCAAGGCAGCCTTGATCTCGTCGAATTTCTCGGAATGCTTCGCCTTGTCCTCGGGCGTAGTGCTCTTGGTGATGCCAACGGGGATCAGGATCGTTTGGACCTTGGAGATTCGCGGAGGGAGCACCAATCCCTTATCATCTCCGTGAATCATGACCATCACACCAATGACACGAGTTGATAGACCCCATGAATTTTGCCAGACGTTGATGTGCTTTCCCTTCTCGTTCGGATCTTCGACCGTGATATCGAACATCTTGCTGAAGTTCTGTCCGAGACAGTGCGATGTGGCACCTTGAATACCTCGGCCATTGGACGGGATGTAGCCTTCAACCGTTGTCGTGTAATAACCACCAGCGAACTTCTCCTTCTCAGTCTTACGGCCCCGCACAACCGGAACCGCAAGAAGCTGTTCATAAACGCCGGCATATAGCTCTAGGATTTGCAGAACCTCTTCGCCGGCAAGGTCTTCGCTCACGTGCGCCGTGTGGCCTTCCTGCCATAGGAACTCTCTTGCTCTAAGGAAAGGGGTGGTCTGCTTGGCTTCCCACCGGACGACAGAGTTCCACTGGTTTAGCCTCAAAGGAAGGTCTCTGTGGCTACGAATCCACTTGGCGTAGTATGGGTACATGACAGCTTCGGAGGTAGGACGAACTGCGACGGGAACCTCGAGGTTCTTGTCACCACTAAATAAAATAAGATTAGCTTCCATATTGATATAATATTTAGTTGCCATAGTAGAAATCCGAGGATATGGACCCTAGAGAAATGGGTTTAAAAAGGGTTCGACCTACGCTTTCGTTACCCAGGCCAATTCAGGGGCAAACCCTTCGACGTGGTCCTTCTCCTTCTCTAGCGACTTAGAGGACAAGAACATGGGAAAGTTGGCCTCTTCTACACCCATAGCCTCAATGCGCTCAGTAAACCACTTCCGGATGACGTTCCAGATGTGCATGGTGGCAGGGCGCATGATGTAGAAACCCGAGATTTCGGTGTAGTACTCGACCATCTCGGCCTTGAGGACAACCTCTTGGTACCATTGCGCAAAGTTGTCGGCTTTGGATGCGGTGATTCCGATGATGTCGTCTGTTTTCTTCCCTGGCCCGCCAACAACAGGAAGGGTAGCTTGCTTAGCTGCCTTTGCAGCCTTCTCGGCGGCTCTCTTGGCCTCCTTCTCGGCCTTCTTCAGGGCACTCTTAGATTGCTCGACCGGCTTATTCTCCTCCATGATTAGTTTCGACGTTTGAAGACTCCTTTTAAGCACCTCTGGAGTGAAGGAAAGAGATTGTATTGTTTATAGAGCGATTCTAATAGCGCAAGGATAGAATGAATGTGTCTCTTTGAGGTGAGTCACCTTGGCGGTTGGGGTTAAATGGGAAATTTCAATGGTGCCCTCACGGTGCCTCGACGGTGCCTCGATGGTGCCCCGCGATTTGTCTGTTGATTGATTGTTATCAACAGACTTTTTGGAGGGGTTTGGTGGGCTGATAAGGGAGCATAGGACGGGACCGTGCACCAAACTAATCCCAGCTCAGGCCGCGGGGTCAATTAGATCGGATGAGGAGTAACCAGTTGTTCCGCAAAAAAGTTCCCAGAAACCTTACCCTTTTGCTAAGGAGCTTTACCGTAAAATCAAGTCGAAGCCTGGTAGCTACCCGTCTACGTCTACCTACGCAAGTATTCCTCTAATCCCTCCTTTCCTTCTTATAGACAAGATAGACATCTTGAGACCGCAAAAGTACAAGAAGGATTCTGCAAGATGGGTTCCATGTTCGAGCAGCCTGGAAACGGGACTTTGTTTCTTGGTGGCCAGAAGATCTCTGGTGCTGATATTAGAGATCAGAATGGTAAGGAGCTGTCCACTCCTCGACAACACCAGAATTAGCTAACCCAGTTTCTAGTCTTGGCCACACAAGCCATTGCGAATGTCGTAAAGAGCTCATTCGGGCCGAGCGGACTGGATAAGATGATGGTGGATGACATCGGAGTAGGCCATCGACCACCTTGACCATAAAGCTTTCACAGCTAACTGTTGGTAGGACGTCACAGTTACAAATGACGGCGCGACTATTCTGAGCTTACTCGACGTCGAACACCCCGCTGGAAAGATCTTGGTCGACCTTGCGCACCAACAGGACAAGGAAGTTGGTGACGGTACCACCTCGGTAGTACTGATCGCTGCCGAGCTTCTGAAACGAGCAAACGAACTCATGAAGAACCGAATACACCCTACCACCATTATCACCGGTTACAGACTTGCGTTGAGGGAGGCTATCAAGTACATGAATGAAAATGTCAGCACCAAGGTGGAAAATCTCGGTCGCGAGTCGCTCCTCAGCATCGCCAAGACGTCTATGTCCAGCAAGATCATTGGATCCGACTCTGATTTCTTCGCCAACATGGTTGTTGATGCTATCCAGGCTGTTAAGACGACGAACAACCGCAACGAAACCAAATACCCCGTCAAGGCAGTTAACATTCTAAAAGCTCACGGCAAGGGGGCCTTGGAATCCGTGCTGGTGAAGGGCTATGCTTTGAACTGCACTGTCGCGTCGCAAGCTATGAAGACACGGGTACAGGACGCTAAGATCGCAGTTCTAGATATGAACTTGCAGAAGGAGAGGATGAAGCTCGGTGTGCAGATTACAGTTGATGACCCTCAACAACTAGAGCAGATTCGTGCGCGAGAATCCGGAATGGTCATCGAAAGAGTAGAGATGATACTCAAGGCTGGAGCAAATGTTGTTCTGACTACGAAGGGTATTGATGACATGTGCCTGAAGCTCTTTATCGAGCGTGGAGCCATGGCCGTCCGACGATGCAAGAAGGAAGACCTGAGACGAATTGCGAAGGCTACTGGTGCGACGTTACTCAGCACGCTCTCGGATTTGAACGGTGACGAGCGTTTTGAGCCTTCGTATCTAGGCCATGCCGAAGAAGTCGTCCAGGAACGCATCTCAGATGACGAGTGCATCTTGGTCAAGGGAACTAAGACACATTCATCCGCTTCCATCCTCCTCCGAGGACCCAACGACTTCCAACTAGACGAGATGGAGCGATCGGTACACGACTCGCTTTGTGCAGTAAAGCGAACCCTGGAGAGTGGCAGCATCGTGCCCGGTGGTGGTGCAGTTGAGACGGCGCTGCACATCTACCTGGAGGAGTTCGCAGGCACGGTTGGATCAAGAGAGCAGCTGGCGATCGGCGAGTTTGCGCAGTCCCTGCTGGTCATCCCCAAAACGTTGGCTGTTAACGCGGCCAAAGACGCAAGCGAGCTGGTGGCACAGCTGCGATCGCGACATGCATTATCGCAAAGAACACAGGACGGAGAAGCGAACGAAGATGAGAAGACAGTGGCCCGCAAAAAGAACTACAAGAACTACGGTCTAGATCTGATGAAGGGCAAGGTGGTTGACGAGGTCAAGGCTGGCGTGTTGGAGCCCAGCGTAAGCAAGATTCGTCAGTTGAAGAGTGCTGTGGAGGCGTGCATCAGCATAATGCGAATCGATACCCTGATCAAGCTAGATCCGGAAGAGAGAGGAGAGCCGGACGATGGCCACGGCCACTGATAGGAAATAAAAAGGAGAACGAGTGCCTAGGGGTGGGTATGAGGCGTTCAATAGGAAGACGGTTTTTTGAGACCCAAGTCTAATTTAACGACCAAGATCCCATGATCATCCAATCCACCACTAGCTACGAATCACACAGCGAGACAATGAGACGTGATGAAGCCAGAGAGTGACGTTGTATGGTACGTAGGCATGTATTGGCATGCACGGCGGGCATTAGCTGAGGCGGGTTGCGTCGGCAAGGAGGCGGGTACTATGTAAGTGGCACCGGAACCTAGCCGATCTAGCCCCATCCGATCAGCTTATTCCGCCCTTTTTTTGTAAACCTTGCTAATCTTTGCCCATGAACTCGTCTACTTAGTATCTTCAACTTAAGATTATCATTTAAAACAAGGTATGTGTTTCATGTTTTTCGTCTATAACACTATCATTCAGTTGCCTTTGCTTTGTTCCATATTCCCCGGCCAATACCTGACAAGCTGTTGTCGGTACATCCCCCCTTTTCTCCAAATTGCCCTCCGACCCCGATCCGTAATTCAAAGCCGTCTCGGCTCAAGCGAGTATGACAGGCCGGTGTCATGCCGGTCCTCCCAGCACCAATGACTATTTTCTTACGTGAATTCGATCGTTCTATGTAGCACTAGACGTTCTTCTACTTCCTCTCATTTACCAAATCATGGAACGGGGTGACACTAGGTACCTAGCGACGCCTCAATACTAAGTGATGATTTCCCTGCGAGGAGGATACATGCATATCGTTTGGTCACGGGTTGTGTTTGGGGTAATCGTTTGTCAATGCATAACCAGGCATAATGACTGTCCACGATGATGCTATCCTATGATGCTATCTTGCCAGCAATCTGTTACCTCTTATATCTATTCCTCTTTCTCCGTCACTCTCCACACCCCTTCCCTTTGTCTCACTTAGTTTCCTTCTGTCGGTCCATTGGTACTCGCATGCGCCTGAGACACCGAACCTTCTTTTATGCTTTCGTAGCTTCATCCTGGCTGCCAAGCTTCATAGCAGAGCTCACAGCATAGCATTTCCGTCACCGACACCCTTCTTCCTCGCATCCCTACCGGTATCTGGTCTAAATAATAAACGCCAACTAGGAAGTTCTCGGTGGAAAGAGTCACTCGCTATCTCACTCGTTTACCAATAGCTACCTCGTGCGGGTGACGAATACATACACGTCGTCGTCATGAACCCCTCCCCCGGCACCCCTAGCGTCACCTCGGTCGCCGCGGGGTCCATCCTCGCGGAGATCTCGCACCCGAACGAGGAGCAGAAGCGCCGCACTTGGACGCTGAACCACGCCGAGTGGGGCGGCGCCCTGACCCTGGATCAGTACCTCGAGCGCGAGCCGTACTTGACGACGATCCCGCTGGCGCGCGACGGCGGCATGCGCCACTGGATCCTGAAGACCCGCACCTATAAGCACGCCGCGTCCCATGACTTCGAGGTGTCCGTGTTGGCGTCGTGCGAGTCCATCCGCAAGCGCGTGCTCGCCACGGCGCACCTCCGCGGCGAAGGCCGCGGCGTCACCGTCCGGGAGTACAAGGCCTACGGAATCGGCTCCGTCTTCACGGACCCCCGGTTCCGCGGCCGCGGCTACGCCGGGCGCCTGCTCGCAGAGGTGGCCAAGGCGCTGAAGGGCGGCGTCATGGATGATGTCGCGTGCACCGCGCTCTGGTCAGATATCGGCAAGCAGTACTACGCGAAGAAGGGGTGGGCGGCCTTTCCGAGTCTGCACTTCGAGTTTTCTGTGGTGGACGCCGCCGCCGCCGCCGAGAGGCCCAACCCCAACGGAGCGTCTGAGCCCGTTAACCCCGCTGCCCAAAAAGCAGAGAAGGAAGAACAAGCAAACGGCGCAGAAGCAGAGGCAGAAGCAGGAGGGGTGACGGCAGTGCCGATCGAGTACGACGACCTAGCCGCGCTGTGCGAGCGCGACGAAGAGCTGCTGCGCGCGCAGCTCGCGCGGACGGCGATCGCCACGGGCCACACGTGCGTCGCCTTCGTGCCCGACCGCGACACCATGATGTGGCACTACCTTAGGGACGAGTTCATCACCACCAAGATCTTCGAATCGCACCCATCATCAACCCCCCGCGAAGCCGCGGTCAGGGGCGCGATCGCGGGCGCCACGCACGGCCGCCGCGTCTGGGCGCTGTGGTCGCGCAGCTACGGCGGCGCCGCCGGCGAGGACCCCGCGCGCACCGTCGACAAGAACACGCTGTACATCCTGCGGCTCGTTGTCGAGCTCGAGGGTACCAAGGCCGATCTGGCAGATAACGACGAAGAAGACGAGGACGTGGTGGCGGCGTTCGCGGCCGTCATGCGGACCGCGCTCGAGGAGGCGCGCGCATGGCACCTGGGCAAGATCGACATGTGGAATCCGTCGCCGATGGCGAAGCAGCTGGTCGAGCGAAGCGGGCTGCGGCATCGGTCGGTCGATCGGGAGAAAGATAGCATTCCCAGCATGATGTGGTACGGGCTCGAAGACATCAAGGATATCGAGTGGGTCGCGAATGAAAAGTACTGCTGGTGTTAACCTAGGTTTGCATTGGTACGACTTAAGAGGAATCAAGATTTAGGAACAAAAATAGGGGAGAGAGTTCAGAAAGTAGACAAGAAAAGAAGAGAAGAGACTGGCAGAGCGGTAGTAAGAAAGACCAAGCCAATCGGTATCATCGGTATGTCCTAGATATCCCGAGTTGTCTATACATAGATAGGCACATAGCAGACTATTAACAAAATACATAATTCACATGTACCGGGAGGAATAGATATGGAATCATGACGTGTGCTATGCTCACTAAATCTCCTGCCTGTCTCCCTTTCAATCTCGGTGTCATCGTCACTCTACTCTTCCTAGCATCCCAATAGCACCAAGCAAGAATTGACCAGAGAAATTCTGATTTCTGTAACAAAGCTCTACTCTACCATGAACTCGACACCGGGGTCCCACACAGAAATAAGGCAGCCAGCCGGCTGTCAAGTTTATGATTGAAATGAGAAAATCAACGCAGTTCTCGTAAATGCTCAACGTGTGCCCTAATTCTCTCGTGATGTACTACGTGAACGCCGCAAAGATCCGAGAACTCCTCCGTAGGACCACCCTACCCGGCAATGAAGAAAAAAATAATTACCGTCCAATGCTATGCATAAAATACTACAGCCTCCTTTCCCCCCAGAATTATGAATGTAGAGATGAAGAGAAAGGAGTACTTCTTCAAATGGGCAAGTATACTGAAGCTTGAAGTTCGTGAGCCCTTTGGCACGCACAACCCACCAAAGTAGTAGGTGTATACTGATGCACCAAGAAGGCCTAAGGGACCACCCAGTCCAGAAAGAAATGGCAAGAATCCTAACGTCTAGGCGGGCGAGGGTTCGGATGAGGAAGCTCATGATGAGGAGCCGCAGCAGCATCGGCACCAAGTACTGAAGGCCGTAGTTGCGCAGCCGGTCGTATTTGCGCGTCCACTGTTCGCCGTCCCACAAACCGTGGTGCTTGTATATGAAGCCCCTGTTCCGGGTAAAAAGCTGGGAAAGCATGGCGTGCCATGGGTTGCTGATACGGTGGAGGTTGTGCAGGCCATGCAGGCACAGGCTGTACCATTGGTGCGGGTTGTGCAAACTGTACGGGTGCTTGGGGCGGTAATGGGACAGCTGGATGCCAAGCGGCGTACCCGGGACGATGGCTGGATTGCTTTCGTCGTAAGTCATCTTGCTGTACGATTTTCGAAACCTCCAAGCTCAACGCTTCCGCTGCCTGGATATGATGGTCAGAATCCGGTACGCATAAGCTAAATTCTTTCGCGATAGATTATGGAGGATCTTACCACAGTAGGATTAGCCTCTGTTACTTTTCGGCGGGCTTCTTCTTCGGCGCGTCGCACTTCGTCTTGATGCCGCTCCTCCGTATTATCGAATAAGGGACATTGCCCCTTTTTGCCGCCTCGAGAAACATCGTTGAAATGGTCGTAGCTTGTAATAGTTTTGCGACAAACATAGCATTGTTTCGTACCGCATTTAGTACACGCAATCTTGTTGCACCCATCTGATTTCAAAAAGGGGTTCTTGCCTATAGAGCACCAACATTAGTTGGATGTAATGGTGACATACTGGTCATGAGCGAGACGGAATGCTTACATTTGTTGCATATCCGTACTAAGGCTGCAGTCATTGCCTCCTCGAGCTCGTGTCGGGCGTCGAGACCATGATCGAGAGCAGCTTCAGCGCAACTCTTCGGAATGTGGCTTTCTTTCCGGCAGAGGCGACAGCTAACCTTCTCACAGCCTGGTCGAATACAGCGGAATTCTTTATCAACTGCGGCAGGCGGATACTCTGCGGCGTAAGGACAGAACGGACAAGTCTCGAGATTTTCGATACCGGCCATGCGTAACGCAGCCTCTTGTTCAATCCGGTCCAGAGCAATCCGTAGTTTCTTGTCGAGGAAGAGGCACCTCTGGGCTCTCGAAAACCCGGCCTCGCATCCGTCCATAGACATGCAAGTCAGTTCGTGTTTTGAATAGCCAATATTCGTTTCCGCTTGAGATCTCATGCACCCTCGACAGAACAGGTGGATATTTTCGCCATCGCATTGAATCATTTGGCCAACGAGGAATTCCTCAAAGCAGCAGCCACACTCGCCTGTTCCGCCGGTCGTCTTCGCAAGCTCAAATTCTTCCTTCTTCTTAGCTTCCGCGGCAAGATCCGCGTCCTTAAGGGCGCTCAGTTCCCTGGCAGCACGTAGCTCGGCGATAGCTTCTTTCTCCCATAGAGGGCGCACGGTCAAATCGACGTTGTGAATTTGGTCTGGTAAGAATTCATGTAGCCTCTTTGACGGGTATTTCTTGTCCTTCCAGCCAGGATTCTCGGCACTCCGGTTGCGAATGATGTCGTCCATGTGTGCATGCGCGTTAAATAGAAGCCCCCCATTGATAGCAAGAAGGTCCCGAATTACCTTGACGGGCGCTCTGGGAAAGCTAGAGATAGTGTCAATATATTGCGAGGAATCCTTCGACTTACCTACTGCAAGAATTATACTCGAACAAGAATGGCTGGTTGCGGAAAGGGGAGAATGTGACATACTTTTGGAAAGTTAGCTGAAACTGAAAATAGAAGAGTGCTCAGAGAGACCGCTTGACGTATTTACACATACCTCTGTAGCAATTAAGTTCACAGCCATCGCCGTATACTGTCTTATAGCAGCATCGCGAGCCGCCTTACTGTGGGGTTCGTCAATTTTTGCTCTCGTCTCTGTCACGAACTTCGCAGCGGCGCCGGTAGTCCGTTCTTCGTGACCTTTGATGTTGTAGTCGTCGCCAACGTCGTCGTCTTCGTCATCATCATCATCGTCGACCCTCTTTCGTTTTAGAGGGTTGTCTTGCACTCTGACCGGATATGATTCGCCGTTCTCCTGACGAAGAAGGACTGCATCAATAATTGCGTTGGAGTCATTGAGATGCTCGATAGTCATCTTCTCTAGGAAGTCGTGGCAAATGTCTGGCAAGACGGCCATAACAGCGTCTTTGCAATGCTGTTTGGAAGACACAATATTGGCATCGCCATCGTCACTACCGTCAAGGTCGATAACAGGAACATCTTCATACGAACGGCCTGGATAATCGTTCCATATTATTTGGGCCATGTTGGAATCAACTGATTGACGCGATGCAGGAACGCGAGAATCAGGTACCGGCGGTGGCGAGGATCGTTTTAATCGTGAAATGGCCAGAGACTTTATGGTGACGTTCTGCTTGCGCTTGGAGGGTGCCTGGCCCATTGATGTTAGTGGTAAAGTAAGAGGAAAGAAGATAGTAAGAGTAATAGTAGAGGATAATGAAATTTGCGAAAACGACTATGGGCGTGGAGGAGATAGTCACACGGACCACGAACTTAGGTCGATGCGCAAGCCAACAGATGGAGTGAAAAAACATTTCGACGACGTCGTGGGCAGGAGGGACCAGCTAGGCGGCAGGACACTGGAAGCTTGGTAAGAGATGGAAGAATGGAAGGCGAGGGGTGAGAAGTGAGAAGTGAGAGGTGAGAGGAAAGCAGGTACGGCTGGACAACGGCGTCGGTTGGCAGTACTACCGCACGGGTGCACAGCATATACCAGAAGACCTATTTGGTATGTGGTTGGGGTGCTTGCTTGCCCATCAACTTCGACTACCTCTATAACCAACGCAAACGGGATGTTGGAATAGACATCGGACGTCGAAAGTTCGGATATCTGATCTAGTCTGATTACCCGCATAGACGGAGAGAAAATATAACTGTTTGCTCCGAAGAAATAAAAATCCGAGCCGGGCACAAAGTACAGTCCCATCTGATAACGTACCTTATGCTGATACTGAATAATGGATCGAAAATAGAGAGGGTGGCAGCCAAGGTGAGTGGCAGAGGAAATCTGGAAATGCAGCAGTAGTTGTTGGTTGTGTTGGAAGTTGAAGTTGGAGATACCTTATAGTTTAAGACAATAGATGGTGCCTTGGGGCTGCTTTGTTGCAGCAAGCAATCGAGGCTACCATTGTTGATTCTATTGATTCCTTAGGAGGTGAATGGTGGTGAGCGCCGAACGCACCATGTAAGCGACGTGATGTTACTAGTTGGGAGGTGTAGACGACGGACGAATCACCCAGCGCACGGAAGTTACGATGCTGTTTCGACAGCTTCCCAGACGTGTAGTTTAGGTGGTTAACGGTTAATCGGATTAATAGGACCCGACCATTAGAAAATGATTACCTTCCATATAATTCAAGCACGGAACCATCTATGAGGGTTATGACCAGTCTTGGGAACTAATACATTATTAGTGAGTTAGAAGTCCTTCGGCTATCGACAAAGACATGATGTGGTCTGGTGTGTGTTGGAGAAATTGAGGCTCAAAGGGGATAACCCCGTTTGAAGGTTCAGCATCTGCACATTGCTTTTTTCCTTATCACGGGAACATCCCGCCTCTACGATCTTGGCCTGAGATCTTACGAGAGGGGTAAACAACAACTGACCCAACCAGCTGCGGAACCCCATGCCTCATGCATACCTCACTCAGTACGTGGTGGTAGCTACATTATTCACTTGCATGTCGTATGTTTTTAGGCTTGTATGGCTCTTTGTAGGGCAGATAGGCAGAGGAACATAAGCACGTGTTGACAAGGGTTTGGCCTGCAAGAATGTAGATCGCCCGTCCTTCCAACAGTCACGGCCAAGTAATCCGTAATCTTTACAGTTCGTACTACCTACTGCTCTGCCTACAATTTAGCTAATTATGCTTGTCATCTAGAAGATCTAATGAACACCTAAATTCGACATTTTGTTCTCAGAAATCCACAACCTTACCAACTTATGGAAATACCAGACACCTCAAATTTGGGTGCCTTGGATCAAGGGCACGTATCGGAAATCGTCACCAGTAATCCGAAAGTTATGCGATTAAGAGTTATGTAGCTTCCAAGTATGAATGGATCGATATCTGCTTTGGAAATATTTCCGTCGAGTTCTGATGCGTCGTCGACCTCATATCTATCTTCCACGGGCGAATCTCTCATGCCACTTGCCTCTCGCGACTGGCGCTGTTTTCGCTGAGGATTCCGGCACAAGCTCGATTGTATCATGAACTGTCGCAATGGCCCTCAAACTTGGACTTGCTATTTGCGACGACGCAGGAGTTGTTCCTTCGGACGACTTTAGCAGCATTAAAGCGTTGGACGTGTTCTTCTGACGAAGGCCCCACGATTGAGTTCCGCTCTTTATTATTGCCGAATTGGTCGAAGACTCCAAAGTTAAGCTACAAACAATTACGACGTTAGGAAGATGTCGAGTGATGGTTCGGATGCTTGCTCCACTGACATGGGAGGGTCTTCCGATTCTAAAAGTGCAAGTAGCTCAGGTGGGAGCTCTAACAGCTTGTACCCGACACCGTCCGGGGCGTGCAGGAGCGGAATACCATTCTCCTTCTGGCTCGACATCGGTAGGTATCATGCGGTCCAACGGCGGAGGGTGAGGGAGATGATAGTGCCGTGTAAGAATTCTAAGTTGCAGCAATAAGCAGCTTAATGAAGAAGTACCGGTATCTTAGATTAGATGATGTGTCGGAACAAAAACAAGGCTGAAACCTTCAGGTGTTTATTTCTATTGGATGGTGATAATGTAACTCCTCTTAGGTGCATATACCTGGTATGAAACATGGACCCAGGTAATTTTTTTCGGCGGGTCTCAAGGGAACGCGAAGTCTAAAGTCGCGTTGTGGACCCTTTGGTTGGGCAACTAAAAATCCCCGAAACAGGAACTTGTAACTTCGGCGCACTTCTAAAAAAAATAACCCTACCGATCCCCGGTATCTAATCCTGGTCGATCTTGTTATTGACCGCAAATAATAATAACATCATTTGTACTTCGTAGGCCTTCGAGATCGCCTTTACGCATTGCCGTTTTTTTCGAGTGGTTGAATCTTTTGCGCATTGGCTATCTTCTTGCCTGTCTTCTCTTTTCTCTTTAGGTCGCATTCACTTACATCTTCGGGTGCTACCGCAAGTATCGTACAAGTGGCTTCTCGGCGACAAAGTAAACAACTGGCTGCAGGTCCCGACGCGCACAAGGAACGCCGAAAGCTTGTTTACGGAGGACGACGATATTCGAGGCGCCTGCATAATTGGGTAATTGGACTGGTCAACCGTCGTCGGGTCTTTCCATCCACCTCCTCGCGCTCGTTTTCCCATTCGGAGCATGATGCGAAAGGCCCAATAAAGCGACCATGGTTCGCGTTACCGAAGAGCTGGCTCTGTCGCCAGACCACCTCACTCTTTACCAAGCTACCGACCCTCTACTCGGCCACCTCCCCTTGCTGATGCTCCACGGTCCTTCTACCACCGCGAACTATACACTCAACAGCTCGAGAGTCCAAGTTCACGTATATACCCCGGCCGGCTTCCAGTCCTTTCCCCGACTTACCATCTCTCCGAACTCGCCCTTCTACAATGTCGTCAACCACCTGCCCCGCGAGTTCCAGGGCGACGAGGTATATCGAGCCCTGGCCTTCGCCCTGTTCAAATACTTCCACGAGCTCCCTGAACATGTCAAGAACTATCTTAAAAACCAATATCCCACCATGAGAAGCCGTCGACCGGGCTCCTCGCCCACACTCTTCGGCGAACAGCACGCAGCTGACATTGCCAAGTCGATGGTTAAGGCGGACAACGCTCCGGATATGATCCAGAAGTTACAGACCGCCCTTCAAACCCAACATGTGAGCAATATCGACATTGATCTTGTGTTGCCTCCTGGAGCGATTATTCCATTGCAACCTGCCGACTTCGATGATATCCCAGAGGACGAGGACGATATATTAGACCCAACCCTGCGCCAGTATGGCATGTACACTCCTATAGTCAAGCTCTTCGGCGAACCCGTTTTTCTACCAACCGCACGATTGCGACGAGCTCCTTCAAAGCCCAGTGCGCTGAACAGAACCAAGTCGTTTTCCAAGGAACAGAAGGCTGAACTGCGGCGAAAGATGATGGAGTTAGTGGAGACGGAAGAGCGGTATGTCCTGAAAGTAACCGAGTTGGTAAAACATCTTGCCCCCGAGTATAGGCAACAAGCGAGAGAGCGACAGCCGGGTAGCTTCAGTCCGGCTGTAGAAGACGTCGAGAAACTATTCCCTAGGTCAGCCGAGAAGATTTTGCAGATGAATTTGGCTTTCATGGGAGCATTACGACAAGTGATGGATGACACTGAAGGTGATGCGGCCAAAGACATGGCGTCCGGCTCTGCATCTTCAAGGGTAGGGGTTACTGGAAGTCTAGTTGGGAGAACAAGAGACGCAAGCGGAGCAGTGGCGATGGCAAAGGTCATGTTAGAATGGTTTCCAAAATTTACCGACTGTTACCAGGACTATATCCGAGCGAGCCAAAACTTTCCTCAGTTGATCACCTCCTTCATTGGTCAACAATCTAGCTTTTCGCAAAGACTAGCCCTGACTGGAGAACAACACCTTCGCTCTACCGTCATCGAGCCTGTGCAGCGACTGCCGCGCTATAGTCTGGTCATTGACCAGATTGTGGGTTGCTTACCGATCACCCACCCTGCTCTTCAGCCTATGCTAAAGGCCAGGGACATCATTGCCAACATTTGTTCCATGGACGAGCCGCTCACTGACAAGCCTCATGTCAATACGCGTCTACGCCACATGGTTGAGAGCTGGCCTAATGACCTCGAGCCCGTTGGGCGATTAATCGTCGCTGCGGACTTCTTCGAGGTTTCTGCCCCATTCCAGGCTGGTACTGCCGCGGAACCAGTCTCTGGCGATCAAGCAGGTATCTTCCTACTTTTCTCGGACTGCATCGTCGTTGTCAAAAAGGTGTACGGTGCGAACACGACAGCGCGTGATTTACTGCGAGAGATTGACAAACCATCGGCGGCAGGGTTATTGGCTTCGATGACGAATGCAGCCGGTGGCTTGGGTTCGTACGAGTTGGCATTCGCCGGCTGGCATCCTCTAGCCGATATTCGTTTCACAGAGTCTTCGGATGGACGTATGGTCTGGATGACTTCTGCGAATGAAATGAAAGGCGCTCATGCGGGAGAATTCGTCACAGGCACTGCAGCTACTTCTCGATGTTTCATTCTGCGGGAGTCATACGAAGGAAAAGCGGCAAAATGGAGTGAAGATGTCGTCAAGGCTAGAGTGGAGGGCAGGTTCCCCGAGAAGGAGCGCGAGGATCCTTGCTGGACTCTTCGATCCGTCAAGATGCCAGATACCGGCCTGGGACTATTTGCTGCTGTTTTTCAAGAAGGCCTCGACCAACTTGTGGAAGGCCGAAAAGAACCAGCACCTGTTCGTATCGTTATCGACCACGAAAAAGGTACCAAGGGTGCGCCTGTAGGGCACTATGGCGTAGAAGTGTGCTCGGATATAATGACGGGGAGTACGAAGAAGGTAATCGTGATTACAGCAGGGCTCCATGGGAAAAAGGCAACCGACGAGGTCACGTTGGAAGACGTCCTCCCAACGCTTGCTAGGAGAAGTAAAGACACTTGATTCCGCGTAATGAAGATTTTGCTAACTAAAATCAGTAATTCAACTTTTGAGCACCCAATTCAACGTCGGAAACCCAGGGCTTACTTCTTCAATGGTTTCGTTCCATACAAAGATACTTCGGGGTTTAAGTGTCTCGAATAGGACCGAGAAGACAAGATCATTCTTGGCCACATCCCCGGTGAAATATCTTTCAAGCTTCCTTGGCGGAAATGTGTCTTCGGATACTCTGAGTGGCCCCAAACATCAACATCAGCGCTCATTGACAGGCGAAGCGCCCATTCTTCTCCCTAGCCAACTCAGTCGTTCGAATAGCTCCAGAGATGCGAACTCGCTCTATGGCTCGGCCAAGAGCCGAGAAGACATCCGAATGAATGCTGTTGGCGATGATCATCGACCAGAGAATCCGCTAGCTCGGCTCGAGCAGACCTTTACGGGCTATATGGCTAGTCTCCTAGCACGTAAAGGCAACATCATCGGCCGGACACTGCTCAATAGGTCCGCCGTCGATGAGCTATCCGTTAATGACCTGTACAACAAACTTCTCGGAAGCCCCTTCGACATCGACGAGTCGTCTGATCTGACCCCCGATGTCATCTTTGTTGCCTTCGAGAAATTTGTGCGCATCGCCTGGAGAGAACAGATGGGACCAATCATTACAACCAAGGCACTAGATGCCCTTCAAGAGCGGGCCTCTAAAAGATTGCCTGGGGACTTTGCAGACTTCGTCCATTTCCTTTTCATGGATATGGCACCACAGAACCGAAGAGCTTTCACTGCTCTGATTAAACTCTTAGCTGACCTTCTTGATGGTTGTGGGAATGACAGCGATCGGGGAGCGCTTACTCTGGCATTTGCCGAACTTCTAGTCGACGATGGCACCGCATCTAATTACATCAATCTTCTTGATAGACTTGTGGAAGATTGCGATCGTATATTTGACGACGGATCAAATGGGTTTGGCGCAAGTATGGGACTTGCATTCGAATCTATGAACTCGGCCACCCGAAGCGCAAAGTCGCATACTGGCTCGTTAACCTCTAATACGTCTTCCTTGAGAAGGAAACTTGGCTTTGACAGCTTTTTAACTAGACAAAACAGCAAAAGCGACGCAGACAGCCGGCCATCGATGTGGCGTAGCCTGAGCAAGCATAGTAGGCATCCAGCCACCGGCGAGAGCCCAGTTCTGGTTAGAAGTCCCGTTACTAGGACAAGATCTGTCGATGTCGGTATTCCAACAGGGGCCAACAAGCTGCGAAGGCCTGGGTCACGCGACAGGCCGCCGATCGCCGGTGCTTTCGACGATACTTATTCACGACCCACTAGTTCTCAAAAACTTGAAACAATTGGAGAGCCTGAGACGGAAGAGATTGTGCCCAAGGGCCCAAAGAAGAAACGTCGAAGTTCGTTGTCAGACCTAAAAAGCCTTATGGCGGCAGCAAGTCTCGAAGACGAAGCACTTCAGCCTCTTTCTCATATGAAGCAAACTTCTGAGAAGTTTAATTCTGGGCCACGCATTCCAGCACCGTCCAGAATACCGACCAGTCCTAATTCGCAAAATTTAGCCAACAGCCTAACTTTCCGTTCATCTCGCCAAAAGGAGAATGTGGACGATCCCTTTCAAGGCAGCACTGCTTCAACAAGCGACTCGCCACCGAAGAAGTTGCATACAAAGATGCTGTCGACATCTAATATTCCGACGCTGAAGGCACCGCGAGATGCTGGGACAACGGCAGTCGACTCGAGGCCTACTTCCAGCCCTACCAAATCACCGAGCAAGCTGCGACTGCAGTCGACGCAGAAGCTGCGCGAGCGCCTGCAAACAGAGAAGAAGGCCATCGAGGACGTCGACGCCAACTTGCAAACGGAGCTGTCCAAGATCTCGGCCGATATGGCGAAGGTCAACTCGTCGCTCCCGCGCAGTGCCGCCACGGCCGACATCCGAAAACTATCGTCGAGCGTCAAGGCGCTCGAGGACCGCGTTCCGGCACTCCTCGCGCAGCTGACGGAGCAGCACGACCAGCTTCGGAAAGACATGGAGAGCACAGTCAGAATGACGGACGACAAGGTCAAGGCCATCGACCAGCTGTACAAGGAAGGGAGGGCGGAGAACGAGCTGCTGCACGAGCGCTTCAACAGCGAGCTCGGCAAGATACTGAAGGCCTTAAAGGGTAAAGGGCGCGAGGACAAGGAGGAACTCGTGGCGCGCATGAGAGAGTACAGCGAGGAGACGTCCCGCACGAAGAAGGAGAACGCGAGGCTGCGCCGCGAGATGGCGAGCCTGAGGACCCTGCTTAAGAGTAGCGGTACGTACGCCGGCGACGCTTAGAGGGACGTCGCTCATGAGATGAATTTGTCGTTGATGTTCTCGACGTTGATGAGACTGTTGGTGTTGGGACAGCAGGTGTTTTGGCTGCTGCTAACGAAGGAAGTGACGAGATGCAAAGACGTGATGATGGACGGCGGCAAGGAGGCAGGCGTTGTATAATAGGGAATCCCCTGGCAGCATGAGCGGTCGGTTGGTTGTGTTACTGGTAGTTCAGGTTCCTGGCACATACATACGGTTCAAGGTTGGTTCGGCTTGCTTGCTTGCTTTCTTCCGCGATGACTTTCAAAAGACTTGGACTTTGGTGGCGGAACTCAAAGGCTGGGCTGGACTGGAATGGACTGGACTGGACTGCATCGGATCGGATCGGATACGAAAGAAAGACGCTCGAGTAATTAATGAAACATGATGAATGATTGCAATTGTTTGATGCTGTTGCGTGCGTGTATCCCTGGTTATGCCCGCTTGTCGGCTCTGAATCTCTTCCGAAATAAGACAGCTTTTCACGTCTAGGAGAATGTCGTCTATGCGATACCTGAGGCTGAGAACATGAGTGGAACTGCATCTAAATATCCGTGCATTATTCCTCATTTTAGTGATGTTTTGAACTAATAGTTATGAGGACTTTCTCAATATCGGCAACGTACCATCCCCTCATGAAATATTGTCGTGAAATGGGCATTATATTATTTAACCCCTGAGCGATGCTGCCCTTTTTCTCCATCACGAATTATTCCGGTTGTGCTCCACAGTACCTAGGTAGTGTTTGGAAGATGATTTTATAGTATACCCAGTTGCTCCGAGTTGTACTGAGTTTACTTTCTAACACCTTATAGTTTCAGCCATAAGTATAGGGCCATTCTATGAGTCTTGGACTTCACCTCAAGTATCAAACGTGGAGAAAGTCGTGATTCACTGCTTGTGAGTGTATACGTGACATCGGACACCACGCTCATCTACGAATGTCTCCTATTTAATTCTCGATTTGGCATCCGCTGATGACCACGTAATATATCTGACTAAATAATAATTACCTTAATTTGATTGTAATAAATGAGGCCGTCTGCACCTGGGTGGAAATTGCTATTGTATGTCAAGTGAAATAAATGTATGGGTATGCTTTTGATCCGATCCAGTAAGTTGGCTATTGCCCAAAAAGTCGAGTCACTTCTTGTCCCCTTTACTACTAGGCTGCTTTCACTTACCTGTTTGCCTTGGTATGGCCATTTCCAAATAGAAAGCTGTTGCCGTGCTGCGCGCGTCGCCATTTTTCGTTTGTTGCCTGGGCTTCGTTACCGCCCTCGGTCCCTCAGCAACGCACTGGCGAACAATGGAGACGGCGCATTATCGACGCGACCTCAGGTACTGGAATAACAGATTATATGCGTGACCTTTGCCGTCCCCAATGCAAGGGAAAAGCAATCACAGCTGGTCGTTCGCAGTCACCCGTGCGCACGAGTGACTCTTGTCTCCAGCAAGAAACCTTTGCACCCTGACAAGCTACCACCATCTCCTACTTAAGGACCGGCGCGTGCATGTCCCTTGACCAATAGAAAATCCCATCATGGTATTGATGTAAGTTATTCTATTCTACCGTTCGGCGTGCGCAAAAGTTACCGCGAAATACCCTATACCTTTCCTCGAGATGTTCGCTCTAATTCCAAACTCCAGCCCCATCTCGGCGTCCCGGGCAACAGCCCAAAGCTCGCAGCAACGCGGAGAAGAAAGAGGCGGTTCTCTAATGCAAGATATGGCGAGAGTACAGCTTGATCATGCTAGTGCCAAACCTCTGGCGCGCATCGCAGCTTTGGACCAGCAAACTTGCGCCAAAGTCACCCCTCTTATCGGCGACAGCGAGCCCACCCGAGGCAACCTCTCAGCCCAGCAGCAGGGACTGTTTTCTCTACTATACGGCCAGTTTCCCAAAGACCTCATGGATGTCATTGCAGAGACCCATCAACGAGACCTTGCCGCCGCCTTTTGCTTAACTAAACCCTCTTTCGACTTTGCTTCGTCCACACTTCACTCGACGACCCTCCCCTTGCCGACGACGGCCTTCTCGAACATGAGTCGTCGCAAACTGGTAAGTAATATCCCAAATGCTTGCCATGGATATATCCATCCACCCTTCCCTCCGTACCTTCCATACCTCCCTCTAGTGAACACATTAGCTAACAAAACCACCACCAGTATGTCATCCTGCACGAGACGAGCCCGAAGCGCGGCACCTACGACCCCTTCGTGGCGCCCGAGCGCGATGGGGTAGCCCAGGCCGTCTACGGCACGTTCGAGAGCGTCTCCGAGGCCAACTACAACGCGCTGATGTACGTCGAGGAGGTGCGCGCCGAGTTCGACGTCGACATCTGCGGCATCCCGACCAGCATCACCATCGAGGGTCTGCTACAGGACTGGGGTGTAAACCCCCAAGGGGACGGGATCATCTTGGTAAGTTAAATATGAAGAGTTGTTTCACCCTTTCTCCCCCTTTCCTCCTTCCGCATTTTCGTCACTGTTCGGATGTAAAAGATTTACTGACCCTTCGTACCTAGTATTACCGCCGTCCGGATCTCGAGAGTCCCCCCTGCCGCATCCGCGTCGTCGACGTCAATTGGGTTCGCTATAGCCAGACCCTGGTGCACAGCGCAAAAGCTATCGACAGCTGTGACTGCACTTGGTGCCATCATCATCGCGTCTAATCCTCGATAACGGAGAAGGGAAAGAATCATCGGTTGGAAGGATCCATGGTGACGCCGGGATGGCCAGGCAGTTGCGGATTACCTATAAACTATAGGATAACGGTCTGGCTCCTCGGCTCTGGTTTCATTCTCTCTACTCATGATCAGGTAGTCTAGTATTTCCCAATTGACTACATGCTTTGCCTAGACAAGCATATACTGTAATTGATATTTTCTAATTGTCCCCCTTTAACATCGGACGGGGAAAGAAGTCAAGAAACGGTTAAATCATCCGGGTTTATCAATACATGTATAATTGAACGACGGCGACAGCCTATGTACCACAAGGTGTATTTATGGACTTTCTTGATCACCGCCGAACGTCATCCTAGACTCCTAACGCAGATAGGCTTCCTAATGAAGCCGTATTCAGGGTCTGTACGCCACAACATGTGTTAGCAAACTGCTCATTTACGCGACTCGTAGAAGCAGTGAGTGATTACTTATACAACAAGGGATCGATCCACAGTTCTTGCAACCAAGAGACGATTGCCCTTAGCAATCCAATCCCCTTCCCCTCTCACCACGAGAATCCATGTTGATCCGTTGGACGCTTTTGAGGATTCATTCGTTAGATGCCCATCGTATGATTATCAACAGTGGCCGGTTGACGAGTCTCCTCAGGCCATTACTCAGCACGGGGTATTTCGTTGAGCTTTGCCTTCTCGTCATCCGTCAAACCGTTATACCACTCCCCAAAGTTAGCAACATTGTCGCGCGCCGCACTTATGAAAAATTCCGATAGATAAGCCTGAGTTTCGTCGTCTCGGTGGCGTATATTGCTAGACTCTAAGTAGCCCATAAGGTCGTTCTTAGTACTACCCAGACTAAGATCCAGTGTATCGGGATCGTCTTCCCAACCGTCATCATCAATATCCTCGGCGAATTCGGCGGCCGCCGCCGCGGCAGCAGAAGCAGCAAAGTTCGCTCCCGAAGCCGAGAGAAGCTCCTCAATGAGGACCTTCAGGATCTTAAGAGGCGCGGGAACGATCGTGTATTGATCAGGGTCTGAACTTTGGGTCAGCTGTGATACTAAGGTGTCCGAATAAGTCTCACTTTGCTTGGCCCGGGATCGTGTCATAATCCTATCGTTAGTAGGCATCACAAGGTCACCTTTAACCATCGTCTGAGTAATTCGAGGATCATTCAGACTGTATAGCTTGGAGAGAGCGATGACACTATACAAAAGTTAGTTGAATCAGGATTGCATAACCAAGAATTAACCCACTTCTGTCTGATCTCGTCATAGCCGGCAAAGTTTACCGAATTTTCCAGCCACTTGCTCAGAACAACTTGGAGTCCGCTCTGTCCTTCAATCTGGATCGTGCTGAGAAACTCGACAACGTCATGCGCGCCGACGAGAGAAAGTCTCGCAAAGACCAGAATGAGAGATTGGATGAAAGGTGCGGCCTCGGCGGTTGCTAATCGATTGGCCACGGCTTGTAAGAGTTTCGGCAAAAATGGCCCCAGTCGCTCATGGCCTGCTTTCTCTACTAGCTCGGCAGCAAGGCCACCGACCTCAGAAGCAGCATTGTCCTCGATAGAAGGACCAAGGAGACGATCGATAATGTGCAGGCATATCTCGAGGCCAGATCTCTGGTTCTCATCATGATAATTGAGGACTTGCTCATGATCATGCGAGAGGATATATTTGACTGATTCCGCGCTTGGTCGTAAGACATCACCCTCCTGGTTCTCCATGAGGAGTCGACTCAGCTTAGGAAGAGTGGCTTCTACAAACCCGGGAGGTAGGGGTTCAGAGGCATATTGTGTTAGTGATGCCATTAGCTCAGCCGAGAACTGTTACATTCTGGTTAGCCGAAAGGATAATTCGGGTGCAGGTGGATTGGCGTGTAACACGCTCAACTTACAGTGATAAGCGGATCATCCGAAGTAACATCGGCAACGTTGAACGCTCCGGTCAGTGTAGGCAGAATTTTTTGGCAAAGCGCTTGGTACGATACGGGATCGGGCATAGCTTTCACGATATCTTCGAATTCTTCGCAGATAAGCATCGTAACCTGAGCAATTACCAAAGTTAGCTTAGGTGGGATACAAATCGCGGCAAGTGGAGGGGATTCGAGAGCCCTAAAGGACTACGTGCATGACATACCTGCCAGTTGTTCGCTCCGTGCTTCGCAATAAGGAAGAGTAGATCCAAGGCCGGAATGTCATTGGATACAGCGACTCGCTTATCGACATTGATTGCGGCACGAAGAGTCTCTGTGAGTGTGACAAGCAAGTCCTCCGACTCTTGTATGTCCGTCATGTCCCTGGTTGAAACCCACTGAGCAATAGCGTTGACGACCTCTGCTTGCATCTTGTGATTACCACTAGAGTTTGCGCTTCGCAAGAACCCCTCAACTGCCTTGATGCACGCAACCTGCACGAGTTCGGACTCGTCTATTGCAATGGCTCCAATCGTGCGGTCTACAAGGGCGGCCGCCATTACGTTGAATTGAGACAATGTGCTGGCAACCAGATAGCCCCGCGCACGCAGCAGAGGCTCCTCCTGACGGTTGATGGCATAGTTGACCAACTCAAGATACGCCTGACCAACTTCGGGCGGAATCGTCTTGCTGACATCCAGAAAGTCATTGATGAGCATATTAAGTAGGTAAAGGGCTGATTCCTTTCTTCTCCACGATGCATCCTCGGTGAAGAGGCTCTTCGTATGAGCGAAGAGACCCTCCACTGCTTTCTGGTCGAGCCATTCGCCGAGCTTGATTACGAGATCTCCACAAGCTGTCCGGGGGGTGTAGTCAGCACTCATAGACTGCTCCTCTAGCAGGAATAGTGAAACGTCAATGTCCCACATCTCCTCTTCCTCTCGAGTGATACAAGCATAGGAGGAAGCCAGCTTCATCATATCAAGAAGCCACGGAGTCGCGTGCGCAGAACCGTGAGCAGCCAGCTGAGCCTCGAGCTCCTTCTTAACCGGCGGGGCTCGCATGCACACGTTCAGGAAGTCCAATTCCTCAAGAACAAGGAAATCCAGGGTATAAGGTAGATTATCGGCGTCTTCCATTCTGCTTTGCGATTCACTACCAATGTACATCTGCTCGTATGCAGGTACCAGGATCAGTAGTTCATCCCATATGGCTTGGAAGAATCGCGGCGTCTCCGGCAGTAGGAGGTTTACGAACACCGATTTCAGCTTCAGTAGACACCTGACAACTTGCAGTTTCAGGGCACTCAAGCCATTGTAGCCCTCGGGCACATCTCTTGTCGACTGGGGATCTCGTTCGGGAAGTCGTTGCTTCATGACCTGGTGGAAGAAGGGAAACCAACCCTTCATGGCTTCCTCTGCAAATGCCTGCACGTCCTTGGGATGTTCCTCCTTGACAGTATCCATAAGATCGAAACAGCCTCGAAAGACGGAGATGGCAAGAGCACGTAGGGTGAGTCTTCGGTTCTCATTCATAGCAGCGTTATACACAACCTTAACGATATCGCGCGCCATCGAGAAGAATTGGTCGTCGCTGAGGCTCTCCTCAACTAAGTCGCGGAGGACGATCAAGGCGCCGTGAACTTGATGGTCGCTACCATTCTGGATGGTTTCGAGAAGAGTAGGAAGCAGCGTAGGCCATAGGTCAGGGAAGTCGGCATTAGCGATCTTGCTAACTGTGTAGCTATAGAAACAGTGAGTGGTAAGCGCAGACGAATTTGCTTAGGTAGGTAGATCAGTAGGGAAGCAGGACTAATGCATCACTACACCACGGAAGCACGTGTATGACATTGCAAGGTGGTACAGGAGAAACATGAAAGATGGAAGGGAACGTGTAGGGTTCCGATGGCATACCTTGCTGCTGTCTTGACAACTCTCTGCTGGTCCGGGGCATTTAGAGCCAGGTCGAGTATTAAAGGTCGAACCTGGTCCTTGACGGTATCGGGGACGATGATACAAGGGCCAATCTCGCTTACACCACTCCAGTTTCTCTCGATGAAGAGTCGAAAGGCATTCAACGCCGACAGTTTGACGTCTACACTAAGAGTTGGATTCCGGGCAATGTTAGTAAGTAAGAGGGAATATGCAGGATTGTTTGCTGCACGCCTCAAATCGAGCTCCGCCTGTTTTCTGGGACCTTCGGCGGACAGCTGCGTGTTGGTGAGGACCTGAATAAGTTGGTCCTCCATTTTGGCCGGCCGTCGTGGTGTTTTCGCAGACGAGGTGCAGGCAATGACGAAAGGAATCTAGTGAGATTATTTATCTTTAGCGTGAACTTATCGGAGCCGAAATCTAAGTTGAGTGGGATAGTTAGCTCGACGAGATCGTTGTGTTTGTTTTTCTGGAAAGCGGTCAAAATGTGGAAGGTGGGCAAAAAACGCGGCGCAAGGTTAAATATGGTACCCCTAATGGTGCCTGTAACGGCAAGGTACGAGCCTTTTGACGCCCCCCTACCCCACCTATCTCACATCTATGTACCTTCTGGAACGCTTGGATGCCTGCAGTTCAAGCATGTTATCGCGTAGAATTTGCATCGTCGATCCTTGCAACTTAACATAGTTCGCTTAGCTACATACCTCATACCTAGGTAGGTATAAAGCAGTGATTTACGTAATCGTTTAATTAAACTAAGTCTAACAAAGACACGCGTCTTATATTTTCAACTATGCGATTTTATTGAAATATGAAGGTGAGAAGTAGAGGACTCACATGTCTGCGGAACAGTATTTGGATTCTGGTAAAGTATAGTAAGTAGTTTTCATATGAGTATTCCGGCTTTAGAAGAACTTGCATACAGTAGAATACCTGTAAAGCTCCTGAGAACTGGAATTGAAGATAAAAAGGAGCATAATTGTCGCATAGCTGATCCAATCATACAAGGGTATCCTATCGCGTTAGCACGTGAAAGACAGGCTTCCACCACTTAACGCGAGCCCTTTTTTTTACCCCTCGACACGCCCCCCTGCTCAAATTCAGGGGTCCGAGTGGCACCTACGAGCCTTGGTGATAATATCAGCACCCCCTACAAGATGTCTATCGAGCCAGACGAAGAAACCGAAGAGGACCAGCAATCCATACCCTTCAATCAGGCCTCCCACCTGTTAGCTTCATTCACCCGATTTCTGACCGTCTGCATCCACAACATCCTCTACTATCGGTCAATCTACCCAGCAGAGACGTTCCTTACCAGCAGAGCATATAACCTACCCGTCCATCAGTCGCGCCACCCGAAGGTATGTTCGTGGATCGGCGATGCCGTCGACGCTGTGGAGGCGCAGCTCGTGCTAGGTGCAGTGGAGCGAATCGCTGTTGTCATCTATGACCGGCAGGCGAGGGTAATGGAGCGCTGGATGTTCGATGTTGCCAGTTTCCCGGCCTGGAAAGGATTTAACGATGTCGTTGGGCCCCGGACGGAGGAAGAAGAGGAACTCGCTGAGGAAGCGGCCGAGGCTGAAATCAATACAGATAATGCAGAGACAAAAGTAAATTGGGCGGACGTAGACGAGCAGCTCCGAGCCACTATCAGGAAGCTTGCTCATGCTGGTGAGAAGATGGGGGCTCTTCCAGAAGGTTGCACATTTACCATCGCTGTTGAGCTGCGGGATGAAGGCGAGGCTCCAATAGGGGTGAGTTTCATTTACCGTTTCCTTGAAGCCTCCAAAACAGGCTCTAATCAGATTTATAGCATCCGCAACCTTGGATACCTACGCAGTCAAATCTGCAACCTGAATCCAAAGAAAAGCAAGTCCCTGGCCAGGATGTTGGAGGCGCCAAGACAATTCCTCTCCGCGCTGTAGAAGCTGGACCTCTATTCTTTGAATGCTGGGCCGAGGAGGGCAAGGCCAAAGAACAACTATCATCAAGTACTTCAAGCTAATAAAATTTGGTAATTTCTACCTAGGTAGATACCCCGGTCTATTGACAGTCACATCAATTTTATCGTTGCAAATTCATCGTGATCTTTCGTTTCAATCTTCCATTATCAAACTACCTAACTTACTAATAATAGCAAAGAATGAGTTGAGGGAATGAATGAATATCTGTCAAAGTTTCTTCAAGTTTTTTTTTTAGGGGGGGGGGTTTCCTTTTTTTGGTTGGCGGGGATTTTCATGCCCCTATTCCATCATATATCTGCTCGCTCATCAGATGATGTCTCCGCCAAATCCGCCAAACCCGCCAAACCCACTCCCACCTCCGCCGGGCCTTCGTCCTCCTAATCTAGGTAGACCTCCAGGGCCTATGGGGTCGTATCGGGCTCCAGGTGGCACCTGGGGATCAATGTCTCCGTTGTCACCGCCTGGGCCTCTGAAAAGAGGATCATCGAATGTCGGGTGCATGCCCTGGCCTCCACCAGGCCGCGGCAACCCTCCTCCGATGCCTAAGTTAGGACGTAAGGGATCATGTGGTCCCAATCCAGGGGGGTGTAGATCGTCCGCTCCAATATTCCCGAATGGGCTTCGGCCTGGGTACAATGGACTTCGCGCCGGGCGGTTGATGTCGTAAGGGTCCTCGAAGCCCGGGGGCGGGAAATCCCCAGATGGAACGGGGTTGCGGGGAAGAGGGTTGAGTGGATCATTATATGGATACGGCTGGGCCGGTTGGGGCAGTGGATCTGGCATTACGGGCTGTCTCGGTGGTCTTCGACCCGCTTCATCAGCGTCTTCGCGGGCGGCCCTGTCATCAGGAGATTCTTCGTAGCCTTCTTTATGCAACGAAGGTAAGAGCTTCTGGACTACATTGATCTTAATAAGGTTGGCTAGGTCCTCAATGCGACCTTCGGAGATGAAGACATTCTGTAGTGTCTGTGGTAGATTGGATCGATCTTCTTCTCCGTCGGCATTGAGACTCTTTCTGATGGGAAGCGAAGCGTTGGAGACGAAATCTTTGATAACCACTTCGACTCGTGCAATGCGTTCGTCGTTGATGCCAAGCCCTCGGATCTCGGCTTTACCTCCCATACGATCAGTTCTGATAACGAAGCGAAGTGCGGATTGCTGATGCGCGTAGACGAATGCGTAGGTGTTGAAAGACGCATTCCAGTTGGGTGGGAGCCGGGGGGCTAGTTCGTGGCATTTTGCCTCTGCCAAAGGAGTTAGTTATCGTATGGGATTATAAATCATTATATTTATCTACCTAGGTAGAAACTCACCTTCTAGTTTGTCCTCGTCAAAGCCGATGAGGCGAAACCCGAGCGAGGTCATGCAAGCATGGGTGAAGAGGGCCAAAGCTTCGTGCGAACTGCTGAGATAGGATGTCTGGTCGCTCTGAGTATGAGTAGGTAAAGCTTCGGCCATCTGCTGAAGGATGGCCGAAGAGCCTAGTGGATTCGTCGACATTGTGGCAATGGATACGTCCACTTGTGATTGATGGACTATAATTCTCTTGATGATTTCTCAGATCAGATAGTTCAAGGAAATGCTAAAGGATGATGAGCTGGCGTTCTCCGGTAGTGATGATTGTAGTCAAGTCAAGGTGCAAGGTGGGATGGTGGTACGTCGTTTTGTCGTTTTGCCGTATCCCTTTATGTCATCGTTCTGTTGCCTTCAGCCCTATAAGGCACGGTTCAGTACATGACATATGTATGCATGTATGTAATAAAGCGGAGATAGCTGGGCGGGGTAGCTTTATCTTATCGGAGCTTATGTCTCACATCTTGCATTTCCTCATCGGCCGCCAAGACGACCTCAGCTTCTAGACCACTGTCGACTTCTCTCCCTTTTCCAGCATCCGTTGTGAGAAAACCTAGGTACACTCTCTCCATCACAGTTGGCTACTAAATGACTAGCCAATTGAAATTCAAGTTAAATTTACCCATGTTTCTTGTCGAAATCAATCGCCTTGGTTCATCCATCGATCTGTAATAATCTGAACCAGACCGCGATTTCGAAGGCTTCTCTCATCTGGACGTCAACACAGCCGCCCGCGCTATCTACGAGCAACTAGGCGCTTTCATAAAATGTAATCATCACCACACATTGTCACTGTGATGGAAATGCGGGTTGGCGAGATCTGAAAGTGAGTGGTAGGAGCTATGATTGAGTAATGCCTATTATCTTAGGATTTTCACGATGTTAAACCTCAGATAGTGCTCTTCTATTTTCAAAGCCGCAAAGAAGAGATACAAAGTGTTATTGTTTCGCTTCATGTCTTAATAAGCGCAAACAAGAGATTTTGATCGGGCCTTAACGAAAAGAACAATTACTCTCGATACACCCGGATAGAGACGATTACCTACGCTTGTCGGGTGGGCTTGCCTCGGCCTGATTGAAAGAAAAATGTCTGTCGTCACCTAATAACTAAACAGGAGGTTATTCCATCTCCCCCAGGTAGTCAATCGCCGCGATGCCTTACTAGCTAGGCGCACGAGTAGCCGGAGCTACGGACTAGTCAGGGGTAAATTACCAGACCGGCGTGCTGGTAATGCAGAATAGGTAGTGATTGGCTAGACTTACGACAATTGCCTCGAGGCGTGTATAATTTCCACAATACTCGGTAATCTGACCTTCACACGGAACGACGCCGTCTTCTAGCGCGTGTTAGCTGACATGTACGGAGGTCTAAGCTGCTCGATAGTTCCTCTTTGTGGCTTTTTAGCTACCCCACAGTGTATCGCCGACTTGGTCTAGATTATCTCGATCTGTTGCCATTTTTTAACCGTCACGCTTGTCGAATCCCATACAAGTCTAGCTCTCAGTTAGACATCTGCTGGAGAGCATCCAGCCAGTAGAGAGGAGTCGAATGAGGCTTGGCTAGTCAACGACAATGGTGCTTATGCTCGTGATGAGGATACTCCTAGTGTCGGGCCCTTCTGATGGCTGCTCAAGCTGGAAAACTTCAAATAGACGACAACCGGGTCTCGTTCTGCCTACTCTGTTCCTTTCCCCAGTCGCTCGCTCATACACTCGTTAATCACATTCAACTCAAAGCCGTCTTCGTGCTTGAGTAGTCCTTCGTTTACTAGATCCGAGTCGTATAATTTGTAATCATGAAGTACGAGGCTGTTTTTGTGGCCCTTCTCGCCAGAGAAGTCGCCGCTAAATGCAAGTCGGTAACCCCGACTTCATCCTATGCCGCCTCTTCCAGCTCGGCCTCTGGGTCTTCTTCGTACGTAGCCTCGAGTGCGAGTGCGAGTGCGAGTGCGAGTGCCTCTAGAACTTTGTCGTATGTTGTAAGCACTACGTCCAGCGCGTTGTACGATCCTTCGTCTACCTCCTCGGCGTCGTTTGACCCCTCGTCTACGTCCTCGGCATCGTATGGCTCCTTATCTACGTCGTCGGCGTCGTATGGCTCCTCATCTTCGTCGTCGGCATCGTATAGCTCCTCATCTACGTCCTCGGCGTCATTTGACCCCTCGTCTACCTCCTCAGCGTCATATGGCTCCTCATCTACATCCTCAGCGTCGTATGGCTCTTCGTCATCATATTATCCTTCATCTACCTCCTCAATACCATATAATCCTTCGTCCACCTCATCGGCATCATACAATCCTTCGTCTACCTCCTCGGCGTCGTTTGACCCCTCATCTACCTCGTCGTCGTCCTATGGCTCCTCATCTATGTCCTCAGCATCGTATGGCTCCTCGTCTACCTCCTCGGCATCGTACGATCCTTCTTCCAGCAGTGCGTCAGACTCGTCAACTTCCTCGAGCGTGCCGTCATCGACATCCTCGAGCGTGTCCTCGTTGACTTCCTCGAGTATGTCCTCATCGGCTCCCTCGAGCGTGTCCTCGTCGACTTCCTCGTCCGCGTCAAGCAGCACCTCTAGCATTGCCACGACCACATCATCCACTGTTTGCCCGACCGCAACTTTCGCGGTGGGGACCGGCCCGTGCGACTGTGCCTACGATATCTTAGATGGATTCGCCATTGAGGGAATCCCTTTCAGCATACTTGAGTCAAGCAACTTCGACCAGTGCCTTTGGAGGTGTGACCAGAACACGAACTGTGATAGCTTTTCGTTCAAGGCCTACCTCTGCCGCATGTACAACAGCCGGCTCAGCGATGGTGTTACCTCTGTCGAGGATGCCGACTCTAAGGCCGGTTCGCTGATCGTAGGAACCTGCGAGGGTGCGTGTGCCTCCCCTGTCGCCCCCGTTAGCTACACGGCTCCTGTTGTCGAGGATGACAGCACGTGCGTGACCACCTACGCCAAGAAGCCCCCGGCATACATCAGCACGGCCGTGTCTGTCACCACTCTTACTCAGACGAACACGGTGACCGCTACCAGCACGGCAGTGACCACGACCACGCCCATTTTTGTTACCACCACCACAGAGTTCACCACTTCAACTACCACCTCTACTGCGCTGGCGGTTACAGATACGTTCATTTCCACTTCGACTCGTTACACCATCTCGACGACGACCCAGACTTCGACACAAACTGGCACCAGGACCATAACTGCCACGGTAAGCATGCTTCTATCACCCAAAAATCAATATTAAATTCAGTTACTAACTCTAGATTTTGCAGGTGACCGTGGCTCCCACGACTTACACCGTTCCCACTGCGGCTGGTTTGTATGTTCAAATCCATTCCTTCCTTCATGAACAACTTAATACTAACCTCGTCCTTCGTAGCACACCTATCAAATCGGCCAACTCCGTTGTGGCGAAGAGATCTGTTAACCGTGTACTTGCTGGCCGTACCATAACTTTCAGCAGCACTGGTTGCGCGGCTCCGACTCCTGAGATGAACGAGGACAACATCCAGACTTACGCCACCGCCGTCGCCTGTGGTACCACCACTCAGTCTATTGTTATCAAGACCGCCGCCACCACAACTAGCACCAACACCATCGTCGCAACTCCCACCACGCATACTTCCACCTATATCAGTACCGTCGTCACGACCACGACGAAGGTGCCCGACGCCGTCGAGTCAACTGTCACCGTTATCACCACGCAGACCATTCCCTACACCAGAGTCATTCCTGCGACCACGACGACCACGACCACGTCCACGTCCACCAGGACCGTCGGCGCCACCCCCACGGTGTACGCCCAGTGCCAGGCCGACAACATGGCGACGACCGTCAACAGCGCCACCATCAACAACTTCGCCAACAGCTACAACTCCATCATCATGGGTAACGCCGACGTCACCGACTGCTGCATCATGTGCGTCTCCCAGGCGCACTGCGGCGCCTGGGCCGTCACCAGCGCCGGCGTGTGCGTCATCGCCAAGGACTCGGGCACCTGCAACGGGTCCGCCAAGGTCGCAACTGTCTCCCACAAGATCGGAGCGCAGTATAAGGACTATCAGGCAGTCGGTAACGGTGCATGTGGCACGGTCGGCGTCTAAGATAACCACTAGGACTAGGTACTACGACTTTACTCCTGATGGGGGGTATACGTCCCTATTGGGGTTCTCACAGGCCTGTAGATTTATGTATGTACGTAACGCGATGTCTACGTCGGCGCTGTTGTATAGGCGAAGTTGAGTAGTGTGGTTGCGGCTTTCAAGATTTTGGGACCGATTGTATATTGAAGATTCCAGGCTCAGGTACAAGGTAGATATCAATCTTAATACTTGATTCTTTGGCTCTGACGGCTACTCTGTGTGCCGACACCTACCCTAATATAAGATTACACCTAAGATAGCATGAGTTACAAATGGTCGTCTCATCATATCTGGCTACGGTCGCCACAAGTATTTCACATGGTAAAATAGGAGAGAGTAGAATTTATAGCCATAGATTTATCCTTAAAAAACAGACCTTCTAAACGAGTTACGATATCTCGACAACATTCATAACCTTGGGTAAGTCATTACTACCTAGCGAATGGAGGTTGTGCTTTGTGCTTTTACTTTTATAGCCGTCGATCAGATATGCTCAAGACAACTAGCCGCCGTTTTTTCTTTTCACGCACTTACCTCTATCGTCGTAGGTGCTGTGTCGAACCTCAGCCTAAGGATCCCAACGGTCCTTTTCGCCTTTGCTGTCGTTTTTGTTGCCGCAGCCTCCTCCCGTCTCACCTAATACCAGAAAAAGATTTTAGCATACTACGAAACCACACACATAGATACTCGCCTAGATCGACCTCGACCAATTCCAATTCCTCTACGGGACGGCAGGAGGGAGTTTTCATCGATAGGTTGGCGCGGGATACTTGATCTCAAACTCACCTCAGCACCGCCGTCTTCTGTCTTTTCTTCTTCTTTCGTCGTGTCCTCTTTCGTCTCTTCATCGTCGGCCTTCAGAGGAGCGCCGCCGTCTTGGTCTTGATCCTGGTCCTGGTCTTCAGTCTGATCGTCGACTTTTTCATCTTCGTGATTAGTCTTCCTGTCGGGTTTATCCTCAAGCTTGGTCTTTTCAAGCTTGATCTTTACATTATCGACCTCGATCTCAACGTCGTCAATTTTTACATCCTTCTCAACCACACGTTTAGTGGTAGGCTTCAAGATCCCAAGCTGGATCTCCTCCCCATCCTCATCCTCAGAATCCGCATAAACTCGCTCCTCGAGCATCGCCTCGTCGCACGTATCCGCGTCCAGCGCCGCCATCTCGACGTCGAGCTCGCACATGACGCACAGCTCGTCGGCCCGGCGCCAGGGGAACTGCCACTCGACGCCGGTGAGGCAGCAGCCGCGGGTCCCGGCGGCGCGCGCCTTCTTGCACGTATGGCCCGCGAGCGCCGCGGTGCCGGGCACGAACGTGTCCTTGTAGATCAGCGTGCCGCATCGGCGGCACGCGTAGTTCCAGCAGACTCCTTGGCACATGGTTAGGCGGATTTTTTGGCTGGTTTCACCTTCTTTCTGCTACTCCGTTTGTCAATGTTCTTTAACCCTGCCGTAGCAATGACCAAATAGACGTGACGGGCGGGTAAACAGGCGAAAGCAAACTCTCCCAAAACTCGAAGTCCTGCTTCAAAAAGATTTCGCGACGAGAATTCGTTGTTCCGACCGTTCACTCCTCAAGATTCTAGAGTTGGACCGGGGTTCCTCACACTCCAGTTATTGCTTCCAGGTGGACAAGACGACATTATATGCATGATATGAACGGCCTTTGCTCGTGACAGCCGAGCTGAAACAGATTGTTCAGAAACACAATAACCACAAAGCATAATTAAAAAGGAAGTGAACCAATGGTTGTCTTTGTTCTGTGCTTCACCGACTGCATTCTTCAAAAACCAGGGCTCCAGACTTAGGGTAGAAAGACGGGGTCGATATTATATTTTGTCACAAAAGGCGGTCAGCCGTAGACCGCCCTTCGTCACCACAATCTTATTATATATACTTCGTCAAAGAGTCATGAGTCAAATCGATTATCTCTGCCCCTTTGTCCTTTGATGCGAGCCTCCTGAACGCCAAGCCCATTCCATTGGTAGTGTAGCATCGGCCCGTTCGGCCTACTGTACAATAGTGATACAAGTTCCATGAGCCCCTGAGAAACTGAGAAACACGCAAACTCCCCTGCACCCTTCCGAATTATGTAGATCATTTCCGCTTTTGTTCGATGCTTTTGTGGAATGCCTTTCCCTCAACCACTGTGTATTATGATTTTTCTGGTGAGGAGAGGTGTTGTCCCTTAGTAAATCATCTCCCGGGCGCGATAACTCTCAAAATCTGGGGTATAAATATAGATATGCAATGAACGCTTGTACTGCCATGGTAAAATGATTTTATCTTCCCCTTTTGGGTTCATATTTACCCTTGAAGACCAATGATAGATCTGGATGAAGAAATCTGACACTCCTCATAGTATTTGCGTAGTTCAGGTTGTGAAAGTATCCAGTGCCATAAATATACACCAGACGGCCCAAAAAGCTGCGCTTGTCGATTTGAAAAGGTATTGTGTTCTCTTACCAGCGACGCCTTAATACGTTGTCAGAATCTATGAGCAAATAGTGATAAGTCAAACTTACGAGTACGCCTCAATTCTGGGCTGTTTCCGGCGCTTGAGCTTTGGTGCTGCGTCGTTGAATTTCTTCGGTGACCTTTTCTCGACGTCGCTACTGCTGTTTCGAGGTCCTCCTAACCCTAGTAACTCGCGCTCGATATCATCAAGCTCCGACTCAGACGTATCACTTCCGATTGAGGAGCATCGACTACTCGAACGACCATTATGGGAGTCTCTACTCAATGGTCGACTGTGCGGCGGAGGAACATTCTCCAGGTGTGCTGGTGGCGTTGGCGGGTGTATATCAGCTTTATCCATAATATGATGCTGCTGCTTGGATATATCCTGATCTGAAAGACGGTCTCTGTCCTTAATAGAATCCTGCGACCTAGTATCCTCAACTACGTCTCGCTTCAGAGCCTTCGCAGTACTACTCATAGGAACCACTGGATTCTCTGATGGCTCATAAGGAGGCTCCTCGACATCCGCGTCGACAACTTCACCAGGGCCGGGTGATACTGGTCTGTACCTGTCATCGGACGAGTCATCATAGGGATATTCGCGATACCGCTTCACCGACCTGTAAGAATTGGTGTCGTCAGGAAAGTCACTCCATCTTCTTTTCTTCTGATCCGGCGTGTAACGAGTATCTCTGTGTTTCCCATTATGTCGCACTGATCCGTGGAAGTTGCCGTAACGTTGCCGGTTAGTATCGTGAGAAATAATCCCGCGGTCCCAACGGTTACCCTTGAAATCTTGTTCTTTTTGAATCGCTGCGGTATAATTGTCCAACTTCTCGAGACGTATGCTTCCTGTATCTAGAAACGCTGGATGATGCTGCATCACCTGCCAATTTCTAGTTTCACGAATGCTTTGTGCGAAATCGTCGATGTTTCGGGGCGTAATGTATCGCGACTTCAGTGCCTTCGCATCGAAGGCCGGGGGTATCATCACATCCTCAGAATACTGAGTTGGAAGAGGGGCTGCGATCGGATCTACTTGGGCGGTCGAAGGAGGATCCATGAATATGGTACGCTCGATCCAGTCTAGATCTTCATCGTCCTTGTCCTCGTCTAGGATCGCGCTAGGTGCGATTTCCGGGTCGCCGTGCTCCGAAACTGGCTCAGATATTATCTCTCCAGGTTCGCGGTCTCGATCAACTTTGGTGGCTGCAGAGTTTCCAGTATCCGCAGGGGGGGCTGTTCTGCCTGGAGTTGTACTCTGAGTTGTCACTGATTGCTGTCTTCGTCGAGGATGTCTGTCTGATTTGTCTGTATTTCTATATGGATGGAACCGATCATGACGGTCTCGGCGTCGCTCATCCATATGCCTCCCATGTCCACGTTTGCGCGAAGACCGATCATCTCGATACGAAGGCCTACTGTGCCAGTCTTCGCGGTAGTCGTCTCCATAGCCTTGATGATCAACTGGCGGTGAAGGATTGTGCCACCGATCCTGACTGTGCCAAGTTTCGGACGAACGTCTGTCGTCATGGCGATGCTGGTGATCCCGGCCACGATAGTGGCGATTTCTGCCATCTTCGTGAGGCCGACCGCGGGAAGAATCCGGAGGCGGGTATGGTTGATAAGGATCGTGTTGCGGCAGACCATAATCTCCCTGGGGGTAACCTGGAGGACCACTTGAGGGTGGACCGTTGTACCCATATGGTGCGGGTGGGTTTACAAAATGAGGCGGTGGCGGTGGGTATGACGGCGGAGGACCCGAGGGATAGGGATGCTGACCACTGTATGAAGGAGCTGGAGGATACTGACTCGGGGGATACGGGCCAGGTCGATTGGGTCCAGGATAGTCATTCTTGAAATACTGGCCAGGGGTTCCAGGAGGAGGAGGGCCGTGAGGGTGGTCATAGGATCCATGAACAGGAGGCGGAGCGCCATACGGAGCGTTATAGGAAACATGGTAAGGGGGTGGGTTCAGTGACGGAGGGGGAACCGGTGGTAGTCCTGGTGGTCCTCCCGGTGGCCCAGGAGGGGCCGGAGGTCCATATCGATCATACGGCGGCTGCGAAGTAGGGTGACCTCCATAACCGGTGCTATACGACGGAGGAGGGTAGACCGGGATTTGACCTGACTGATAAGGCTGCGGTAATGAGTTATCAAAACGCGGCATTGGTGGTGTGTGATGAGATGGCGCAGGGAGAGGAGGTGGTGGATAGCGTGTAATAACAGGCCCCTTGTTTCGTCTGTTGGTTACGGGACTATCATTATGAGGACTGGTACTTGACTGTTGGCGTGCCCATGAAGCCTCCAATCCGCTGATAACCGTTTCGTCAATATTGATATAAGATATAAAATTGCAGAATGAACCGAATCAGGTATACTTACGCTGGTACTTTCCGAGGCTCCTCAGGACATGCAGTGAACATATGTCCGCGTATACCGCAATTGTAGCACGGAGGCTCATTACGTTCTGGCCTAAGGCCTGGGGCAACTTGGGCCATTGTGGAAGAACGGAAAGTAGGGGAGGTAAGAATAACACCTCAATAGTTAAAGTGTATTTTTCATAGGTAAGGTGAGATAGATTCGACGATGAAACTAACCAGTCGCCGGAAATCCGATTGTAGCGGTAATGATAAGCTGGTCAATGTAACGAGCTTCGCGCGATGTTTTCATCCAGGTTTCCGCATAGAGTGGCCTATTTCTCGTATAATATGTATTATAGGATTTCCTTGATACGAGATATGTTGCGGTAGGATTGTAAGTCTTAACGGGAGAAGAGTACGAAGGCGCGGAAACTGTTGCGCGACCCTCTACGCGTAAAGTTAGAGAGAATTATAAAATGCCAGGCACAATGCAATTCGAGCGTAGTTGGGATCAGAGGAGGAAGATGGATATAGGAGAGGGTACACGGTATAGAAGGATGACGGGCGACGACGAGATACTTGGGCGTATGTACCCTTTCCAAGCATTACTTACTGGATCAGCTCCTTGCGATAGAAAGACCACCACCAACACAAATCCCTCCGCTCCGGTATCGCGAAAGCATATGGCGGAAATTCATCAAGGACGACCGATCAATGCGATGGCAAGGAAAACTTAGCGTGAAATAGCTGAATCGGTCGTAATTGATGCACTGGATTCGTGACATGGATATAAGACTGATGGGCTGAGGATGAGGGTTTCACGGGTCAGATTTGAATGTCTAAATTGAAAGGTACATTGGTTACAGGCCGAGCGGGCAGCAGGCGTCAGGCGGCAACGGTTAAACTTCGGTCCGTTCCTCTCATTACACCTGGATGGCATATAGGTAGCAGATGGTTTTATACAAGCTTAAATACAAGAAAAGGTTGTAGCAATTCTGACATATCATGACCTAGAGTATTGCAAGCAAAGACAAGTGAAGTGTTACTGTCTAGGACGGGACTCAGTGATATATGTCCAAAGGCACCAAAAGAGTATCATTGCAAGACGGTAGGAGATGTCGGAATTGCACCGGTAGCTAGGCTGTAGGTAGGGCATCCACCAATGTTTATTATGATGTGAAATCTGATATCAAAGCAATATAGTATGTGACGATGACTTGTATCAAGAAAAGGAAGCCTAGCCTTAATCTGACATGAAGGGCCAAATGTATATATATATCGACACAACCCAAGATACCGTAGAGACCTATACCGATGTCTTCCAAATCTCTTACCCTTTTGGCCTGTTGCGAGGTAAACTACCCATAGGCTTGTTCTGGAACGAATATAAAAAGGAAATGCCGAGTACCGTTAGTATTCGGACAATGACAAAGTAAAAATAGGTAGGCGTATGGAATCTTGACGAGCGGATCGCTGGCAGGAAGAAAAGGTTACAGAAATCGGATGTTCCACTACGAACTAGCCGAAATCAAGCCACGGAGAGTACATTGCCAAGGTTGCAACGCACGTAATTCTGATTGCAAAGGCTTCGGGAGAGCCCCGTTGCGATACGTCGCAAACACGTCCGGGATGTAGTTGGGAAAAAATAAAGGGAAGTTCGAGGTCGGCAGAAAATCAGATCCGAGCATTTTTCATGTGCGGCAAATCCGGGTACCGGCTTAACAAATTCACCTATACATCATTAGGCGGTGCTGTACTTGGTAAACACATAACTGCAAGTTAAACAGTAAATGCATGATTAGAGGTTGGCTACCCAAGCTGCTAAGTGGGCACCCGCGCGGCTATTGGAGCGATAGCGATAGGTAGTTGATAGTGGTCGAGGGGCTTACCAATTCAACGTCCCCCCTTGGCGTACGCAGTTGATATCGCAAACCGAGGCGAAAGACATTTCAATCCCGTCTTTTGTTGTGTACTGGCGAGCTTGGTTTCTATACCACCCCTTCTCCCTCCCGCGCCATCATTCGACCCGATACATTCTCCATGTGAGGCGACGAAAATACCTACCCTTCGAATATGTTTGCGGTTCCTTCTCGCTCCCTGTACGACTTTGTATTTTCTCGGAGTAGAAGGAAGCCCAACTCGCACCGCCGAACGCAAACAGCCTCTTGAAACGGACCTGGATAGTCTCGAGTGTGTATATCTATCTGCGTGTCGCATTTCTAGACGGCCAAGATGCCTGGACTTCCAGGTGGGTAGCACTCTTTACCGCAGCACATCAATTCGCCGCCCAGGACTGACTTTTGTACGCCTTTCCAGCTTCGGTTGACTTAGATGAATGCATCTCTCGTTTATACAAGAAAGAACTCTTAGCCGAGTCGGTGATCGAGGCGATATGCGCCAAGACGAAAGAATTGCTCATGCGCGAGAGCAACGTCGTCCACGTGCGGGCGCCTGTCACCGTGGTCGGCGACATCCACGGCCAGTTCTACGACCTGATCGAGATATTCAAGATAGGAGGCTGGTGTCCAGACACCAACTACCTATTCCTCGGTAAGCGCGCGCAACAACCGAACCCCACCCCATTCTAACGAGCCACCCCCCTAACATTCGAGAATCGCAGGCGACTACGTAGACCGTGGCATGTTCAGCGTCGAGACGATATCTCTGCTTGTGTGCCTCAAGCTCCGGTACCCTAATAGGGTACACCTGATCCGCGGCAACCACGAGTCGCGCGGCGTGACGCAGTCGTACGGCTTCTACACGGAGTGCTCGCGCAAGTACGGCAACGCCAGCGTGTGGCATTACTTCACCGACATGTTCGACTTCTTGACGCTGTCGGTTGTCATCAACGACCAGATCTTCTGCGTGCACGGCGGCCTGTCGCCGTCGATCCACTCCATCGACCAGATCAAGATCATCGACCGGTTCCGCGAGATCCCGCACGAGGGCCCCATGGCCGATTTGGTGTGGTCCGACCCGGACCCCGAGCGCGACGAGTTCTCGCTCTCGCCGCGCGGCGCGGGATACACTTTCGGCGCCCGCGTCGTCAAAAAGTTCCTTGCCGTCAACAAGATGAACCACATCCTGCGCGCCCACCAGCTCTGCCAGGAGGGATTCCAGGTTCTATATGACGACCACTTAAGTACGGTATGGAGCGCTCCCAATTACTGCTACAGGTGCGGTAATATGGCTAGCGTGCTTGAAGTCAGCGATGTGGGAGAGCGCTTCTTTAACGTGTTCGCGGCCGCGCCCGAAAATGATCAGCATAAGGAGATGCAGCAGGGGTCGGAGAAGACGGCCGACGGAAACGCATTACCGGACTATTTCTTATAGGAGAAATGTCCACCCTGGGCTTGTAGGAACTCTTTTGGTGAATTAGACAAGTAGACAAGTAGATATGAAGAGGCTGGCTGTGCATAAGCACGGAGCGGGCAGGAGAGACTGCCTCAATTTTTGCTGCAAAAATCGAAATACCCAGTTTTACATTGCATGTGTATTTCCTTTTTATCTAGACCTCCCGTCGTCAACAATGAAAGGGAGGGAAAGTGCCTTTATCTGGCGTTACCAGAACTGAGGTTGTAGTAAAGGTGATGGGTCGAGAAAAGATGATTCCCCTGAGACAGACTATCTAGCCTACACTGAATCAATGCCCCCTATACACACACAATCCCTTCTTCCCTTGCGACTTTGACTGTTCAAGTCAGTCAGTCATCAACTCCCATCGGCAACTCAGAATTCGTATTCATATAATCCTCGTCGGCACTATTCGAATTAAATTCGATGTCGATTCCATAGGATCAGTTATGCGAATTTTCTACCAGTCCTTCGCAATATCGAAGCTCCACTCGAACTGCAGATGGGTCTTCTTGTCATCATCGACGAAGCTGGACGTAGCATTGTAGTGGCCTCGGGCGAGCATGCCGGAGGGTGCTTCTTCCTCTTGGACTATCGGGCGGTCAGAACGGAAGTTCAAACGATTATAGAGCAAGTACTTACAGCGCTTGGTGTAAAGGGGTTGCTTCTCCGTGTTTGGTGCATAACTACCCTGATAATTGTTAGTAGAGGATACGTTTTATTTGCCATTTGGTCTTTATCATATACTTACCAACATCTCAGAATCCTTGCTGACCTTAATGCCCTTGCGCTTCACTACCTGGACATACTGCAGACCGCTGAGGATTTCGTGCTGGACCTTAAAGGTGGCTACCATGGTGAATTTGCAGCTCTCCTTGATCTTGAAAGGGCGATCCTTGAGAGTAGCCTCGCTACCGGGGGCAGACAAGTCGATGGTGACAGGAGCACGTCCGGGTGACTCCATGGTGAGAGCGTGAATGATGCACACTCGCGGGTCGCTAGGGTCGGAAAGATCCTTTCCACCGCCCAATCCTAGAGATTGCTTATAGCGTTGGAGGGATTCGTCATTGGCATCTGTATCAGAAATACTTCTGTTAGAAGTTACTCTTCGGATCTTTGGAAGCGTTATAGCGTTTCCACTTGGCATTGCTGTAATAGACGACGGGGTAAGAGGAGATAGGAGGGGTGAGGTGGCGGTGGTAGTATCATCTTCGTTGGATATCATCATGCTTGGATCCCCTCTACATGTCATCGCGGGATCAAGGCCGCTCTGGGATGAGCACGAGGAAGGGCTTCTCTTCAGCCACATCGTTTGCTTTGTTTTTGCCTTAATCCAGGTCGAGAACTCGGTGCGAATACGTAGTTTCTTCTGGGGACGCTGCAGACTTGCATCGGGGATTGGTCTTGTTGTACCGAATTGAAGTTGAGTTCTGAGGAAATCCTTGAGGGTTTGCTTGGTGAAGAAAGATTCTTGCTGTGGACTCGTTGGAGGCGTAGTGCCAGCCAAGCTGGGTTCTAAGGCGCGTGTGCCGGTAAGGTCGTCTGAAAATCGTTGATTTTTTGACGGGTTCGACGTATTATTGCAAGGCGCGTCGCGAGAAGGGCTCATGAGTGGTGTTGATACCATGTGCCGTATCACACCTGGGCGACGAGGAACAGGACGCCGCAGTGACCATGGCCAAGGGTCTTGAGTTTCCATGCTGGAGGAAACCGACGTGTTGACGAATTAGTGCAAGTGGTATCATTGTTCGCCGAACGTAAAAAACATTTGTACTGCAAGATGTCATCGATGGTCCCTGGGAAATGGTCGCCAAGTTGCCGAGTAACGCATGAAGTGAAAGTCGACCATGATGCGTTAGACGCATGTATGAAACCCATTGTCTATTGTCCACAGCAACGGGTTGCCCAACAACGGCGCACAAATTTGTGGTATCCTGAGATACCAGAGTTTTAATGCAGACCATATAAATTTGTCTCGTGATAAAAGCCGCCTCGATCGTGACCATAGCTTGTACGCTGAAGCTGAACGTTGTGTGTCGTCCCCCCTTTTCTATCTGATCTTCATCCAGTCCACGCACCACCTCAAGTCTATAACCTCATAATTCTTCCCTTCACCGCGTGCATAGGACTTAGGTATACCAAACAAAGGTAAAGAAGATTGAATTGAGGGAATAATGGCAGGATGGGATGAAAAAAGGAGTTATTATACGCACCCATATTCTGATATTCAGCTAAGCTCTGCTTGGGCTGGGAGAGCTTGTAGCCCTGCGTCTCCTCAGGCAGATGGTCGACATCGTCATGGGAAGCCATCTTAAAAGTTGACTTAGTTGGTGAAACAGAACGATATAGATCTAGAAGTATATTTTGGGCACCTGATCTCGGAAAAAGAAAAAAAGAAGTAAAAAAGTAAACAATGGGATGACAGATGTAAGGTGAAGGTGAGTTCAGATAGGAGGGGTAGTAGACTGGCGGTGATGGTTTTGTACTTGGGAGGGGTGTAATTAAGCTAGCGGGCCGCACTACAGAGGGTACCTAAGTAACAAGTACCCCCAAGGAGTCCTATGTCGATCTGATAATAACCTTAGCAGGTGGGCAAGGTGGGATGCAGAACAATGTCACAGAGCTCTGGGGTTTCTGGCCATTTTGGTGGCTCTGGTGAGCGGGGCTAAAAAAGTTGCTTTATGAGGGGTCTCGTCTCATCCAGGGCCTCCTTTTATTTCTGTTCTATTTTCTCTCTCCGTGTATCATCAAGATCAGCATCAGGGTCAAAAGCCGCGCTTGCCTGGCCACGCATGGACATGCGTATACTGTTAATGGGTGATGCTGCCCGACATGTCAGACGCCACAAACATCAGAACTGGCCTGGGATGGTCATGTTGGAAAGACTTGAACACATACGCTGTTCTACCCAACCTGTAGGTCCTTCTGGAGCATGCGAGGTGTGGGTACTTGCATCACATCTACTACATGCACATGCACGGTTAGGGCGGAATACCTACCTGGTTCTAATCGTACGTATCAAATCGAATGTATTGATCTCGCTACCTATTCACATCAGGCGCTGAGTGGTCTGGCCGGTTCTTTTACAGGAACCTGATGAAACACAACTGCGAGGCGGCTAGTGCAATAGGAGGCAATGAAGTTCTTGAGGTAACATATGTGTTTGATGTGACCTGGGCTAGCATTTGATAGGTACCTGATACATATTGCGCGAATCCTCGCGGGTTATAGATTGAATACCTGGTAACAGAATCGGTAACATCATACCTATGATGCTTCCTTTTGCTAGGAGGTACGCTACCTATTTCCAAATAATCATATTCTAATATCCGCAATAACATTTAAGGTTTACAAACACGTGCCATAACCCCGTTATTATGATTTTATTAGGGCGTATTAGCAGGCACTTGGCATCATTTATGATAAAAGTAATCGCATAGTAAAAGTCAAGTCCAAACACTGTTGATGCGCACTGTCTTCAGAGCCGCTAATTGCAAATTGAAGCTGACTTCTTAACTTTTCGTTCCTGAAAAAGTTGCTGGTCCGAGCGTAATCTCCTAGGCGTCCTCGCACTAAGCTTCTCGGAGAGGAGACAGAAGACTCCCTGTAGCAATCAACATTCGCAATTGGATCACTTACCTATTAAAGCGGAGCCTCTAGGCCCGTCGAGGTAATTCACCAATTCCTATTTCGCGGTTGTGAGCTGGGGTCTAGCAGCGCCGAACTCGAAGGGGACAACCCCCAGCTTTCTCCCCTTCTCTCATCATTTTCCTGACATCCACCCAGGTTCGAAGGACATTTGCGCCGGGTGTCACAGTTGTATCCTCGACCATTGCCTCACCCGCAAATTTTCTTCCAACTTCTTCAATCCTCTTCTCCAATTTCTTCTCCTGTGGCTTCCTTTTGTATATTTGTCTCCCTTCCGAGGAATTCCTAAAACGTGAGTTGAGATCCATCTCCCGGCGACCCGCCTTTAGTCTACGAGCTCTGAACTCGCGCTTTGCTATGGCGACTCGCGACGACGATATCCTATCGCATCGCATCGCGTTTACGCGCAACGCCATCTCAAACACCTACTAATCCGATCGTCATCCTCAGTTATTCTAACCTACCTTATTTTTAATCATCGTCGCACTTGCCACTACTCGCCCGTCGCGACCTTCGTAATTGATTCAAGACGATTGCGCAACCGTTAATTCGAGTCGCGTCTCCGCTTGAAAAGTAATCCAAGATGGCCGCCCCAAGACATCTACCCGACAAACATAACCCCCTCATGACTGAGGATGTCCCTCCATGTATTTGCCCATTGAATCTGGACCTTGTCAATCTGTATCACTTACTTATTCCATAGATGATGAGCTCGTTTCGCGCCGACGTTTGGGTCAAACCCAGTTAACTGCGAAGATGGTCGCCGCTGGCGCTGTGGGCGATGTCGACCCTGCGACTTTGGGGGTTTTCGATTACGCGCACCTGCGAGCTCCCCTGCCGAGGGGTATTACTTCGGGCATCTTCAAATCTTCTCCGAGCTCGTACTTCCTCATGCGTCGTAGCCAGGATGGATATGTCTCTGCGACTGGTATGTTTAAGGCGACTTTCCCATACGCAGAAGCCAATGAAGAGGAAATGGAGCGCAAGTACATGAAATCGCTACCTACCACGAGCCACGAAGAGACTGCCGGGAATGTTTGGATTCCTCCTGAGCAAGCTTTATCCCTTGCGGAGGAATATCATATTACTCCCTGGATCTCAGCTCTGTTAGATCCTGCCGAAATTGCTATCACAAACCCTCCCGATAGCCCTCCTAAGAGAATCGCTGCGCCTCCGAAATATGAGGCAACTCTCCCGTCACAGCCCGTTCTTGCGCCGCCAACCCCATCGTCACTTCCTCGTTCGGTGCGAGCCCGTCGTTCCGCCAGTCCGGCTAAGAAGAGGGCCATCGCATCTCCGCGGAAACGTTCCGCGAAGGTAGCAGCCGCGCAGCCCTCCCCAACCGAGATTGAGCCCGTGAAGGAACATGACGAATCTATGACGAACGGGGCTAGAACAGACGAGGATACTGCATCTATTGCCGGGGCTGATGAGGTATTGATTAAGACAATCGAGAAGGAGCCAGCGGTGGTTTTTGCGCCGGCTGATGAAGAACCCAAGGTGCAGATCAAGGTTGGTCAAGAAGTCGAGTTCCATGGCGGCGTCGAGACAACGCAAACCGCTGTAGAGGTGGAAATTCCCCTCCGCGGAGAGCCTAGTGCCGAAGAGGCCGCACGAATGATCGAGGAGGCGAAGGAGATGGTGAGAATTGCTGCTGCAGAAACTGCCGCGTCGTCCGGCTTCAGCGGCAAGGGTAAGCGAAAGGCCGATGAGATCGCCATTGATGAGGAGGAAGAAAAGGAGTTGGAGGTGTCGGAGGAACCAAGATCTAAGAAGGCCAAGACAGAAAAGACGGAGGTTCAGTTGCGAAAGGAGCGTGTCAGAAACCGAGCATTGGTTGGCCTTAGCGCCACCCTTGCGGTTGGGTAAGTTCTCTCAGCGCTTTCAGAAATTCGACTGGACAAAGAACTGACAGCTGCTTACAGGGCTTTGATCCCCTACGTTATGGGCGTATTCTAGACATTCCAATCCGTTGCTCCGTTTTTTCTTTCTAGGTTTCGTATTCACTGGACTTCCTTCCTTGCGAAGATGCTAGGTTCCTCGTCTGTTTTTTCGCACATACCCCCACCAAGTATTCAAAATCAGCTTTTCTGATTTTGATTTCCCAAAGCTATATAGATAGCTTCATGTACACACCCCCTTTAGTGATCCGCCTGAGAAAACGGGGGATCTCCCTAGCTCTACAAGTACTTGAGAGATTCATAATGAAAGAGAAATCCATTCGTTGAGTTATATAGTGGTGCTGCAACCAGTGAGAGTTGAATAGTGACGCGACTTAGCGAAGTCACGTAGCTATGCTCTTCTTATGATACCATTAAACTAACCTAGGTAAGTTCCTACTGTGTAGGACGGGATCGAATTGAGTAGTCTCAACTTTTCCTTGAGTTAGATTGAATATTATCGTAAGCACATAGAGAGACACTCATTCCCAGATACGCATGGCTCTATTAAGAAAGTTCAGCTGTCATTACTATGTATTATACCGTTGCATGTTGAATTCAGCTAGGTTAGTACACGAGTATCCGGCCCATGTTCAAACTCCGGTCTTCAAGGTGACAATGCTAGGTTAGCTGGTAACCCAGCCGCCGAAAGGGACCCACTAAACTTGGATGGTGGCCCAAGCTTTCTCATTTCTACCTTGAAAAAATTTGCACAACTCATTTTAATTTCTTCTTCCATGCCACTTTACCATCTGCCAGAAGGAATTCTACTCAGACATTTGCATTTCAACATAGGACGAGCATGCAAAAATTCCTATGGGTTTGTTTTAAAGGGCAGCGACCGCTTTCTAACTGATCGCTACGCATCGCTTGCTGGTCTCATGACCTATTAAGGTAAGGCACACGGTCACTGGGGGCTCTGGGGATTGGGGGTACAACCGGCAATGGTCGGTTCTTTTGGTCCTCGGATAACCCCCAGTACCCCGCGACAAGCCAGTGCTTTGGAGAGCTTGGAGAAGTCTCCAGTTGACTTTTTTCTTGTGTACATAACGGCGTCATATCTGCTTTCACTTTGGATTTTCAAGCATCTGAACGATTTAATCCAACCATGAGGACACCTCTGGTTGCGCGGAGCTTATTCGGAGCTCAAAGGCGAGCCTTTTCGGCTACGTCCCGACTCTCGGACAGCTATGGCTTTATCGGACTGGGTCAGATGGTATGTTGCCAACTTCGAACTCTATTTCATCGAGTATTCAACTAACGAATACAAACCTAGGGGTACCAAATGGCCAAGAACCTTCAGTCAAAGCTTCCGCCAAGTGATACTATTAAGCTCTTTGACATAAACAGCGATGCGGTAAACCGCTTAGCTGGTGAGATGCGATCCTCTCATACTGGCGGTGCCGTTATTGAAACCTCAAGTAGCGTGCATGACGCCGCGAAAGAAGCGGTATGTCCTCACTATTTCTACTCCTCGAATTCCCCACATCACATGATGAGTTTGTTCTATCTATGATCTAAGTTGGGGCCGGTTCGCCGGTCTTCCCGTGATTATTCTTTACATTATAGCCAATCCTCTGAAGACATTATTCCTCAATCCATTCCATAACCGAACATAGTGTTAGAACCTCGAGACTAACAAGCGTTCTATAGGATATAGTAATTACGGTACTACCCGAGCCGTCTCACGTAAAAGGTGTATACGGGGAAATATTGTCAGCAGATCTGCCCAAGGAGAGGGTGTGTATCGATTGCTCAACCATCGACCCTTCGTCATCCAGAGAAGTTGCTAGGTGGGTTGCGGATGCAAAGCAGGGCCAATTCGTCGATGCTCCTATGTCAGGTGGAGTTGTAGGTGCTGCCGCTGGCACGTTGACCTTCATGCTGGGTGCTCCCGATAATCTCGTGCCGAAGCTGGAACCAATTCTATTAAGAATGGGTAAGCGAGTTTTGCATTGTGGTGCGCAAGGCAATGGACTTAGTGCGAAGCTGGCGAATAACTACCTGCTCGCTATCAATAACATTGCGACAGCCGAGGCGATGAATCTTGGCATCAAATGGGGTCTTGATCCAAAGACACTGGCAAATATCATCAACGTCAGTACCGGCAAGTGCTGGCCCAGTGAGATCAATAATCCCGTAAAGGGGGTTGTTGACGGCGCACCGGCAAGCCGTGATTACTCTGGCGGATTTGGTATCAGTCTGATGAAGAAGGACCTGAAGCTTGCCATCGTAGCCGCGAATGAGGCAGATGCGAAGCTAGAACTAGGTGATCGGGCAAAGGAAGTCTACGAGGCGGCTGAGCAAGTAGACACGTGTAAAGGCCGGGATTTCTCTGTCATATATAGATTCCTTGGCGGTAAAGAATAGATTGATATGAGACCTGATCTGATCTGATCTAATCGTCGGAGAGTTATCAAGACAGGTTCGCGTACTGATCATGCATCTGTCTTAGCTTATGGGCACTATTCCAACGTGACCATGTGTTTTGCGGGCCAAATATCCGGGTGGCGTCCGGAGAAACGAGCTAAGGCATCGTGGTGTCCCGGATAAGGGCCATTCCGTTCAGAATTTAGTAGTCCCTATAATTAAAGGGAGAACGGTCTAACTCGTTGCCCTCTATGAAATGAAGGATCAGATCTCGCATTCAGGCAAATACCCTTCTAGTAGAGAGTAAAGGTATAAGATATACCCAGCTAGGTAGGTGACACGATGAACGGTCAGTAATCGGTCTCGGTTCCCAAAGAAGCTTGGCAGAATTGGAGCTGAATAACGTTTCGTTTGCTCGGCTGGTGTACCGAAAGCCAGGCATGAGTTCTAGCCGCCCACATGGAATGATATCAAAGAGCTTAGGGCCTGTCAGATCCCCCGAGCCGTCCTAAGCGACCTGACTTCGCAGGTTCGCGGGCCTAGGCTGCCTGCTTCCTTTACCGCTTTTGGTAATCTGCTCGCGGGTAGATTTCGATCCGGCGCACTTACGCCATGGCCCGTATTCGGGTGCGAAATAAGCAGAGCAACCCAAGCCAAAGGGCCTTACTGGAACCCACCGATGACCGAGAGAATCAGAACCCGATTCGTTTGGAAGAATCATTATTACTTGCATGAGGCTCCCGCAATCTATGTTCCGTTTCGTTTCGTCCCACTTTCTCACCTCTTTCTTCCAGACCTTTGGTTCTTGCTCACTAACGCTCAACTCTCCTTTACATCCGTCTTGCCAATCGCTCTCTCTTTTTTCTTTAATAGACTCAGTTGCTTACATTCTATTTAAGTCTCTCGTCTACTCGTGATCGGTGATATACATACCTTAGGTACTTATACCGATATCTATTCGATAAGAACGCCACTGCGTTTATATAAGCTATAAGTACATACTCCCGAAGCCGAACTTCACGACGGAAGGAATTCGCATCGAGTTAAGACAAGTCAATAGCGAGTAGGGTAACAGCAGAAGGAGTAAGAGACTAGGAAAAGAAGTTACCAAGTGAAAGGAGGGGAATTCGGCAAGATGTCGAATAGTACGGGTCACGTATCGTACAGATCTTGCACGGAAGTCGGCCCCTACTGCCCCGTCGAAGCCACCGTCCTGGGCTACTATCCCAACCTCGGCGTCAATGCCTTCCTCGCGGCGGCCTTCGGCCTGTGCATCATAGGCCTCCTCGGCACCGGCATCTGGAAGCGGACCTGGGGGTACTCTACCGCGCTCACGGCCGGGTGTATTCTGGAATTTGCAGGTACGTTATATCACGGCCTCGCTCCCTTCTGCTCCCAGAGCTTTAGTCAGAGCGATGAGAGGAAGCATACTGTGGTGGTTGGTGGGAAACTAACCAGGGAAAAACAGGCTACATCGCGCGCGTCCTCCTGCACGAGAACCCGTGGAACTCGAGCGCCTTCCAGACGCAGATCTGCGCCATCATCCTCGCGCCCACGCTGATCTGCATCTCCATCTACCTGACCCTCAAGCACATCACCCTGTCGCTAAGCCCAGAGCTCTCGCGCCTGCGCCCGCGCCTGTACCCCTTAATCTTCGTGCCGGCCGACGTGTCCTGCCTGATCCTGCAGGCTATCGGCGGCAGCTTAGCCGCCTCCGCCGGCTACGACAACCCGGACCTGCTCTTATCGGGCGACCGCGTCATCATCGCGGGCATCGCGCTGCAGTCGGCCGTGCTGGGGTTCTTCGGCGTCATGTGCGTGGACTACTACCTGCGCGTTAAGAAGTGGGTGGCGAGCGGGAACGCGTCGCCCGACGCGCTGGCGACGTGGCACGACAAGAAGTTCCGCATGTTCGTATACGCGGTGGTCGGCGCGTACGCGGGGATCCTGATCAGGTGCATCTACCGAATCGCGGAGATGGCGGGAGGTTGGGGAAACCCGATCATGCAGGACGAGCCGTCGTTTGTGGTGCTGGAGGGATTGTAAGATACACTCCCCCCTCTCTCCCTCTTTGCTTTCGAACCCCCTTAAAGACGAGTTTACTAACTTTTGATCCAAAGCTGCATCGTCATCCCCGTTATTCTGCTGACGGTCTTCCCGCCGGGCCTCCTGTTCCCGGCCATGGCCCAGCGCGAGGCCCAGCGGTTCCGGGGGAAGGGCCGCAAGGGCGCCGAAAAGTCGGAGCCGGTCATGTCGAGCGACGAGGGGCATGCGGAGCAGAAGACTGCCACGACGGAGGCATCGAGCGTATAGGGATATTGAAGGACCCCGTTGCTTGTGATAGTTTGCTCCAGCCCCTCGCTCAGTTTTTCTTGGTCCATCTCGCATTTTCTTGCATTTTATAGATAACAGCGCATCTGAATATGGATAGATACCTCACCCTTGGATATATAGCGGGTTTGCATTATATAGACATGACCTCGTTGAATTAGATGGTCAATACATCCGTGCCATTTACATTTAAAATGCATCTTAAGGCACAAGCATACTATGTCAAGCCGCAGAGTACTTAATAATAGCAAGTCGTCTAGCATCGTTACCTCACTTTGCTTATTAGGCCTGCTCATTCCTATCTTCCCATTGGCAGAGTTGACATTAAGCCCTCATATTAATGTAAGAGTAATCTAGACGTCTTAAGTCTTCCAAGTTTCATGATTGGCATTACAATAAGTCAGACATTGTTCTAAGCGCCCTCTCCACACCCATCTTTATCTGGTCCGTCCCGATGCATCTTAATGAATTTATTCTTTTCGTTCACGAGCTTCTAATATGCAAAACCGCCCGGGCTCGGAGAGAAGTGTCTAATCATTAAGAAACCCTTCTAACTCGGCCTTTGAATCGTCCGATTCATATTCACTTTCCTCCTCTTCGGATTCCTCTTCTGACTCTTCCTCTTCCTCTTCGCTCTCCTCGGCCTCACCACCTTCTTCCGCGGCCTCCTCTTCCTCGTCCTCGTCTTCATCTTCAGCGAGCCAATCATCCAACGTCTTGGCCCCCGTGCCAGCCGCGGCCGCAGCACCGAGCCCGTTACTTCTGCCCCCTTGTGAGCTCGAACCATCCCCGAGTAACTGCGAAGCCGGCACTGCCCTCTTCTCCTCGCCATACTCGTTCGCGGCTCCTCCCTGGTTCCTTAGTTTCGAATCCGGCTCCCTGCCCTCCTCGACCCAGTCCGGTAGAGGCTCGTATCCGCGGAGACCGTGGACACCGCCTCCACCAGCAAGCACCAGCGCCGAGGATCCTAGCATGAAGCCCTTCCGCGTCTCCGACGGACTAGGTGCTTGAGGCGCGGGCTTGGGCGCGAGGAGCATCAGGCTTGCGAGCTGCGGGACACTGAGGAGCGCTTTGTATAGACGCGTGCGGTCGCGTAGGTCGTACGACGTGTCATATCGGACAAGTAAAAGGACATAATTCCATAGTCGGGGTATAGGGTGGTCCTCTGAATTAGGGGGTGGCGGTGATGACTCTTCACGCTCTTCATCTGGCTTATTTTGGGCTTCGGTTTCTCTATTGAGGTGATGTAGATAGACTTTCGCGGCGAGGAGGACGATCTGTCGCTTGGCAATTTCAGACTCGTCCGCAAATCCCTTGAGAAGTATACGGAGAACATCGGCGGCGATATTGTCCTCGCCGTTTAGGCCTGCAAATTCGCCTACAAGCCAGATGATAGTCGCTCGCGCCTGGGGATCCGTTGCCGAGTCGAGGTTTTTTGCCAAGCGCACCACAGTCCCCGTATGTGCCTGGGGGTCTTGCTGGATAAGATGCCGTATAACGGTCAGAGACTCGGCCGCGAGCGTACCATCGAGGCTGGAAATCTGTCGTAGCAGTAGTCGCATACATCGAGGCGCCGTCGCCGGATCCGCCTGCGCACATCGTCCTATGGCTCGCACTGCTTCGCGGACGAGTGACTTATTTGTGCCGCGAGAAAAGTGTTCGAGCTCATTGAGGATGAGACTCTTCGTTTGTAAGGGGCTGTGAGGGAATATCAGAGTTAATACTTCTATCTTCAGCTCCCATACAGGGGCCGTGTCGGTAGCGCGGACGAGGAAGTGAGATGCGTATTTGACGAATGAGTCCGGATGCGCAAGACAAACGGATACTATGTTAAACAGAGCGACCTGTTGGATATCCTGCGCTCCTCGAAGTAATGCGACTAGTGGGCCGACAGCAGCTCTGGTGTATTCAGGGGTGCCGATATCCGCATAGCAGCGGGCAACCGCTACCACGACATCGGAATTCCTACTCTGTAAAAGGGGTTTGATTCCATTTAGTAACAGAACTAGATCTGGGTCAAGAATGACCATCTGTTCCCCTTCAAACGCAGATTCCGATGACCCTTCTCCGTAGAAATCCTGGAGGTCTGCGGTTTTATCCTTTGCTTTGACATTTCGCGTTCGCCGCGGAAAACATTTCCGGGCGTATACCGTCATCATTCTTAACACTGCGAGCTGGCTCCACTCGTCCATGTCTACGATCTTTTTGACGAGACTCCTGTAATGCTTATGAATCAAGTCTACCCTGTCGGGGCATATTTCTATAAAAGCGCTTACTGCCGCGCCTGCGACGAAGTACTGCTTGTCGCCTAGAAGCGTCGTCAGGTATTCCAGTAGCTGAGGGAGGGTGGTCGGTTCCAGGCGATAACACTTTGGTATGGCGAGAGCGGCTGCCTTTCGCACATGGGGAGACATATCGACAGCTCCCTTCTTGATCGCTAACGATACAATCTGGCTGATGACAGGAACTCGAATCCCGGACATGGTGCGCAGAGCGAGGGCGCGTACTTGTGGGTTCGTATCGGATAGGGACTTCTGGATGGTATTAATAGATAATAGAGCCATATCCGGCTCTTGTTCGGCATGGTGTATGAGATATATGTATACGAGCTTCTTAATTTCGATATTAGGAGATGCGACATTCTTGACGATGGACGAGAAGAAGGGTAGGGTTTTCTGCTGGCGGTACATCATCTAGTCAAGTAGGATCGATCAGTCGGCGCCATACCATGGGCGGGAGAAACGGTGGGTGCATACAGATATGACACGCCGCAGCCCTTCGAGCACCTCGCGGTCATTTCGGCTGTCTAGGAGCTTCTTAAGCTGTGCGGTAGGTAGGGACCTCGTGGTGGTACGCGAGCTTCGAGCGGCTTGGGCTGCATCGAGAGTGAGCTCCCGAGCTGTGGAGATGTTGGATTAGCATGCAATCCATTAATATGGTATAAGTATAGCTTTCTTACCACTCTCGAGCAGATTCGATATCCGAGATATGGACTCCATTTTCAGGAGAATGGACACGCAGTCAGCTCATAGGCTGTTGCGGATTTCGGGTCGCGTGGTTCTTTTAGGTACGTGACGTCGGTGACGGGTGGGAAAGTTACCTAGAGATGTTGAGCTGTTGGCGGGGCTTTTCCGCGCTCCAGCTCCAGGGCTCGCTCCAGGGCTCTGTCGGTCAGGGTCAGTTCGCCTTTTGTGGGGTCTCGGCCTTAGTCCGCTGAGAGGACCAAGGAAGTCGCAACAGAATTCCATCTATTGAACACCCTAACTTAAAATCAGAGACATCATGTATATGCATGCATCTCTAACTTCGACAATCAGGCAAAAGGAATGTCTACCTCTGTCAGAAGTCTCCGGTACCTTGAGTAGGCTCAACAATGGCGGCTATGAAGTTTGATATATGGACATGTCTTCGACATCTTTTCTATTTCTGTCATCGGCACTACCGTCTGAGCTTCTCACTTATATCCTGAATCACGACACCTATCCCACAACTCTGATAATATGCTCTACTCGAGCCGATTTCATTTCCTCACTCGTCAATGATGCGGGAGGAGAAACGGCACTCAAAAACTCACCTGCCGAAGATAGTACGGAAGCGCCAGATCCAGAGGATGGCAAATTAGAGAAGGAGGCTATGCGGCAGCGGTTCCAATCTTCCCCCCTATACCAGATAGCTACGTCGCGTCATATCCGCGTAGCCTACATTCCAACCGTCACACACCTCCGCGCCTACCTCTCTGTCTTTTCGCCAGAGGAATCGCCAACTCTAGCTCCGCCGGCCAATTATAAGTCATCACGGGTTGAATGCCCTCGCATCATCTTATTTGGGTTCCTGGACCTACATCGCGACACAAGTGAATGGAGCGCCCAGGGTCTCGGCAACTCTCTGTCTACGCTCGTTGAACTAGCTTACCGACTGTCGTGGGAAGCAGCCATTATCGAGCCTCGAAACCGTAATTCTTCGTCCGCATTCGAAGATGTGCTGAAGGAACATGTCCCCTTTTTAAGTGGTGGCGGCCGGAGACCTAATCTTGATTCGGGCGAAGGTGGTTGGCTTGGCCGGACTGTGGAGATGGGAAGGGTTATGAAGAGATGGTTCCGCTTTGAGCGCGGACAATGGGATGCAGGTTCTAGCAAAGAGGGAACGTCGTTGTCGTAAATATATGTATGGATATCGTGGTATCTGATGAAATACTAGAAAGACCGCCCCAAGTAGCATTGAAGCCCCTAATATTGCAATCTGCCATTGCCCTGAAGAGCTCTCAACGCCATAACGCCACCTTTGGTATTCATCATAGTCTCATCACACTTACATTTATTGGGAACGGAACAGCAATTAGGACACGGCCTGCTCCATTTCCGTAATGTACAATTTGATGTGGGATTCCATCTTCAGATACTCATCGTAAGCGGCGTGGACCTCATTTTCGATATTCTCTTTAAGATCGAGCATCTATTGTACGTTAGCAATTTTGCAACAGGGGGGATTGGGAAGCTTGGTGTTAAACACACCTTCTTCTCAGTCTGCTCAATCCGAACTCTTCTTCTCTCAATCTCGGTACCCTTAGCCGCCCGCTCCTCGGTGAGCTTCTTGTGCAATGCTCGAAGCTCCTCCATCTTCTCCTTGGCTTCCTGAGCCTTCTCTCGACTTTGGTCGCGGAGTTTTTCCGTGCGCTCGTTCCATTTACTCAATTGTCTTTGGAGTAGTGCTTCCGTTCTCTCCACCTCCTTGACATTGTTGCCGCGTTCTGACAACGCATCCCTTTGCTTCGCATTTCGGGCATTCTCTTCTTCTTCTTTGGTTAACTCTGTCGCGATGTCATCCAGGAGTTTGATACACGACGCAACGTCTGTTGATACGACACCGAATGAATCAGTTGAGGTCTGTAGCGCTCTTGCTCGTCGGTCCAGGGAGTCTATGTGCGCCTTGTCCGCATTGAGGGTGTTATTCAGTTCCGTCAAACTTGTCTGTAATGCCTGGGGGCTTTGTAAGGTGTATGGTCGCAATTTAGCACTCTCCTGCTTGAGAAGCACCTTTTCGGCGGTCTTTTGCTCGAGCCTCTGCGTTAAGGCCCCCTTCTTCTCTTTGGCTTCTTCTAGTCGTATCGCAACTTTCTCCTGGTTTCGTCGCAGCTCTAATAGGGTTTTCTTCAGCTCCTCATTACGTTCCGTTTTCTCGCGCACCTGCGCTTCCATAGCTTTTCGGTTCCGCTTCATCTCTTCCAGTCTAGCCTCATTGTCCTGATTCTCGCCGTATAACATCTCGATGCGGGCCCTAGTCTGCTCGGCCTTGTTGAAATGCTCGTCGATGATATTGGTCTGGCTCTCGCGGAATCGCACGAAATTGATCAAGTAACTGAATATCTTGACGAGCCGCGGGTGCGTGGGCTTGTAGAGGTCGGTGAAGCTGAAGTCGGTGATGCCGCACTCGAGCAGCAGCTTGCGCAACGACACGTAGAACCCCAGCAGGTTGCGGGTGTCGGGAGGCACGATGTCGGTGAACTCGCCACAGACGTCCTCGGCGGCGGCGCGCATCGCGGGCTCGACCGTCTCCCGCGTCGCGTTCAGCAGCAGCTCGGCGAACCACTCGAAAATCATCTGCACCTGCAGTGGGTTCGGCTTCTGCAGGTCGGCCACCGTGAATGGGATCCCGATGTCCGTTATACATCCGACGATCTCTCGGTCCGGCAGCCGCATGAATGCATCGGCTTCCTCCTCCTTCTTGCGCGTGCGCGACTGCGCTTGCGCCGGCGGGATTATGGACATCCGCGGGTTAAATGCCATGGCCGCGGTGTTGTGTGGATATGATCGGGCTCGTCAAGAGTCGGTAGAATCGCTATGTTCGAGGACACTTCAATATTTAATTGGGATCGGGTTGCAATGGTCCTCTTGTTCGAAATGGCAGCTGCTGATGGTCGATTAAGATCAGATTCATAATCAGATGTTTTGATACGGTTGCTAGGCGGTCTGAGTAAACAAGCAGTTAGCTAAGTACATAATTAGCTAAGCTATGTGCCGCTATGCTGATTTAGGTAGTTCCCTACCTACCCTGTACCTTAGGTACTCAGGTAAGGTTAGGTAAGCTTTCACGAGGCCTTCACCATTCCCTCAAAGAAATCTCGAGATACCTACTGAAACAGGTTGCAAGCAACTACGAGAAATGCTGAAAACGGAGAGAAACGTTTTACATCTAGCATATTCAATGTTTGCATTATGCGAAAAGATAAACTTGTAAACCTTCAATGCATTCGCACTTTGCGCCGTTTTTCGCAGTCGTCTACGTCCCTGAGTACCTACCTAGGTAGCTTCGTATTTTGGATTATATTTTCTTCATCAACAGCCGACAATTGTAAAATCATCAATGACATCCTCCATTATCCGTTGTCCTATCAGGTTTAATACCTGGACCTATGGCTGGGAGAAGGCGTCCGCGTGGCGATTTCCATCATTTGTTATGCGCCAACGCAGTTTCACGAATCTCCCGTCGGAAATCTCCTTGTAGTCCAAGCCACTGGGTTGGGTGGCCCCAGGTGATCGACACCCTACCCTATTAATAATGCCTACTTGGTACGGAATATGGCAGTACAATACTTGAATGTAGGTAACAACTCTGTACAACTGCGTGATAGGTCGTTGGGTGAAATACCGTTGAGAATCTTAGCTGCGATTGGCTATGTACTTCTTGCTTATTTATGTTAATTTGAAACATCATCAACGGCGTCGAACTAGACCTCTGCGCTAGACGTATTGTAAAACTCCGCCAGACAGTAGTATACCCAATCAACTCGCTCCATCTTCAGTTTTCGATATTCGTTATGAGCATTCCTCCTAAACCACCGGGGTTGAAGTAGATACGTACGTCCAATTGGGGGTGTCGTTGGATGATAACCACCATGTCAAAAGAAGCAGCAGACAGAGTCTTATCAAAGCGAAGCATCCAATCGTCTACGGCTTCTCCCATCCAGAGTGAAGACTACCATTAGCTAGCGTCTGTCCGCCTAGTCAGAGTGATATGACAAAGAACCTAGATAGGGTCTATTCAAATGCACGTTTGGGGATCGATCGTCCATTAAGCTTCTCAGGAACCGTTCTCTTGCATACAGCAGCAGGGGAGATGCGTGTGTCAAGCCCACAACCTTCTACGTGTCAGTCCTGAGAGCCACGAGTACCATATTCGATACTACCAAAGCTACCACCAAGCCCCCCGCATCATGCAAGACTTATAGATCCAGATTCCCAATGAGAACCGAACAGACTATCGTCAATATCAAGATGCGTTTGCGCCTTTTCCCTTACGTATCTTGCGTACCTATTAAGTCTTCTATCTCGACGGGGCGAATACACCAGACCTGAAATCTCGGCATTTTCAACTCATGAGTTTACGGTGACGTATCGGAGGGCAAGGGGGGAAGGGGGAGATAGACCGCCCTACGGCCATCCCCCAGAGTTCCAGAGTAGAAAAGCGTCTATCATTTCCAATAATGAGCTGGTCTACCCGAAGCTATGCCCTATTGTGATGCACACACTACCATAGCTATGTACCACCTAACGGTATATGACGATACAGCATGCGCGCTAGACTTTGATCCAGTCTCTATTGATAGGATACTTGCAGGTCCGAAAGAAACGAGGATTTCGATAGTAGAATGCAAGTCAGAATGGTTCCTGTCACGAACTTCTAAAGGCCGCAGAGAGAGTCCCCTCGAGACCGGCTTGACCCCTTGACAGGATCCTGAATACGAGCCTCTTTACTTTTAGGTTTTACCGCCTACCAGATTTCCTGCTGGTAACATCTGCTATGAACGGGGTAACCCGCTTCAGTTGCAGCGATGGAGCTGTCTCGTAGCGTTTGCTACCACCAAGGTACCGACTACGGTGGTTAGCGGGTGTGGAACAAGTACATGTACCTGTTGGCACAAATTATCGCGATCCTCACTCTGTGTTCTCCCGCCGTAGTGCGCAGGCTCGTGTACGGGATCGATTTGACGCGGTGATTATCAGATGAATTGAAGAGACGACCGCGAGGCTTGTTGGTCTATCACAGCGGATAAAGATTTCTTCGTCTATATCGAAGGTTTGCCTGTGGTTTGTCGAACTCTCATGGCCGGCGTCACCTACCAAGTCACATCATCAAAGAATGGCACGGTGGCATGGACCAAGCGGCAAGTCGTGCCGCTAGTGTACTGTTACTGCTGTAAGACCGATCCTAGTGGGTGTTCCCGTTTCTTTGCCCAGCGAGCTTGGGACAATAGGAATCGGCCGCTCTCAGCGACCTTTACAGAAATCGGTATTAGATTGCTTATGGTTTGCTGCGTTCGACGAATGAACTCGGTTCTGTACTACTTTCACAGCTAATGGCTTACAATAGAATACGATAATAATTTGCATCTCGGGTAATGCGGTTTTCGCTCTGAGTTGTGTCGGTACCTGAGAATGGGGAGATTTTGCAGGAATTATCCATGATGTTATTCCAGGATGTGTGGTACCTTGCTCCCTGGTACCTGACATCACCAACTACTGGGTCTCGAGCTAAGCTGGGCGTGGCCCGGTTTTGTTCTCAAGTGCCGCTACGCTATGTCATCTGGCCATCTGCGCTATCCTCCATAACTCGCACCAGATGTACCTATCGAAGGTTAGTCTTACGAGTCTTAAACGTCGAATAGACTACATACATAGTAGAGAGAATACCAGGTATGGATAGACGATCCATATAGCTAGTAGCTGTAGTTGGGATGGGCTTGTCATGATTCATACCCTCGAATCGCGGCAGTATTCTACATTCTTAATCAAAGTAATGTGCATGTTTCGAATCGGCTGTTGCTTATCCTAGCAACTCTCGCAACTCACAACATTCAAAGCAAATAGCCTTCCATCGTATTCTTCGACTCAAACCGGGAGTTATTGAAATTGGACAGTAATACAAATGCACTTGACCCTGGGCGGTTATCATGAGCCCAATCCGAATTACCTTCCATCATGCCACTCTTACCTAGCATTGAGGACACAAATAGGTTAGATAGAGTGTTCAACGGGGACCCGGGGTACATAGTAGCGTAAAAGCAATTGAGATGCAACGTGAAAATAAAGTACATTTCCAGGGAGGATACCTCCTAAGATTACGCCAATGATAGACAGGGACTTGAAGAGGAGCCGAGTACTACGGCTGCTGCACGGGTACAACGAAGGAATAAGGTATCTGATATCGGCATACCTCGAAGCAACGGTAGCGTACCAGGAAATCTACATCGATCCGATCCACTAAAAGTGATTGTCTACAGAAGGTTACAGTTACCCGTCAGCCCGCGGATTATCAGCGCAAAGGCCAAGGGTCGTCCCCCTGTGTTGTTCCTGGGTGTGACTTCATTTCGCGAAGGCCATTTAATCGCCCTCCCCTTCCCTGCCACCAGACTGAAAATAGCATGTAATTGTACATTGCTAGCGTACTTATGTACCTACATACAACTGCGACAGAGAAGTCGCCAACGACCCTCCCCCCATTTTTTTATTTTTTCCCTCCTTCATGTGCTGTTCGCCCCACTGCCGACTGCCACAGGTCCTCTCTCTACCACTTTTGACACTTTCTCCCCCCTACCAACCCCTAACACTTCAGGCAATTGAACCACCTCGAACCACCAGACCTAAAACTCGCAGCATTCCAACACGAACCAAACTCCCGTCCTCATACCTGTGCCAAACACACGGTAGCAATTCGCGTCGACCCGTCAACATTAATCCCTTTTTAAATAAACGCTAATTGAGTTTGAAATCAACCATAGAGAGATCCTGCGTGCAATAACGCCTCCATTGCTGCAGTGCGACGGTTCGCCGTCGAGATCCCTTCAATTCGATTTAGAACGAGACAGAAGATACTATTCAAATGTGCACGAATTGATCCACGATAGATCTCGAGGATCCGAACCTGCCAGCCGCACCCATTTCGATACATCAATTAATTATATGCATAACTCCAACTAGTCCGCGCCCATGGCGATAATTTCGCAGCGATCGTCACCCAGTACCATAGTCGGAAATCCGCAGCTGCGCACTGCGATATAGCCTCGCCAGCATTTTCCACCGTAGAGGCCGGTCATCGACCTCGGGAAATATGGCCTTGTGGCCTTTCCGCCGCAAGGGCTCGCGCAGGCAGTCCCGAACCCCCGCCGCTCTCGATTCCGATGCCGACACCACAGGACGTGGTCGGGAAGTTCCTCCGCCACGAAGTGAGACCGAACCTAACACTGCCACGACGACTCCTGACCCCTTTAGGGAAAGACGAGATGGACCTAAAAAGTTGCACCGGCGCCGCTACAGTTTCTCACCGGGCCGTCGGGATTCGTTGCGCGTCACGAAATCCAAGAAAGGGCCGATTGCCTCGATGCCCCCAGGTTCTATCTCGGCAGCCGCGAGCGAAGCTTATAGGAATGGTATGCTTCCGCAAGGGTCGAACGGGAATTTCGCGACACGGGTGCCCACTTTACACCATGAAAACTCTCGAAACAAGCGAAGAGGTCAACCTCTGCCGCGAAAGAAATCAAGCAAACGACGCAAAGAAGATCATGACCGAGAGGCTGAGATCAAGGCAATGAGTCAGTTTATGCCAGTACGTCCTGCCACGGATGCGTGGACAGCTGGCCGGCCAATGAAAAAGGACAGCAAACGAATAAGACCGGGATTGAACAGAAGCTGGGACGAACCTTCGTCTGATATCTCCCTACCTATTCCTGGTTCAATCCATTCGGCAATGTCGTCTGATTCGGAACAGCTTTCTTTTAGGGTCTCAGCCCTTGAGGCGCTTGCACCTCGCCCAACCTTGCGGTGCGCTTCAAATCCAGTCTACGGGCCGGGCGTTAGCACCGGGCTAATGCGGTCTCAATCTACGAAACGAAAGCTCGCAGACAGAGGCACAATCCCCGAGTCTACACTCAGAGCTCACAAAAGAATAGATGACTTGGCAGATGATTTAGGTGCTTCTGATCTGCGGGAGCTGATGGAGCGAGACCAGCGAAGAAAGGAAAGGAAGCAGGAAAAAGAGCGCGAGAGAATCGAAAGGCGCCTCGCTAGGAGGGCAGAGAAACAACGAGCACAAGAGGCCGAAGCTCGCAAAAGCGGCACTCCGCCGCCTCAAAATTTGGAACGAGGTGTATTGGGTCGTGAAATGAGTGAAGGAGCTGACCCAGCTTCAGTAGTTGTCACATCGTCCAGGAGGAGACGCTCGTCCGAATCCGCCGAGAGACGAAGTAGACAACGAGAAGAACTCGAAAACCGCGAGAAGACTCCAAGCCCGCTAGATGAGTTCCATCGTACAGACAGTATTCCTCTGGAGCCCTCTACTCCAGCCAGAGTCCCCGAGTCAGAACGTGAAATCGAAATCATTCAGGAGCAGCCATCTTCGTCGGGTTCCGCCAGTCCAAGAATTCTGAGTTTTATTCGATCACGAAAATCGCGCTCAAAATCACCCAAAGATTCCGAGCAGGCAAGGACCGAATTTGAATCGCCTTCACCTGCACCGATTAAACCGGAGGATGCGGAGTCTGGTAAGACGTTCGATAGCAAATCTTCCAAGCCATGGAAGTCGTTCTTCAAATGGGGCAAGAACAGACGAAGTTCTGGCCCCTCCTCTTTCTCCAACACTTCACGAGACTCGATGCTAGGAGGTCCGCCCCCAGCGCATACGAATTTCGTTCCACGAAAGCTTAGCTCTGGTGTGCCTAAGAGAACCATGTCTCGCTTCCGCGAGGATCTTCCAGAGCTGCCGCTTTCTCCCCCAGACTCGCGCGTAGCGTCTCCCGAAGCCGAGCCTTTACCAACCGAGCCTCTACCCGTGATTCCCGACGACGTTCAAATGCGCTATGATACCCCTACTTCAGGCCATCGATCGCACGAGGCTATGCGTGCAACTCCCATTTCATGGCAGCAGCGAGATGAAATACAGCCTTCGCCAGCACCGCAGTCCATGTCTCTTGCCTCTATCGATTCCGAGGCGTCTTGGCTTTCTGGTCGCATTAGCAGAAAGCGGGCATCGTCGGGTATGTCGGGCATAAGGAACTCTCTTCAACAGTATGCGCAGCCGGCGTTCGCGGGATCAGATGGCCGTGCTTCTGATGATGACAATATCGCCGAAGATGAATATATGAATAGTGTCGTCCCTGCCACTCATTCCCGCAGGAAGTCATCGGGTGACGCTCGTCCCAGTAGTGACGAGGAAGATGAGCACGAGGCGAAATGGGGTGCAGTTGGACAGATACCTACTGTTATGCATCATAGAGATACCATGCGCAGTCGGGAGGGACTTCTTCAGTCATTCGATGATGACGAGAGAGATTTTGAGAAGTATAGCGAAGACGATGACGAAGGTTCAAGTCCGGTTCAGCCACAACGGGCAACCAGCGTTAGTCTCGACAAGCGCCACGTTCGGAATTTCAGTGCAGGAAGTGCTAAACTGCTTGAAATTTCGCCTCGCGCATCTGGAGAGAAGACGAGAAGTATGATCGAATAGGGCACCCAGTAGTTCTGTCCAGTGCCGACGAGCTATTGGTTCCGTTCTATATGATCACGAAACATATAACACCGGTCGGTGTACGATTTAAGCCAGGAGACACGACGCCATTGACATTCATTCATCATTTCCTTACACTACTCAACCACCAGCTACCACTTCAGCTACATTCATTTGATATTTCCTTGCTGTCTCAATCACCGACCTCATTCATTCGTTTAAGACCTTTTCTTACTCTCCTGACATACACAAAAGACGAAAAAAAGTTGAAAGTGAAAATTGTTGGGTCCGTCTCCTGGCTTAATCGGAATACTACACCATCCAGTAACCTACCTCGTCATCATATATATCTACACCAATCCGCTCACAGCCTCACGGCCTAACCTACTCGGACATTTCAAACATCAGCATCCATCACAACTATGCATCTCCAGCCCCATCAATCTTCGTGTCATATTCTGCGAGCATTTGGAGGAGGGATAAGATACGGGCTGTTTTCTATTCTTGATATATTGCGATACCATTGGGGATTTGTGTTTTTTTTACGCGGCGGGTTTCCTGTTTTTGATACCACTTACTCTCTATCATACCGCAGAGGTTCAAGGGCACCTAGAAGAGTGCCTTCACTTTGATGTATGGGAGTCTTCTTTTATACACTGACCGGCCTAGACTTCGATAGCGCGTACTGCCTACACTCGTCTTCGCTCCGGTTCTTGGGCAACATTACCGTAGCTGAGGATTATCGGTGCTGCCTTCCAACAAGGTCACGTTGATTTCGATTTTCGTATTCGCGCACACAACCGTCGAAGGTCGCTACCTAATTCGTAGCCATGTGTTCTGATTTTCCCAGGGCGTTTTCCATTTTCCACATAGAGGGCGAAGTTTACGTTAGTGCGCAGGCAGGCGAACTAGGTGTTTTTGGGTGGGTAAGGGGAAAAAATCGGAAGTGCATTTCGGAGACTAGAGAGGACATTTGGGACAACTTTACGAAGTTTTGACCAAAGGGTGCGGAACTTCTATTTATACCCCCTTACCCTGTAATGTGGGAAGTCTAGGCTGGTCACGTTGTATTTACATGTATGAAGTACAAGGCTTGGAGAATTGCAAGCAAAGCAAGCAAGCAAAAGGCGAATGTTCAATTTCAAAACCATTGAGAAATAACTGGGTGGTGTTATTAGTTCTGTTACTGATCTGATGTGAACATTATACTCGTCTCGAAAACTCTGTAAACTTGTCACGAAGGCAGGTTTTCAGCCTTATTTCCAACGAAGTTTTGTCTTGTCCTACCCTCTGCTTCAATACGGCCTGTGTTATGCATGCTAAAGGCTAGCCCAGTAAACCCAAAGATTTACAATTATTATTATTTGTAGCTATGAATTCTCGGGCTCCTTTTGGATTTAGTATTGATCGAACTATCTTCCAACTTATTCCAACGTAATACCTGCCATGCTCAGACAGTCTTCATACACTGTGAGGATCTCATCGACCGCAGTCATTACTTTGTTGTAGATATCTCTGATCCCCTCGGTATCCTCCGGGGCCGGGTTCCCAGCCTGTAACTCCTGGACGTAACTTGTGCCGAAAAACTGGCTTTCGAGGATCCCGAGGTTAAGTTGTAACATGGTGGAGTCTCTTATTTTCTTGTCGATATCCTCCCATTTGATATCCAAGTATTCGCAATCGCGGTCGGCAAACTCCAGAGCCGTCGAGGCCTTTTGGATGTGCTCGGATTTGTCGGTAAGGATCTTGATTTCGTACTCTGTAACAGACATGGCTCCTACGAGGCTCAGGTCGAGTGTGGGTGCTATGGAAGTGGGAGTCAAATGTTTGCCTGCCTAATAATAAATTGCACAATATAATGCTCCAGCTACAAACTTATAGCTAGCTAATAGTGGTAAGTTTTTGTTTCCTATGTCTGTCCTGAAGACATCAGAAAATCGGAGCATTTGCCTCGAGTAGGGAACCACCTTAAATACAAGTCTATCCCCAAGGTACGGGATCACAACAGGTCGTCGGAAAGAAGCCCCTGAATCAGCCATGAGTTGTTATCACCATTTTGAAGCTACGGGTGGTGGGCAGTAGTGACTCGGGCATGTAACTACCATTGTTAAGAGATGAAGAAGCCGTTTAGCCTCCTCCGATATTTCCATCTGATTAACTGATTGCTTCCCTTGAGCAAGTTCATAATGAACCTGTCCTACCTCTAATACCTGCCTATATGATATACTTGTAAAATGATATGGCCATTATCAATGTATTGCTCCTAGCAATGTATGAAACCATCCCATCTTGTAATTTACATCTAATAGACACCAGAGCTGGCGAGCTCAGTGGGGTCGTCACTTGAACATTCCTAGTTATAACACCATACATAACCTTCTTATTGACACCTCGAAAATCACATTATAATGTTAAAATAAATGATTCAAGTAAATATCCATAACCTCAATCTAAACTCTTTACGGCAATTAACATAATAGCCAGTATAATTTTATTATGGATTCATTATTGCTCTGAATATGCAAGTGGAAGTCAGGAGAAAGCGCTTTATATAAGTGGTGTATTTGTGTAAACAATGAGTCGAAATGGGTGACGCAAATAGCTTCATCAACTACGTAGGAAAGCCTAGATAATCCGGCAGAGCCATTTCATTGATATCACTCTTGAATCGTTTTTTTTTTCAAGACAGGGTTCCCTTAACCGCCTGGGAAATATGAAATGTAATGTCTTGGCCAACTACGTGATGATAGTCCATGTCTGCTCTCTGCCAATGGACCTCTTCGTAAGTGACTGTGTTGGCAGTTGCATTTCAAATCCCGATATCCGACATGACTATGTGTAGAATATTACACACGTTGGTAACTGACGAATTTGGGATATTTGATTTGGAATTATGATGTGGAATTCATGTATGGAATGAGGTCGGGCAACCTCGGGAAAAACTACTTACTACTATTGGCGCCACGGACTCGGGTCAGGGGCTACGCCTACCAGCCACACGCTGCACGTACTTTAACCCTAAAAGGGTAAAAGGGTTTGGATCACGTCACTACACTGACAAATCAAAAGTTTACATCATCAACGGTCGCGAAGGATCTATCACCCGCATGAATCAAAGGACAGGCAGAATTGGTAGAATTACAAACATCATACATACCTAGCTTGACGAATAAGGTAAGTCATCCCCCTTGTTCCTGCTACCTGTTTCGCCTGTACCTGTCGGTGATACAATAACGACATGTAATCTTGGCGTAGCCTTCCCTCTTTCCATCGCATTCCTCGATAGTAGAGCCAAACAGCTAATAATAAAAACCCACCTAGCACCCCGCGCTTTTTTTTACCCTCCATGTCAACAAACTTCCTCCGAGTTGCTAGGTCTACCGTCCGACATACAACCACATACAAACCGTCGCATTTCGCATCTACGCCTACATCTGCTCGACTCTTCCATACAACATCGCCCAAGATGACTGTCCACAACATTCCCACGTAAGTCTTCCTCGGTATACCGTATACCGTATACCGCATACCGCCTTGTCGCAGCGCAAGCACGGCTACCCCGCTCCGGCTACCCCTCCATCGCGTTGATATGATGCTGACATGGTGTAAAGCACCGAGGCCTTCAAGGAGGCGCTTGCCCAGAATAAGACTGTCATGCTCGACTGTTACGCTACTTGGTGCGGTCCCTGCAAGGCCATCGCTCCCATCCTGGCCAAGTGAGTCGCATTCCTTCAAGTCGAATCCCTTCCCAATCTCTTCTCTTTTACTAACCGGGGTACCAACTTTCTGCAGGCACTCCAACGACGAGCAGTTTAAAGATATCTTCTTTGCCAAGATTGACGTGGACGATCTGCCCGATCTGAGCCAGGAACTCGGCATCACGGCTATGCCCACCTTCATGATCTTCAAGGACGGCAAGATGGAGCCTGCCGAGAAGCTCGTCGGTGCCAACCCGAACGCGCTCACCACCATGCTCAAGACGCACGCTTAGACCATCCGTCTGCGCAATCGATTTGACGATACGAGGGGAGGATTTAAGGACAAAATGATGTGCGCCGTGAAGGCAAATTTTGGCACGGTCTAAGAAAAAGGATATCCTACATAGTCGAGGCTTATCCGTGGATTTTCGCATGTCTGTTACGGAGGAGGAGGGTTGCTTCATGCCAACGCGGATGACTTCTGCTTTCTGATAGACCAAGGCTCGCTCTAGCCTCAATGAACAAATTCCAGTACAGCTTTGTTCTACTGCGGTGATATCTCCCAGTTCATTTGGGTCCCCCGTTATCGACTCAACATGGTCTTCTCTCCCCGTTGATTCTCAACGCAGATACTGTTGATGACTTGGTATATCCTGCACATCGTCCTCGTAACTTACATTTCTTATTCTTAGGGAAGGTGTCAGGCTTTGATCCTCTCGGCCCCTAGCCTTCCTCTAGGAGGCACCATGGCCCAAGATACCAGGTACGAAAGCTTAGGATACAGAAATTAGACCCCTTCAGACTCTTACCATCAACCTCTTTATCTGTCATCATGTATATTTAATTCAGATGCCGTTGTAGTCGTCTGGCCTGTAGCTCTTCGTAAAGTTAGCAGCATGGTTGTTACCGTGATCACTAGGTTGGCTTTATGACGGAAGGTCAGAATATGGGATCGTCAATGGGTGAACGCTTTCCTCTCGCCCTCCCAACTTACATCCATTAGATAGAAGCTACGACAAAACCAAGTTGCTAAGTAAGTAAAGACAGAACAGTGTGAATAACTAGATTGTTAGGAAAATGCGAAGGGCCTCCGCAGATTAGAAGCTCGGGAACATCTCCAAGGTAATTAAGGTCTAGGGCGTGCAAAGTTCCTCTTTTTTCCACGTATGGCGATATAATGAACCAATGCTACGTGAATAGACACTTACCTATGATAGCCAGGTGTCAGAGGATAGTGTCTAGTGGCTTGATTGTTACTTGAGATTATTTTCTAGAATTATCTTAGAACTTATGAATAATGAAAATGATAAAAATTAGTCTTTGGCATGATTGCCATGCTCCAATTAGGTAAGGTTGATTAATTCCTCAAGTTATTGCTATCGGCAGGACATGGCATGGACATCTAAATGAAAATACGTATGAATCTTGGATCTTTGACTTGGAATTGCTAAGTTCTGATCTAGAAATCATCAAGAATCTTTTTTATGGTCTACGAAGGGTCACTTATATCGTAATTTACCATGCCAATGCACTTAATTCATTTCGTTAATTTGTAATATCGAGTTTTCTTATACTTCCATTGAATTATTACTCAGAATTTATGTTTTGCAAGATATCATTAGACCTTGCCTGCTTCATAGAGAAACTTTTAATTACTTTACAAAATTAGAAGACGCTAAATTTAATTCGTTATTTCCTTGAACCCCGAGAGACCTTGTAAGTTATAAGTGATTTTACAAACGGATAAACTAATTAACGTAGAAACTTTGCTTGTTATTAAGTTCCGATTTCAGGCCGTCTCATCTCAAGTAATTATCTTTGAGTAGTTATATGTATTTTACTTTAAGTTACTCTGGTTACCACACATACTTGCCTGCCTTACATATATAAAAGTAACTAATATAATAAGGTCAAGTAACTCACAAACTGGTCTATTATCGCGGGTCGAGTTTCTAGGGGGTTCTGTCGACTCAATGAACTCGACACTAGAAGCGAGAAATATATCTGCGTAGATGTTAACCTCTTGGTAATTTGGCCCTCGGGTCACTGGCCTTAAGATGTGGCATGTTTGCCCGGATACGGGCTGACGAGAAAGCAACGAGAGTCTATGTTGGTATACATATCCGGATCCCGCAGTGGGAGCCACGCACAACATGACCGTCCATCGCCTAGCTTGCAGTGTGACACTACCTGCATGCAGCTTACAATTCCGTTAACCGACATAGAGCCTTCTCCCTTGCGAAGAGATAATGGGCCGATTTCCTGGGTTGCGATGGCAAATGCTTTACTGAATGTCACCCTATGAGCTTGTTTGCACGACGGGCGGAGACCTCGCCGTACACGTCATCCCTACGGACATCGGAGTTGGACTGGTAGACTGGCAGCTACGAGAGAAATATTTGAATTGGGAGAAGAAAAGAGAGATTTGCAGGATCCTGCAAGGGGCTTCACATAGATCTAGATCTTTAGGTGCTTAAAATGTTCTACTGCAAGCGGCTGCTCGATCTATATTGGCCGTGTAAGGGTTTTCCCAATCCTTCGAAATGCCAGTACAAGATCTACTCCTATTATATTACCAACATCGAGTAAAATTTCCCCGGTGCTCGGTGAACTGATCAGATATCATATAGAGAAGAGTGAGTGTTATGTGTCGTCGAGAAAGCAGAGAGTCTCGAGAAGGAGAGCATCTCACGAGGTTAGCATGCGTAATGTTATCATATTCACCAGCCTGTCGTAGAAATGTCAATTTCAGATACTCTCGGAGGTCGCACACCGGCCTGCCTGACACTCTGTTTTCATGACAAGACTAAACTATTGTTTATTTCTCCATCCACACCTTCTTTCGAGCACTTCGTGATCGGAAAACTTGACCCGAATACTACACGAGTGGTCATGTAAAGCGACGTATAAGAGTGGAGGAATTACGAATAATTCAATGGTAGACAGCGTCTTAAAGATAATCACGTTGCACGGGTTTCGATCAATCGTAATCTTTGGTTTTATAAACAGCAAATCATTGGCTGGGGATAAGGAGAATACGAGCAATTGGCTATCATGTTGTTCGATATGCGGCTCTATCTGGCGCGTTGTGTGACGAACATACAGAAATAGGATATCAAAGGGGCTTTGCATCTTCGCATTTGCTATATGTTGTGTTGATTATCGCGCAGGGGAGCGCAGGGCCGCGTACCCCTTACGTAAAATTTTCGTGGGCTAACCCCTGAGGTCACATGGGTGTGTTTAGTTCCCGCAGTGGAGAGCTGCTCAAGCGATAGGGCTTGACAGGGCTTGTTGTTTCAATATTCCGACTTTAGTGAAGAGCTGCGACGGTGGCAAAAAATAAACTCTTCTATCTTCGCTCCTCTCAACTGCAATATGTCAAGCTTCTGCTAACGTAATGGATTCATCCACCAATAGGTCTGATCAGTAAGTACCTAATGTAAGCCCCTTGACATGTTTAGGGGGTCTGGCATTGGCCAATTTCTCGGACAATCTCAAGCGGGGACCTTAGACTTCACCTCAGACACAGCGTAACGCCAATATGTGTTGCTCTATTGGTCATAAAGGGGGCAGTCGAACTTGTTAGACGGACGGGCTTCTGGCCAAGTGCGTTAGTGTAGGTATGTGCGTATTTCCTCCATCTTAACGATAGCGTTCTGCAAGTCTTCTGCAGATTGCTTCATCCGTGCCGAGTTGTTTTGTCTGTGCTTCTCGAGTTCGGCAGATTCAAATCTTCCTGGTCACACTCCTGATGCTTCGGATGGGAAATCCATGTTTAGTGGTCTTGGCTCTAGACCCTGGACGAAACAGAAGCATGGGGATCCCGATCTGCCCTGTCTGCTCAAGCAAGTAGAATCAACATGATTGGTCAGTTGGGGGCTGAAATTGAGGCTGCTGCTCTCGCACGAGCCCGTACCCCACGGATCAAATTTTAGCACATTAGGAAATCAAGTCGCAACCCTATCGGCGATAGGTAATGATATCGTCTGCAAAAGTTCTTATCTAACACCAACCTACATATGTCAAGGTTCCATTGCCCTGTTTGTTGTGAGCTCGTCGTATATACTATAACACACAGTTGCTAAAGCAGGACACGTAAGTTGCCTTCTTAGCGAAATTGTCCAGCTAACTGTCGGTGAGAGATCATATTCACGCAGCTGCGGTCCTCCTGTTGACTTATGGTTTCTGCTCACGGTGCCCTTGAGGCAAGTGCTTATTATGGTGTTCTATTGACTGAAAATTTGACTCTTACCAAAGCAATCGATAGCCTAAGTGTTAGCAAGAAATAACCACAATATAGTTGTTTGAATGTAAGTAGATACAACCTATCGAAGCTCTATCACGATTCTCGTCGACTTTCGACACAGCAGAGTTGCAAATTTCTAGGGTAACATTCGAAGACTTTTCGTTGGATCCCCTGTTATGGGGATCGACTTAAAATATGGCTCAACTACTACGGTAATACGTTAACCATAGCTCTGGATCTTTTATCCCTCTCTCGCAACCAGGGTTATGGGTTCCATTAAGTGCCATAGAGATGCTATCGATACGCTGTGTCCTCCTGTTTCTACATGATCAGGCGAGATTGGTTTCATTAATACGCGTGTCGTCCAGATTGGGAGAGCCTAACCCCCGCCGGCACTCGACGGAATTGTCCGGTGTAGGAAGATTCCGCAGAATTGACGATCCTTGCCTACTCCAGCTGCGGGACGATGGAGGCTCTTGGAGGAACCCTTGCGAAAGGTTAGAAACACTTCCTCCCCAAACGAAGTCTAAGCGCGACTCCATGAGAAATGCGAACACGGGTAACAGGGTGTGTGTAGTCGTCAGCTTCCTGTAAAAGAATGTGACTGATAGATCCTTCGGATAGGAGATATTCAGCCCAACCACTAGCCCACGGCGCTAAGGCACGTCAGTTGAGACTAAACGCTGTGCAATGATGCCCGTTCGTATGGAAATTACTTGTTTGTATCACAGCTCAGACCTACCTGCCTGCATATTCTTTCTCACCATAGTGGCAAGTATATGATCAACCCCGGGATCGGTTTGATCGTATACCCAGGGGGACTAGGGAAGTAGTGCGAGCATCTCTTAGTCTGCAGTCGTTCGATTATCTAAGGATGTCAGCTCTCTATATGCCCCCGAGCTATGCTGTTCAGGTCTATAGGTGCCAGCTCACCACCATCAACACGAACGACGTTGAAGACTATGACGCCCAGGTGCATTTAGAGTATTGTCACGAGGCTCACTAGAGACATGGAGCCCATGCAAAAACAGCGCGCTAACGATTGAGAGAAGCTTGGGTAATAATTCTCCTCGCTTGACATCTCGGCAACTCCCTGGTTGCCGCTTGCGTGGCTCCATTCCTGTCTCGGCGTTTCCCAACTTTTGCGGATGCCTCCCGGGGGGAACTCCATGGGTGGACCGAGTGAAGCAGGCCATGCAGGTTGTTTACAGGGTCGCTCAACACGAGTCTAACAACTCCAGCGCTTTAGTATCACAGCTTTGACATCGAGTCTTTGGACTAGGGGGAAGTCTTCACGTATAAGTATCTGGAGGAACGCCTCCAAGAAAGAGGGATAGAATCACATCAGTTTCCTTCGTTCACGTTGTATTCGGTTATTGGCAGACCATTGGCGGATAGCACTCGATTAAATCCTCTTCTTTCGAAGTCTCCTTCCTCTCGATCGTTCACCAGCTCTTACGAGTGTCTTCTTTCGTTAAATTACTACCACCCCTTACTATTTACCCAAGTCAGATCTCTTCCAACTAGCACAATATGCTTTCGTTCAGGCCTACTATCCTCCTCGCAGCTCTTGTAGCTCGCTATGGTCTTGCCAGCGCCGACTGCCCAGCGGCGTGGACGGATGTCGCTACGGACTTGAAGTCCTCCTTCATCACCGACGGCGACTGCAACGACAATGCCCGTGCAGCCATTCGTCTTTCCTTCCACGACTGCTTCCCGGGAGCATGCGACGGGTCCATCATCCTATCAGACGAGTGCACTACTCGCACCGAGAACACACAACTCGTTGACATCTGCTCGACTCTTGGCGATGTGGCCACGCAGTACGACGTTGGCGTCGCGGACCTAATTCAGTTCGCAGCTGGTGAGTTTCCAGCTCTTGGCAGACGCCCCCTTTTATCGTCTGTCCTCCCCCAAGCTCACTTTTTTCGTTATCTAGCTTTTGGAATCGCCTCCTGCGCGAACGGACCAGTCATCTCCGTCCTGGTCGGCCGAACCGACAACTCCACCGCCAACGCGGCCGACCAGATACCTGGCGCCAACGACGACGCTGCCACGATCGTATCCGACTTTGCTGCTAAGGGCTTCTCTGCCACGGAGCTAGTCGCCCTCGTTGGTGCGCACACTACTGCCAAAAACTTGAACGGAGTCGGCCTTGATGATACCACAACCGTATGGGACACAGACTTCTACACCGAGACGGCTAACGGGACCGCCCCCGCGAGCCTGAACAGCGACATAAACCTCGCCAGCGGGACTGATACCAGCTCCGACTGGACCAGCTTTGGCGCTGACTCCTCCGCTTGGGCAGCTGCCTTCGTGCCAGCGTAAGTGATATTTACCTCAACAAGCATTACCTTAGTTCAGTTGCTAATTTCGTCTATGTAGCATGGAGAAGTTGGGCCTGCTCGGCATCAGCGACAGCAGCAACTTCACCGACTGTTCTAGCGTCCTTACCGACGCCCTCGCTTAATTGTTAATCAAAACCCTTGTCTGTGGGACCTGGCATTGTAACATCATTGTTCGGATTTTGTATATGGCGTTGATAAATTGGAAGAGTGAGCATCGAGCATATTTTCTATGGATTTAATCCGGTTTGGACTGAGAAATAAAAAAGGGTTTGATTGGGGACACTGGAATCATGAATGTGGGTTCTGTGTATTGGCTACCTTGCATCTCGTGTTATTTCCTGGGAGCTAATTATCGCGTAATTGTTAATAAAGCACCATGATTATGGGATAGTACTCTGCATACGCGGCTGCTACATAATATCATCGCATTATATCACTGTATGGGCCGTTGCCTTTGGGGGCATATATCAGGGGGGTTGATGCTATTACTTTTCTTCTTCTTCTCTTAAGAACTTATCTACGTGTCTAACCTTGGTACCTATGTGGGTGAGTGTTTCCAATAACAATGTAAGGAATAAATATTGGGATTTTAAGGCTTTACATACGTAGTAAAGCTTGGGGAAATGAAACACTCTTTGGTACCCACCCAGGCACCGAAGTATTCATCTTCACCCATTACACAAGAAAGTTTTCCTGACGATTAGATGCTACTACCGTGGCGATGAAGTGTTAGAAAATTAAGAGGGTTTATGAGGAGCCGGCTTTTGGGTGCTATTACGGTTACCTCTAACACTCCGAGTTGGTGTTGTGGGTGTTGTGTTTGTGTTAGAATGTGCACTGCCTCTGCCCCTGGGCGCTCCTCTGATTGAAGGGGTGTTACCTCTAGTGGAAGGAGGTGTACCTCTGGTGGAAGGTGTTCCTCGGCTGGCACCAAGCGTTCCTCTAGTAGAAGCGGTCGCTGTTACACTAGAAGGAGGTGTTACTTTACTGTTCGGGATTGTTCTTCTGTTGGCAGTAGAAGCTGGAGTGGCTGGGGTTTTGGTCGTGTTCTTGGGAAATCTAGGTGATGATGGCGAGGTATCGCCCCTACCTCTTGTGGGTTGTATCGATAGTCTTTTTGTGTCAGTACGACTGACCGAAGCTAACTTCGCTTTGGTTGCTTCTTGTCCCTTGTCGAGAGTCTGGAGAGTGACGGACAAGTCCCTCTTGAACGGACTGACCATGACAAACATCAAAGTCTTGGAGTCGTGCGAGAGACAAGGCTTCAGGGCTCGAGTAAGGGCGGTATCGAAAGATACGACGGTACCTGAGCCTAGAGAAGTAATGACTCTGTTAAGGCTCAGCAAAGATCTGTTAATCAGGATACCTTCCTGCAATTGTTGGCCTTCTAACCCGTCTGCGGCTGAGCGCTCAGACCCCGCAAGATCGACAAGGTTGAGAAGTCCCTCGACAGAAGATCCATCAACGACGTTCTCTCTGAGAATTCGGAACGTGATGATTAGGTGAGATCGCGACGAATTGGCGTTCTTCTCCGTAGAGGAAGATGTTCTAATGTTAATTGCGTCCTCGATGATTTCCTCCGCCATCGTAAGCGAGTCCAGAGGGACGACCGTTGCCTGCTCGAGGCGGGTTTCGGTCTTCTTGCCATCGACGGGCTCTTGCAAAAGATCGAAAATGCTATTGGTGTAAATCTCTAAGACGGATAGGGAGATCGAGTAATTGTATCTGTCCGACGTCTGCCCAGCAGTCTCAAATATCGAGCCTAGAGTTCTAGGGATAATACCATCACTTGAACCGTGTTCAAGATCCCTGTGACTAAGAGTGTACGTCTTACCTGATCCTGTCTGGCCGTACGCGAAAATACCAACCTTTTGGCCTTCTAGGGCACACTCAATAAGATCACTTATTTCGTTGAAGATGTCATTGTTGGTCTCCTCTGGCCCAAAGATCCGCTCAAACTCGAAATTTTTCTGATCAGCTACCAAGAAACCCATCGCGTTCTTACGTTCTACTGCCATGCGGATCTTGCCCCAGGAGTTAGAAAAGTCACCTGGCTCGCGTGGACCGAAGTTTGCAAGCTCCTCACCGGGGGTCTTGGCAGGAGCTGGACGAATGCGGCACATGACACGGATGTTGCCTTTCATTTCTTGAACTTTTTGGAACAGATTTCGATTGATCTGTTTTTCGACTTCGATTCTCTCCTGCAGCATCATTTCTAATTCCTCGTGTGACGATGTTGCTGTGTTGAACTCGGCTTTCCATAGCTCCCGGTCTGCGTGAGTCTCTTCGTAAAGCGTCTGCGTCTGGTCGCGCTCATTTTCGGCCTTCTTCAGACGGATTTCGAGCTCTTTGATTTTGTGCTTTGCTGCCTCATCGTTGATCTCCTTGAGAACGTCGGAGGGCTTACTCTCGCGGGGTGCAAGCGAAAGAGGTATGTTTGTGTTGTCTTGGACAACGCCTATCTTATCTTCTATTGCAGCGAGTCTCGCAGCTATGTCCCGTAATGAAGTGTCGGTGTGTCCATCCTCAGCGTCGAAATTGGAGCTAGCGCCTTCGGTAAGGAGATGGATACTTTCCTGAATGTGTCTGAGACTCTGACCCATCGACTCTTCATTTCCCTTATAAAATTCCAAGAAATTGCCGATAGTCTCATCGAGTGCTTTGAGTTGAGCCTCAACATTTTCGACTCGGTTCTCGACACGCATGGCGCTCATCTTGAGTTGCAAAAGCTGCACGACTGAAAGGGGATTAAACCACGCCACAGAGATTGACCACAGAGATTGAATGGATATGGATATAGATGTGAAGGATGCTCTGTACCTGACAGTTATGTAAACTGGTTGGGGAAACTGCAGTAGTCCTCTTCGCGTCCCTAGGTGTGGTTTATATGCTTATGACTCTGACAGGAAACTCATAGTAATAGTTTTTATCATGTTTCGGTATATGAGGGCCTTTGATTCGATTGTTTTTTGTACCCATTTACAATGCTCTTGTTCAAACTATTCTCAATGATAGAAAGCCCTTAGTTGATTTCGGAACTATCATGTTGTTAGAAACTGTGAGAGAATACATTGTTTGTCTTACGCCCTGAAAGAAGAATTGAAGCGTTGTTTGTCTAGGGAGATAGACGATGTATAGGTGCATTCTTATTCCTAGTAAGAACTTACGTAAATGTAACCCTGTTACAGACTGGTCTCGGTACACATGAAAAGATTAGAAGGCCTATCTCGCGACTGAAACTCGTTGTCTACTTCGTATTTAATATCTTGGCCTTCACCATGAAAGCCCAAGCGGGCGTATACATGCCTCCCCACTAAAGATATTGAACTAGTAAGCCTAGGGACTTAGGGGCATGGTATAGCTTCGAAATAAGGGGAACTGTACTTAATACTGCTAGACGCTTCTGTGATAGCCTCCAGCCCACCTCGTCGTTTAGCCTCGTTCAGACCCCATTGGACTAATTTCGACGCAATGCCTCTCCGTTGGTACGCTGGGTCCACCGCACATAGTTGGAGGTGCATGACGGATGGCGGCTGCGAAGTTGCCCTTTCTCTGACGAATTCACAGCGTCGCTTGGCAAACGAGCGGTGGACCTGGCTCAGGTAGCGCCGCTCGGCTTCGTTTACCGGATAAAGTGCCTCGAGGTCCAGAGAGCTGCGGAGATCATCGGAAGGCGCATCGCCGTGGCCCTTGACCGCCGAAAGCTGCGCCCATATGGCCAATCCTGCGAAAACTCGTCGCCCGCTGTCTGCAGGGTCGGGACATGTCGCCTTCAAGTAGATACTGTTCGGTCTCCCTTGGCTATCGTAAGTTATGCTGCGCCATTGTTCAACCAGGCGAGCTGCGGCCCGGGGTCGGCCTTCGGACCCGGTCTTGTCCCATTCCGGGTTCATTGCTATCCAGATAGCATCGTGAACCTGTTCGCCGAACGCCTTGCATGTGCACTCAAAGGCTTCGATGACGTCCTCAGGTCGATCGATAACCTCAATCCGAAGGTTTGTCATGACTGAAATGGTTTGCATAAGCTACTGGGCGACATCTGTTGTTAAATCGTTTAGAAATAGCGATGGGTGATGAAGCGGGGGGACTTGGTAGACTCATGCATGGAGGTCGTGCGATTATAGAATCGTTATGTACGATACGGTATAACGTAGCGCGAATTGGCATTAGTAATTAAAAGGTCTTGCGTACCTAGTGTACTTACCAAGAAAGGTAGGCGAAACGGCCATAATATGAATGAATTGGGCGGCGCCTTTTAGCAGTGGATGCGCATGGCACGAGCGTTGTCTTTCCTATGGGACTTCAACCTGTGTTAGGCAGGTAGTTATGTTTCGGTCTTTTCCCCCAATACCTGCTTTTTTATAGCACTCTCAAATGGAAAAAGAGATATCGATCCTGCAGAAACTAGTCGCAGTGAGTTGTTTGAAGCGCTAAGGATAGAATTCCAGAGTAAAAGGCGGAATTCAGGGGCTGATGACTAACTAATCCTGAACCCTTGTGTTACCTTACCTCTAATTGCTGATTAAGCAAATCCAGATGCATAGGTACCTAGGGACAGGACAGGTTGCTATAAATGAGCAGGCAAGTCGGGATTAGTAGACTCCCAAGATGGTTTAATAGAATTTACGTCGAAAACTCTTAGACACCTTTCTGCAAATACCTTGGGACAGTTTATCATCCCTCACTACTCCCACCCCCATATAGTGTATACCTTCTTCTTGAACCATGTATAACTATTATCGTTGGATGAGCCGGTCGCTGGGGAGATGGTAGCATCAGTTTCCTCATCCGCCAGTACGTCCGCCAACCCCGTCTTAAGGTCAACAGAGCCAGGTGCCCTAAGCCAAATATTATCTTTAGCAAAAAGCCTGTGACCAAAGTATAGCAGCAAGAACGCAGGAATGCCGATGTACGCGGTCAGGAAGCCGGAGGCAGTGAAATGTCCCGGAAAGAAGACAGAAAACCCGTTAAGCAAGCCGAAAAGAGAGAACGCCATCATCGACACCCAGGCTATCCACGGCTGCAGAATACTCGTGTAGGGCAATTCAGTCTTCGCGATACCCTGAGCAGCGCATGCTTTCTTGAAGCGGAAGTAGATCAGACAGCAACACGCCCAGCTAATGAAAGCGGCCGTATTGATGAAGCTGACAAACCAATTGAATACGATTCCACCGGAAGTATCAATATTCAGGTATGCGAACAAAGACAATAAACTCGAAGCGATAACGGCGTAAAGGGGTACGCCGTACTTATTGCACCGAGCAAATATCTGAGGCGCATTCCCAGCTACTGCGAGCGAGTATAAGGAGCGACTAGACATGTATAGTATCGAATTCCCACTAGACCAAGCTGAGGTGATAACAACAGCATTGATGAGGCTGTCTAGGCCATGGATTCCGGCATTCTCGATAGCGATGACCCAAGGGGACGATGCCACTCCTTCCCCGCCGTTGGTTAAGGCGGGCTCATCACTTCGGCAGATGACGCCAATCGCAAGAGCACCAAGCGCATAAAATATAATCATACGCCAGATAAAGTGTATCGCGGCTTTGGGAAGATTCTTGCGGGGAGACTGCATCTCACCCGCACTGATGAGGACCAACTCGGGGCTGAAATTGAAGCTGAAGCACGAGTAGATTAAAGTGAATAGAAAAGCGCAGAAGCGGCCGCCGGCGCCGTCGACGAGATACTCTTTAGTCGCTCCAGGGTCCTGCCAGTACCAAAAGCCTAATCGAGTATGGTTCGGGCCGCCGCCGAAGAACAAGACCACGGATAAGATCAGCAGGCCGATAATAGTGAAGACTTTGATCGACGCGAACCAGAACTCCGATTCCCCGTATATTTTGACGGGGAAGGAATTCAGCGCCACGATGACAACTAGCATGATCGTGATCCAGGCCGCGACCGGTATAGTATTTGGCCAGTAGTTGATGACAACGGCAGCCGTCGTGATTTCGTAGGCGACGCTAACCCCCCAGGTATACCAGTACATCCACCCCAGGGCGAAACCAAGACTCGGAGACACGATGCGGTTTCCATAATACGCTACCGACATCCCGGGGGCCGGTAGATAGGCGCCGACCTCGGTGATTGCGGTGATAATGCCGTAGACAAGAAAGCAGATCACTAGGTACGCGGCGAAGAGACACGCGGGACCGGCAATAGCCAGCGCTTGCCCCGTGCCGACGAAGAGTCCCGTTCCGATGGTCCCGCCCAACGCGAGCATTTGCGCATGGCGCGATTTGATGCCGCGCTTGGTACCGCGATGGGAGGTGAGCTCGGGATCATCGATCGCCGCTACCTGATGGGCGGTCTCTGAAGGTGAGTGCGTCTCCTTTGACGCTTCCATGTCAACAATTGTAAGTTAGATTGGAAGTGTGCGGCCCGTTCTAGTTATCGGTTCGTAACTACGAACTTTTAATAGCAAATAAGACAATAGTGGAATATCCACGAGGAATGAGAGCGGTGTACACTCCGCTTACTCACTTGAGGCATTGAGCTGATATGATCTCCCGTAGGATTACTGATTTCTTATCATTTAGTTGCATCGAATCAACATCGCGACTTGCTCATTGGCACATACTCAAGTCTTCTGGTACATGTGCTACAAGGACGGGAGGGTGTAGAATGACCGTCTGCATGACTTCGTTTGGCACCTCTTGCTCATAGAAATGTTTATGCACTGCGGTATTACCAAAATTGGGTGGGTGTTCGATTGACAAAATATCAGTAGCTTAATAGATACGTGCTGGTGTTGATGATTAATCAATTACGTAAGAAAGAGGGTACTAATCAGCTTGGGAGAGATAGAAAAGAAAATAAACCTAAATTCCAAAAAGTAGAAAGATCCTTAGCTCGAAGTCTATAGGTCAAGCCCGTATACCACTAAGCATTAAGACTTTGATAAAATTTGGGAATCATCGCAGCCGGTCAAGCTTCGCCCAGGGGGGGGGGGGGTTGTGCTGTTGGGCAAGTAGGTAAATAAAAGGAAGAAGCGCGTCTCCGCGTCCGCTTATGTAATGTATAATGCTACGTAAGGCCTGCGACATCATTACTAAGCACTGACAAACCAAGACGAGCCATTGAGGTCCTAGATAAGTTGTTGAAATACGGAATATTCTTAACTACCTAACTTGCCAATTGGGATAGGGCCATGATCGTGTTTACAACGAAATATACGCCGACAATGAAATAAGTTACCTTAACGTTATGATGATGGTGTCAGAAAAATTGGGAAATGCGAATAAGCCGAGAGAGCAATTAAGCAATGCTTCGTGTGGTGGCCGCAACCAAAGTGTCCGGTGGGCGACCCCCTTTTTAGGACCGATTTGCCCTTCCTGGGTCCGAGGCACCACCTAATTCATCATATCGGGCCGTTGCAGGTACGGCCAAGTGATAATTCTCCCTTATGGATGGCCATATTGATGTGCCCAGTCGAGTTGCATTCATTTTTATTGCTTGGCCATGCCATGCGTATAACTTTACGACGAGAGACGCTATTTCTCAAATTCAAACCACTTACCTGCCTTTTCTAGAACCACAATGTTCCGTCTTCTCACCTGCTTCTAGCAGTAGCTGTGTCCACTTCACTTGAAGAAATACGTGCGCACGTTAAAGTGGTTAATGCATAATTCCTTGAACACACGGGGACGTTCTCGGGACATCAGGTACTTTAATCCTAGACTGTAGATTGGTGGCTTTGAAAAGGGGCTATGCAAGAGAAACTCATAAATAACCTGGAATTCGAAGCTGCTTTCACTATTGAGAGCTGTGGTGAAAGGGGTAGTACCAAGCAAGTGCAATATTAGTTAGGTTACTCGAGATCCTATTGCGGCATGCATAGATTGTGTTCACACGCTGAACAAGCGAATGATTTGAATCACAGGGGTAGTACAGTTCTAATAGAACGTTTAAGAAAATATGTGCTATCTTAATTGCCCGGCTTTCGACATGTATTTTCGTTCTCGAAAGCCTGACGACCCATATTATCCCAGAGACGAGGCCGATATTTATAGTCACACTTTGGTCGAATCCATGCAGATGCGTAATTATCACACAGGCTCCCGTATTGAAAGGATAATACAGCTAAAGTATGCAGCTGGACAGATGTCATATATATAATGCTTTACATAGGAAATATGCTATACATCCTCTCATGCGATGCCTCTACCCCCTAGCCGCCTCAGTGGCTTGCCCACTCCGCGATTATCGTAGGGTTTAACCCGAGTAGACGGCCGGGCCGGGGATCGTGTACTCCGAGAAACCGTTGCCCCAGATGTCGACCTGGATACCAGGGTCGCTGGCGCTGTACGCTCCGGGGAACTTGACACCCGCGGGGCTGGCGGAACCACCACCAGTGACAGTCAGTTGCTATTTGAATCGTTTAGAAAAAGCATTTCTACTTTAGGGCGTCAGGTATACTCACGTAGCAGGTCATATAGAACTGCGCGCCGCCAGGCTGGGAAGCCGTGTGGAGGGCGATGGTCTCGGCACGCAAGAGGTAGTCGCCGGGGGCGATGTCGGAGGGGATCGTGACGTCTTGCTTGCCGCAGTTCTTGTTCAGCAGGTCGTTGCCCCAGACCTTGGTGGACGAGTCGTAGCCGAGCTCGAATATCTTGAACCAGGAGGACGAGCCGTCGGCGGTGGCGGCGTCGTCGACCTTGCTCAGGTACACTATGACGGGGCCGAAGTGGTTGCCGCCGAGGGCCTCCCGGCTGCAGTCCCTGTCGCCGGGTTGCTGGTGCATCTCGACGGTGACGACGTCGCCGGCTAGAAAGATGTTAGGGAATGGAAACTCAAAGACTGGGTAGTAGTAGTCTCACCAGCTACGCTGCACTTGGAGGCAGCGGCCTTGGAGCCAGCATTGCAACGGATGTCGTTGGTGCTGACGCTAGTAACCGGGTTGTTGTTGCCCTTGCCAGATGTCAGCTCTTGATACCCACTGGAAATCGAGTATGCTATTTAACATACGGGTAGTCTAGCACAAGTGGACTCCTCGTCGGTGCCAGCAACCCACAGCTCCTGGAAGGTAGCGTGGGCGGCGGCAGTGGCTGCGAAAGCGGAGATGGCGAAAGCGGTCCTCATTTTGGAGGTGTTTGACTCGATTCAGGGAACGATGTCGATCCTATCTGATTTTCTGGAAGTGAAAGGAACTCGTCGTTTTTATAAGCGGCTCGGCCAAGAGTAGATACATTCTCGAAGGTAACACGATGTTCACTAAGCATAATTAGATGCGAGAGGTGCCGAAGTCTATATTAGTCCAATTCTTGTTCCGTGGTACTAATCCAAGGCATCTGCGGGTTGGTACGTTACACTTAGGTATCGATGACATAGGTGGTCTCCCAGTCCCGAGGGGCGTGATATTTGCCTAAATTCCATGTCCCGTCCTAGAATTGAGTATATGGGGGTAGATCTTACCTGAAATGAGCCTCACGACGAGGATGATAGAGATTTAAGTATATGAAAAGCACCCTTAAATTCGCCGAACCGCGCGGTGGGTCATTCCCCCTTTTAGACATTTGTCTCCTATTTCATTGGGCTACCTATAATGGATTACCATACCGCATCGGAATGCGGCTGGGCCATCCGTCTGGCCACGCGAGATAGTAAGGAGAAGACTGGAATTAATTTGATAAGCAACTCTCGGAATAGGGGCAATGACAATTGGTCATAGATGCGAAAAACATGGAGGCGGAAATAGGCAGGACTGTCACTATTAAAGGCGTGACTGAGGTAACTTATCTAACTTGTCTGAAACTCGTTTTTTTCTATCATAATCCTAAAAGTCTGGCAGTGAACTAGAAAGAGTCTAGTTACCATTATATGTAAGCTCTCTAAGTAAGAAATAACTAATGCCATTGCTTGCCGTGAGAGGAAGGTTACCTAACCTCCCTAGGAGGTAGGTAGCTAGACAATCGATAGAAAAAGGATGAATGAAGCTATCCTTCGCTCTTTCATCTTCCACGCGCTGTTGATATGTCTTGGTTTCCTTTCATGTCTACGTGATTTTTCAGAAAATAATAGAAGAATGTTGCAAGCGGTCATGCAAGTGCATGAAACAGAAATTGCATAGACCAGGCACGTAACCTCGAGAATTCTTAGTTGGTATGGCCAAACGCTCAACGCCGTCAGGGTGAGAAACTAAGACATCGAGTCACCTAGCTACCCCGTACCTAAAGCCAAGTACAAATGTGCTGCAGAGCAACATATTACTTTGTAACAAATTTAAAAGAACGCAGAACGATTACTTTCCACCATCATCCTCATCGTGCACATTTACCAGAAACCACAACAGATTCCCATTACCTCACTCAACCTTGACATCCCAACACCCGCTTGAGAACATCAAAGAATAGTCATGAGTCCTCCGAAGTCTCACGGTGAGTTCAACCCAACTCAAATTATGCTCTACATTAATTATCTTCCCGTAGACTAACATATCTCTTCAGCGATGATAGAGGTCCGCTGGTTAGGCTCTATTGAGAGTAAAGCAGTGTTTGCAACGAAGCACATTCGTCAAGGCACCCGCATTACTGCCGAAGCCCCCCTGATCATCGTGCCGCCCTCAGCCGAAGACAAGGAGCTGTCGACGGTCTACGATGAGATATACAAATTACCTGAGAACAACGTCGCGAAGATTGCCGAACTATCAGTTCGGCCCATCATCAGAGATCGAGCTAAGAAGGACCACGTCTTGCACCAGGATGTATGGCGATTCTACAAGGGCAAGAAATGGATGGACATCACTGGCGCCACCTTGAAGGGAAAGAGACTTCACAAGGCAATTATGAAGGCTATCGATCTGTTTACCATCTTCCGCGTCAACAGCTTGTATCTTGGCCCCGAAGGAAAATACGGCTCGGGTCTGTTCTCCTTGTACGGCCAGATGAACCATTCCTGCATCCCCAATGTCCATGGCTCGTGGAATCCGGCTCTCAAGCAACTGACGATACACGCGATCCAAGACATCAATGCGGGTGACCAGATCTATGTCGATTACACCGGGAATGTCTGCCGAACCCACCAACAGCGCGCGTTCCATCTATACAACACGTGGGGAATCACCTGCAGATGCGAAGCTTGTATCAAGCCAGAAGTTAATCGGTCCAGATGTCGCATGTTGATCCTTGACCAGGCGAGTGCCATTTCACTTGACCTCTTTCTCCCCATTTCTTGGTATTATACTAAACAGTAAAAGTAGGCACTCGCAGCATACGAATGTGGCGCATCGAAGGATTCAAACTTCTCTACTGTCCACAAGATCCCAAGACTATTAAGTCCGATAGAGGCATTTAGAGCCGCGGAAGAGCTTGCCTATCTTATGAAAAGGCAGAATCTCCGTGGCATTGGACTATGCAGAGCGTGAGTGTTTCTTGGACTCGTAGCGTTGCGGTGTTCTAACAGCGAAGATAGACTTCGCGAATGTTCGAAGTACGCGTTGGCCAAGGGTGACCGGCACAGAGCTGTCACTTATGCACATGAAGAGTTGAAACTTGAGAAATCGCTGATTGGTACGGACACTGGTCACCTCGAGGACGGCCTTCAGGGCGCACGTTACTGGTTTCAGTTTCTAGTATCAGCACGCAACTAGCAACACGGAGCATGGTGCGGGTACGTTACGAGCTTGGAGCGACCGTGGTTCTTCGGAGTAGATTGGGCTTGGGACATGGACTACTCTTAAGGAGAAGTATGTGCGAATAGACTGCATTTGACTCAACTTTGGCGGCTTAGATATCAGCCAATAATAGTGAACCGCTAGTTTTAGGGGAGATGCTATGCTATCTGTTTAGAACGGCATCGCCTATTAATTGTACCATTTGTAACGAGCCTCACTCTCTTAATCATTCAATTCGTACCTCGGTACCTTGTTCAAGCACCTTCTACTACGCAGATTCAACATCGCCTCAAGAGTAAATTGTAAGAAATTAAGAGGTAGGCTGTAAGACACAGCATAGCCATGGCACCCGGGCGCGATTTCTAGGCAGCAGTTTTACCTTAGCATCGTATCGTATCGCACTTTCAGCTGCGCCACAATCCTCAGCGACCACCTTTCCAGCTTTCAAACTCGTCCCATCTTTCAAGTTTTTGATACCATGACAGGTAAGGACTGAAACTTATAATCGACTCCTTTAGAACTATAGAACTATACGGGTTTCTCTCGTTAACTTACTTACCGGTACCTATTTATTCCGAGTGCTTACACGGAATTACGTACCGAACGCCGACGGGGCTCGGAGTTAGCAGTTGAAGAAAACATTGCTTTTCTCTTCGGTGAAATCCCGTGAACTCGACCATTGGAACATCGCGGAAATGAAAAATCGACAATCTATCGTCACCGATAAGGCGACGCGCTCGGCAGGTCGAGTTCACCGCCCATCAGATGCGGCAGCCGGGCCCAGCAGTGCGACGGCAGAGCTGCCCGGGTCACCAGTAGAACTTCCGGCGGATAGTGTCATGTCAAACGGGCAAAGTCACATGCCACCGCCGTACTCAAGTACTTCGAATGCTTCTCAATTACCCCGAGGCCCACAGTATTACCCGGGACTACCTGTGCTGGACTATCGCCAATACTCGCCGCCTATGTTTGAGCTGTCAGCAGACGCTACGACCATCTCGAGCAAGGCCAGCTATCTCTCGGAGAATGGGAAAGCTCTAGCTACCCTTCTACGGTCTCTTGCTACAGTACCACCGAAACCCCAAGTACTGATTCAAGGCAATCGTGGTCACAGGGTCGATTTCAGTCTCAGACTAAACTTGATGAATTTGCTTGTTCCCAACGACGCCCAAAGTCGCCTAGACTATCTCCGCTGCGTTGGCCGAGATGAAGTCGCTCTCCGTGGCGGCAGCGAGCCCGGGCTTAAGCCGGACTTCGGCGTGGACAATGGGCTAGAGGCGTGGTGCGACCGCTTTGTCAAAGATACAGCGAGCATCAAGGTGTTCACCCTGGAGCGGGTGGTAGCCAACCTCGACACGAACTGGATCGAGGGTCAGATACGGAGCCTCGTCGCCGCCACGGACTACAAGGGCCAGGTAACCGTGCAATTCCCCGTCACCCACGCCAAGGTGGTCATCCAGACGCCGGACAAGATCAACAAGTTTCTGACGAGCGTCACGGCGCTGTTCACGGGCAAGAGCAAGTACGAGGTCGTCAAGGCCGTGTGGCCGTTCGCGACAGGCAGGAACGGCGAGCACGGACGCAGGTGTGTCGTCCAGACCGAGAAGACCTGGTGGGAGGAGTGGCGCGACCCGATCAAATACGCCATCGCGACAAAGCGCCAGGGCTGGGTGACTAACGAGGATAAACTTGAGTGCATCATGGAAAGCAAGGGCAAAGGCGTTTCTCTGATTGACTGGGGTCCGGAATTGTAATTTTTGATACCGAAGTTGCTTGATTGGCGTCTCTCCTATCTATCTGCTTTTTCAAAGGCTTCATGGCGCATAAAAGGCAGCTCGTTTGATTTTTACAGGTTACCTAGGATGGGATATTATACCAGGATAGGTTGATCAGTTGCATGGAAACTATACGATTAATGTAACGACTAGAACAGTTTCTCTTGTAATTCGACCGAGCTTGAAATCTTAACATTGACGATGCGCTCGAATTTTCTTCGTTCGAATCTAAAAAATATCAGCTTTTCTTCCACTTCGGGTAGCCAAGGTATTTCTTTCCACGCATCGTGTCAGGTCTAGCAGCATTGCAATCCTTGACACTTCTCGTCCCATCGGTGTGGGTCGATCATTGAACCGGCACGGGCCGTCTTTCAATCAATTGATCTCTATTTTCCAATCATGATCGCGAATTCGCACCGCCCGTTACTGGTCCAAGTATACGCTCGAGAGTTGGATATATCTGCAAGGCGTTCTCACGGTTGGTAAAGGTCCGACATCTCATTCGTCACGTAATCGCGAATGAGCAGGTTCATAAAGAATATTAGGTGCACTTTGAAGCCGCAGTCATTATTGTCATGTTCGCTGGCACTGATTTAAAGTACAGGGGTCGAATGACACTTCACCATGTAGGCTCTAGGACTACGAAGTAAGCAGGCAGTATTTATACATAATAATGTCGACACCTCAACCCCATTGGAACAGACACCCCGATGAGTCATCCTGACATCCCATGCCTCGTGACGATCGCCACGGGAAGAGCGACCAATCTAACCTAGCGTGTATCCACTACCCTTGCATCCTTACTGCAGGGTGAGATTTTGGGAACCATTCTCATGCCCGTCAGCGTAAGTAGCAAGCTGAAGTGACAAGTCACCATGCCGCGTTCGAATGGCTCACCACGAGCGGCGGGTGCCTGGCAGAGCCGCCAAACCCCTTCCAAGCGGCTGAGGGAGGAGACGCGATGCTTATTTCTTGCTGGGTTCGCTCCCAATGCCTTTGTGTTCAAAGAGGCCAAGCTGGATAGCCACCGACCGAACCCTGTTGGCGTTCTCTATTGAAAGCACGTCTATCTTTGATTGATTTATTATTTTTTTTTTTTTATGTGTGGACGGCCATTGTTATGTATCTGGACATTCGGAGACCTGAGATATAAATCCCGACTTCTAAAATTGTGGCGGAGCACTCGAAGCAGCAGCCTAGCCAGAATAGCCTTGGCGCGTCTAGAGCTCTTCGCTACGATCGACATAGGAGGTCGGCCATCATACAGGCAGACAGGCTCTCTCTCCGACTTCGGTTTTAGAAGTTCTTGGTAGCAGTGTTTAGCTCAATGAAGGGCCAACAGCCGTCGGACGCACCCACGGAAAAGAAGTCGGTCGGAGGAGATGTGTCAATGAAGGAGCTATGGGCTGGAGCGGCTAAGGCATTCGAGGAGATATGCGGCGAGTCGTTACAGAAAGGCGAAGTAAAGGGATTCGATGATGTGCAAAAGAAGATCGAGAGTATTAGCAAAGCGTCATACGGCAATAGCGCTGAGCCGGCGGACAAATGGGAGAAAGCAAAGAGCGTGGGACTCAAGTCGCTCAAGTACCTGAAAATGCTTGTTGGGGCTGCTTCCCAGGCTTCTGAGTTTATACCCATCCCTTCATCGGCTGCCAACATTGCCAGCTCCGCGCTCTGCTTCGTATTTGACATTCCCGTGGCTATCAAAGGGTACAACGATGCTGTCGACCAGGTTTTCAGCGAGGTGTCTTCGGCGCTTTCTCAGTTCCAAATCTACACGTCGATGAACAACGTCGACCCCTTACTCATTCAGAAGATTCACCTCGTCATGGTCAGTTTTGTGAAGCTATGTGCTCATGTTGTCAAATACCGCCAGAGTCGCAAACGGGATCGATTCCTGCGGCAGTTTGGTTCCATTTTCGAGGAAGACTCGGGCTTAAGCGCTGAGATGGCTGAGTTCAAGCGGGCATTACAACAGCAACGTGATGTCGAAGGGACTGTCACGCTTGCGGTGGTGGTCGAAACACAGCATGACATTGCGGTACTCCTCGAACAGTCTATTGTATTCGCAAAAACGACTGAGGACACGCACCAGCTAGTACAGGAGACGCAGAAGGACATGCAATCCTTCAAGGACGACGCCGACCGCAGCAAGTCACTGGGTAAGATCAGGGACACGCTCAACGTGCCAGCTACGGTTCGATTGGACACCAACACCACACAGACGTGCACAAACATCTCCGACAGGTGTCTCAACCGCACGGGATCCTGGATCTGGGAGCACGACGCTTACACCGCTTGGACAGCACCCAACAAAGATAAGGAAACGTCTCACGTTCTCCTCTTGTCGGGACCACCGTCCTCTGGTAAGACCTCAGCCAGTGCACTTATCACAAAACGACTCGAGGAACAGAAGGGGCGCACGTATGTGGCCCATTATTTCTTCCCCGCGAGCACGAAGAAAAACGACGAAGAGAAAACCCCGGTGCACTCAGCTCTGAAGTACATGGCGTTCCAGATCGCGCGTGTCGACGCCACCGTTTTAAAGCCGCTCGCTAAGGCGTGCGACACTAGCCCCGGTGCATTCCGTCGCTCGGCGAGTCTCGAGACTCTAGATACGTTATGGGGGGAGCTGAAAATCGGGACGCCTGGGTCCAGTGCCACGTATTATCTCGTGTTTGACGGAATTGAGAATCTTCCTGACAAACAGATCGAGATATTGCTGAGATTTGTCTTTGGTACTAAACTCGCTGAGGAATCGTCTGGACGGGTGCGAGTGCTGGTGAGCGGTACGAACGACCAATTTGCCAGCAGACCGGGGGGGATCATGATGAATAGTGCGCTGAGAATCCAAATGGAAGAGCACAACGGGCCAGACATGCGCATCGTAGTCGACGAGGCACTCACGAAGCGTGGTATGCTGGAACATGCCAAACCTGGTTCGGACCAACGGAGGGCGCGAGATAAGATCATCGAGAAGTTACCACGGAATGTTAACGGAAGCTATTCCCGTCTACACTTCGGACTTGACGATGTGATACGTCTCCTATCCACACGCACTGCGGCTCGGGAACTAGATCGCATGCTAGACCAACCGATGAGCAGCCACGAGGCGGCTATCAAGAACCTGCAGCGGTCTTTAACGGTAGACGAGATTAGCGAGCTCAACGAGCTGCTGAAGTGGGTGCTATATTGCCGCGAGCCCATGACATTAGAGCGCTTAGAGGCTGCTATGGTGAGTTCTCCTAGCCCTGATTTCCGCTGTGCAGGGTTGAATAACAGCATGAAAGTTTTTGTACTCCGGGACGGAGTCTCTCGCTTCTCTACAGTTCATTATCAAAAATAAGTACTCCGCCGTGCTGAAGATCGAGGACGGCTATGTCTACGGCCAAGATGGCGTTGGTGTCTATCTACAGAAAGATAAAGACGCCCTGGGCAAGTCGTCGCACTCCAAGGACCACTCCACTATCAGCATGACCATAACCATTAACAATGTGGACCAGGAGCTCTGCGGACACTTCCTTTGGGACCTTGCACACAAAGCGATCCGGGACAAGTTTAAGTTTGACTTCGACGCCGCCTCTCCCCACAGTGGCCTACACAGTAGTAGCCAGGCGGCTATTGCTGTAGACGAATTCGAGGCAACCCACACCATTATCGTACGCGCATTCGAATATCTAGCCAAGGACCCCATGGACCAGACTAAGGCGGCCGGGAGATATCTAGCCGGCTGGTTGCCCTATCATCTTGGTCGGTTGCGCCAACTCGAGGATGAGGAGAAGGGCGGCCTAACACCGGGCGAGCGGCTAGATATTGGCGAGAACTTGTATAATCTCTTCAAGGACGATCAAGTTTTCTTGCGCCATAAGGAAAGCTTCGAGACGACATCGTGGTGGTCAAACGAGATGGACGACGTGCAGAAATGGCTGATGGATTCGGCTGTTGTGCGAAGACTGGACAAGAAGTGGCGGGACGAGGTGCAGCAGCCTGGTAGCCCGATAAGGGGCTATTTGAAGGTGCTCGTAAAATTGGTCGTCGAGGGGCTTCTGAGGAAGAGGAGCTGGCCACCCGTGCACGCTTTTGACTGGATCTGGAATTTCATGAAGTTGGTGAGGCTTTTATTCAATAACTCGGCTTTAGTGGAATCACGCTGATCATTCTCCGGGAATAGGACAAGAAGTTCCAGCAGCTTCCCGACGCTTCCCAGGCCGACGATATCAGCTCCACGGACGAGATCGACTGGGACCACCTAAGTAAATGGTGCCAGGATTTCCTGGGGCTTCCAGACTCAGAGCTCGACTCGCTCTGGTACGAGCGCCTCGCCGAAACCTCCTTCTCGCAATACTGCAAGGCCGACACCGTCATATCACTTTACCGGCGTGCTATTGAAAAGGAAAACTCTAGCTGGCTGTGTCACCGCGGCTTAGGGAAGACGCATTTCGACCAAGGCCAGACACAGGAGGCCATCGTACAAATAGAGCTAGCGTTAAAAGAGGCGGAGCGAGAAGGCGCCACGCCTAAGCCGGAAGCCAAAGATATCGTGGAACTGCATTTGCTCTTAGGGCAGTATTTTCACAAGGCGGGCGACGCGCAGAAAGCAGCAGAACATTCTCTATTTGCCTGCAAAAGCGAGGATCCAGTGCAGGCGAGGCAGGGACAGCTAGGCTACATGAAGGCTGGGTTGGGGTTTTCCGACGGAGAGGCGACACGACAACTGCTAAAGGGTATATTTGCAAAGGAAGAGGGAAACGGGACAATGATCTGCAATCTAAAGATGCTCGCAAGAGATACCGACCACGACGATCTCGTCCCCAAGTTGTTCACCGTGGCTAAAGGAGATCCCGGCCTCCTCAAAACAATCGTACGCGCCATAGAGGCAGCGTCAGCGGTACCGGCGCTCAACGAGGACCGCGCCGTAGAAGTGACCCGGGATGATCTTTATGCTGAAGATGAAGCACGCGGGGTGCTCCTTTACGACCGAGGCGTCGCGGCGTATAGGTACAAGGTATCACCCGACGGCACAGAACCCGTCAGCGAAGCGCTACGGCTATGGAGAGAAAGCCACAAGCTACTCCACAACGTTGGCGGTCAAAACGCCTTCACGGTGCGACAAGATGCTATCACAGCGCTGGCGCAGCATTATTTCCAGAGCATGGTGGACGGGAAACATCTGAATGACGTCGGTGCGTTGACCAAATTGGCAGAGGCTGATTCCACCGATTATTACAATGACGCAGTCGGGCTCCTAGGTACGGTGTATGCCCTCCACGGCGAGAAGGAAAAGGCCAGGGCGACGCTCTTGTGGCGGATAAGCCAAGGACTTCAGATACTCTCGGACGACACGCCCGATAACGACACAATCGGATACTCGCTCCTACAAAAGACCCTGGAGCAGTACCAGGACTTTGATAACGCGGCCATCGCCTTGTTCCTGTCAGGCCAACCGGATCTCGTCCTTGACGCGTTGACATTTGAAGCCAATGACATCGCGGAGAGCGACGGCGTGGATAAGGAGCAGCTGTTTAATATGGTGACCAAGTTGGCCAAGGAAACCATCCAAGTCGCCAAGGACAAGGTCCCGGATTACTCGCAGCAAGTACAGCGCATCGAAGCCGCCAAAGCGCATGTCGACTTTCTTATGGACAAATCCAAGTCGCAAGCCAACGTAGGACCTGAGGACCAAGACGATGCCGCTGAACTGACCAACGCCGCGAACAGCCTGCTCCACGCCCGCTTGTCGGCCCTACAGCAGAAGCACACACCCAAGGTCGACACCGACGCCATGCAGTGGTTCTGGACGTGCGACGGCCGCACGCCGGACGGCCGGCACTGCGAGAACCGGTCGCGGATCAGCGGCGACTTCTACCACTGTGTGTACTGCTCGAACAAGGACTTCTGCGGGGACTGCCTCGCGCGCCTGCGTAACCCCACAGACACCGGCGCCGAGGTCACCGCCTGCAGCGCCAGCCACCGCTGGCTGCTGGTGCCGTCCGCCACGAGGCCCATGTACGTCGGGCTCCGGGCGAAGACGGTGCGAGCGCCGAAGGAGGTGCGGCCTAGGGAGGGCGACGAGGGTATACTCGAGGTCGTGTTTGACGAGGATGGTGGGAGGGAGATTAGCGTGGAGGATTGGAAGGAGGCGCTGGCGAAGGAGTGGGGTATCTCGCTCGAGGACATCAAGAAGGATATTTCTAGGCAGGCTACGCCCGATGGGGACGGAAAGAAGAGTGAAGAATAGACGGGTTGGAAAAAGCGGATTTATGTTTGAATAAACTAGAAGTCCACATTATATACGCACAAAGTCAGGAAATTGATGACTTGGGGGAGTTTTCAATGCCAAACTAGACGCGCTCTACCGATTTTATATATTCATGTGAGTCGATCGAATCCCCAAAGTATATGAAAAATCCCCCTAAGTTAATGATTCCAGCATCATGTTGATAATAATGGCGGAGTTTTCGTGAGTCTCGCCTGCCGCGATAGCACGCAATATTCCAATTGACACCGAGGTAAGCCTCGAACCAACCGCAGAGATTAGTGATCTTGAACCAACAGGTATGATTGGATACTGGCCGCCTTGTCATTACGATATGTCCTCTAAAAGGAATTGTTAATAGCCCTCCGCATTACATTTCTGGTACCCATCGATGAAGTTCCAGGATTCAGTTTAGCAACTACGGAGCGAATTCTCGGCGGTCAGCATCCATTTCATATAAACGTCGCTCAGAATTCGTCCCACTTTGGACATGGGCCGGGAACTCAGCCTGCGGCCAGGACTGGACTGGCATTGGTGATGTCGGTTTATACGAATTGGGACCGTAATTCTAGACCATTGCGGCGGCAGGGGCACCGCTATCTGACCAACTCGGCCTCTGGATCTCATCTTTGAATTTCTTGCTGCTTCGATATTTCCAGAGAGCGAACCTCCCGGCGATCAAGATTAGGGCGCCTCCGATTCTACCGCCGAGGGCGGCGGCATTGGAGGAATCGTTGGAGGAGGGGGCATGTTGTAGCCGTGGTCAGGGGCAGAGATGACGTTGTAGTTGCAGCCAAGGACGTTGAAAGCGAAATCGAAGAGCTCGAAGTCGAAACCGTGGAGGTACTGGATGTATTCAATACCGCGGGAGCCTCAGTAAGATTGATGTAGTGCGAATAGGATATTATATGCTGCTGGACCCCATCTGGATTTCGCTCCTGGAACAGCCTTATCCTCATGTTGGTCGTCCATTTGAAGGGATGACTTTACTCCCCCCCCCCAACGGTGAAGTTGATGTTCGTAGGCCCCGGAAGCGGAAAGTATATGAACTGGTTATTAGGATCTGGCGGGCTATCGCTCTGCGCGATGATAAGCACACAAGTGGCCAAGATGAATAACATAAGGCTCAACATCGTTGAGGCGCTCACGATTAGCGTCTTAACTCTACGGAAGGGTCCGCAGTTTGATCCTGAGGGGGAGGTATTGCCTTTGAATATCGTCACAAGGAAGAGTCGCTTGGCCAAAGGTATCTGAGCGACCTACCTCGTGTTAGGCAATGTCATGCCCATCAAGAAGCTGCGGCCATCCGTCCCCGTCGGGATGCATAGATTACTAGGATGTAGTTAACAAGGCGACCCAACGGCATGCCATTTGGACGCCAATCACATACTTGGCTGATCCTACCTACCTAGGTACCCACATGAGGCTGCAATACTGCGCCGAATAATAGGTAGCACGACCCCTGGAATCTTAGACCATCATGTTGTTCGCGATTAGAGACCCCTACCCGCCATGGCCCCCAATTCAGAGTATCGCAAGTCAGCAATATCGGCGGGCAAGGTAGGCTCCCGCTGCGGAGATAACACAATGTGAGGTCGACCATATACAACCACCACTCTCTTCTTTGGCAAGGCTTTCAAACTGACGCGCCCGACAAATTGCCTCAGGTACGTAGGGGTAACGAGGCATTTAATTGACTCGGCCCTTACTTTTGCATCGTTCAAGTCCCCTTCCGTAAGCTTTCTTTCATTTTAAGTCCGCAATTTTATGGCCTCTTGGCCTCGGTCTGCGTTACTCTTACTCGCAATCACGGTACCTTATTACCTGCCAGAGTAGATGTCTAAGCCTCAGCAGCGATAGAACTAAACTGGGAGTACTGTGAGTTACAATGTGACATGTTACGGTTGCATTGTTGATTCCCATCGGTATGGTTCAAGGCGCTTCATTGCCATCATGGCGTCAAGCTGACTGCTAACTTGATCACACTGATACCTAACGAAGAACAACCTACTAGAGGCAAATATGCTGCGTGAGTTTATAACTTCGAGGATCTCAGCTGCAAGACATCTAAACCCTTTGAAATTGGCCGGCCAGGATGTCAGATATATCACGATAGTCCGCCCCACATCGGCGGCTATTGAAGAATTTAGGTTACAGTGAACAGTGAATCTGCACCAACAGAGAGTTATGACCAATAATATTGCTAGACATAGTATAAACTCTACCATACTGTATGAGAAACTGAACTATTGTGGTCACTCAGGTAATGATAAACCATCATGACCTGAAGAGGACATACAAGGCAAGGCGCTTAGCATGCCGCGCCTCATCGAGGGTATTCAATAGATGTGACTTTTTGTTTCCTTCCTCTTATACGACTCATCATCTGCTCTCTTCTCTATTAATTATTTACGTCTATAATCTTTCGGCTTAAATCTGTTTACTCAGTGTTATTCTTGTTCGTGCCTACCTAGTATCTTAGGTACCTAATCATAATATGCTGCATCATTCGAGCTGGTCGCACCACGGAGGTGCTCTACATAACAGAAAGTGTGTTGTCTTAGCTATCATACTCTCTATACTGATAGTACTGGGGTTGTTAGAAGGCCGGTATGATGTCTATGCACGATTGAATACGCAGCTGCAACCAGGCCACCAAAGTTCCTCTCCAAGAGATATCGCAAAGAACTCTACGCTCGGGGTAAGCAACTCTCTATCAGCTATTCAAGCATTTATACCCTCTCTTAGTCCAACACTAATACTCACATTAACTTGGTTGTAGTTTCAAAAGCTTTTAGCTCTTTCGAATCGTCCAAGCTGGCGTACTCGAGGCCTCAAGGCCGCTGCTAGTCTCTCCGGGCTAGAGTTTACCATTCCAACGCAAGGACAAGTCTCCGACGAACACGTTAAAGCATTCCAGAGTATCGGTTCAGACAGGGGCGCTAAATTGCCGGCCTTCGGTTCGGCGAAAGCGTGGCTAGCGCATCTAGACCTTCTCAAATTCGTCATCGCCTCAGACCTCGAGACAGCCCTCATTGTCGAGGACGATGTCGATTGGGATGTTCGGATCAAGGCGCAGATGAGCCTCGTCTCAGATAACGTCCGGGCTTATACTAGCGTCGATGAAGACGACTCCGCGCCGTTTGGTACTAACTGGGATGTCTTATGGCTCGGACACTGCGGCTCTCTGATCGTGGACGGAATGCCGCCGCCTCGTGTCTTCGAGGACGAATCTCGCTGCAAGACTGATCTATACTCGGGGTGGTCGAAACAGTTCCTAAGGGACAATCTGGACGAGGGGCACCGCCAGGTGCAGGCGTCATTCCTGACCGTATGTACTTTCGGGTACGGCGTGACGAAAAGGGGCGCGCGGAAGATTGTGAACCTCTTGTCGAAAGGAGCTGATGAGGCATTCGACGTCGCATTATCTGGGTATTGCAAAGAGGAGAAACTAAAGTGTCTAGTCGTCAACCCTCAATTGTTTAATCACTACGAGCCCCCAGCCGACTCGGGTTACCTGAGTGGGGTACACGTTGGCGACGGGAAAGGCGAAACAAGCGATGAAGCGGGCTTCGAGGACTCGAAAGGTACGACGGGAAACATTGTGAAGAGCGCGCGGTGCGAAGCGCTTTTCCACGATGTGTGTATGAGGCCGCCTTCGGAGATATGAGAGGGCGATCCTTAGTTACGACACGGGTGTCAGGGTCGCCCGGGAGAATAAATACGCTTGCACACGATCTGTCAACTAATTGTGACTGTAATCATCATCGTTTTCGCCTCCCTATTCCCTTTCTCCTTCTTCTCCTCTTCCTCTCACCCCTTTCTTTTTCTCGCAGAAGGGAGCAAAATCGCTTATGAGAGTGCTGGCAAGGCCACCCCTCATCTTTTACGATGGTCCATTTGACCAAAATCCGCCATACCGACAAAATACAGTATATTTAGTAAGAATGGACCGCCGTCGATTTGGGGAGCTGAAAATTGCGTTTTCCCTCTTCTCAATATTTCAGCTCCAATAGACCACGGTGGCTTCGGTCTTATCTTTTGTTCGGGTAGCCAAATCAACAGTTACCCCTTGAGATGTCCCTGTCTAACAAGGACGGGGCTTATGTTGTCTGGAAACAAAACACTTCTATTATTATAGCGGATAATCTACCTAACCTATATCTTGTGTATCACAATGACATCGCGCTGTACTTGTATTGCAGTACTAGACAAATCACTATTCGAATCAGGCCGCCTGTTGTTATTACCCGTACCGATCTCCGTCGTGACGGACGACTTCATCCAATTATAGTAGGCGCCCGGCCTCTGAGCAGTATGATTCGCGATGTGAGCGGCGGCAGGTGGTGTCGGCGAGCTAGTCCCATGGCTCAATAGGCTATCGCGGGTCGTCTGCGGTTCCAGCGCTCCCTCCGAACCGTCCGCGCTGCCGCTTCGGCGCGGGCCTAGGCCGACGCAGTAGAAGAAGTCGTCCTTGTGCTTGAGATCCGTCATGTCGCTCGTGTCCGAGTTGCCGCGCATGTGTCTGCTTCCTCTCTCGGGATCGCCGTAGCAGGTCATGCCGGAGTGTCTCCGCCCTGGTTTGTGGAGGCGGTTCGAGAGGGAAGGAATCCATTTGGAGACCAGAGGTCGCAGCGTAGGTAGGCAGGCGCAGGTGACGCCTGAGCATATCTCAGCAACGGACCAGGCCGATCCCTCTACGTTTTCGTAGGAGAAGTCGCCGCCTTGCTTGAGATACTTGATGCGGATGACGGAGATGGCGCAGGTGCTGAAATCCTCGTTAGCCTACCCCCATCCAAGAAGCAATTTAGTAGGCACAAGACTCACAAGAAACCAAGACTGAAGATGCCTATGAGAACAAGTCGCTGAGCCTTAGGTAAATGCAGATGCACGAGAACCGGTAGCGGTATCACGAATATCGCGAGGTCGGTAGCGATATTTCCCGCCGCATTGATGTACCACTGGGGGTAGTTCGCTATGCATCTGGAATATATGGACTTTTCCCAGAAACCAGCAACCGGGTCGCAGATGAAGATACTGATGATCACCTGAGATAGAGACCAAGAGCCAATGGCGACCATGGCAACAAGGATGGTGGTTCGCATCTTTTTGACGGTGAACACCCGGTAATACTGCGTCAAGAAGGCCAGCTTGACGAATAGGAGGCAAACTTGGTAGAGCGTGATCGAGACGTAGAACCCCTGGTATCATTACTCGTCAACATAAATTTCCGCGGGAGAGAATGGAAACGACGAACCTTTAGGTAGTTCTCGAGCTGCATATCGCTGGTGATGTCCCACGTATGCTTACCAAGTCCGTTTCGGGTATCTACAATCCATTAGAACTTGTCAACTTTACATCGGGGCGTGTCATCGAGAGACTTACTGAGGCATTGGGAAATTCCGGTTGCCAGGCAGAATATCTTCGATTTAGGAACGAAGTCAGCGTCTAGGAATAGTGAGATGTGGTTTTTCTCAACTAACCCATGCTACCAACACTAGATAATCGTCAACACCAAGTTGTTTCAACACACGAGACCGTGTGTAGATCCGAAGCCCCACAGCAATGGTAGCCACGCTTAACACCAGACAAACTGCCCCGATCAGTACAGGAGCTCGGTCGTTATGAGGCAAGGCCGAAGAATCCATCGAGGATACCATGCTAGCAGTCCTGCGGCTAGGCGATCTACGGAAGACAAGAACGTCAAGACGTCTTGGTCTTGGAAGGACAAGACCATAAAAAGGGTCGGTCCATGAAGAGTTTATATGTCCCAGCATACCTTCAAGGCATAACGTCACCGGAAGGGTAGCGAGAAGGTCGGACCATCTCCATCCTGATGGAAACAGTAGAAAGTTCGGAGACGGGGATATTTCGTCCAAAATAGATGATAGAACACAGGTGAGTGAAAAAAAGAAGCGGATGAAATCTATTAGAGCGTATCAGCGCACTCCAGGTTTCGTCACTATTCAGCCGTCCTTGCTTAGCCGGCCAATTGCAGGCGATGCGGGGAGGCAGCGCACATGGCAAACTGCCGGATCGCGCAGCACACTACTATATCATCACCACTCGTAAGCGGAACCGTCCACGCGTGTTTCCGAGATTATATGGATTCCATAAACCAAATGGGGCAACTTCCAAGAGATTTCACTCTCCGCACACGTGGCGGCGTGGAGGGCAGGAGGGGTTTTATTATAGCGAGACACGCATCCCGGGTCTTGTGAACAACTTAGATTATCCCCGACTGTTCTTGGATTGGAGGTTTTTCTGTAGCATCATGGCATTTTGATGCAAGTGCGTTAAGTTAAGAGCAATCGAAGAGCTGCTTCTTACTGACCGATCGCCAAAAGGTGTTATTGCTAAAGAATACCCTCAAATTATTCAAATAGTAATACACTGGATATGGCGGATTTTCGGGCTGGACTGTGCGCTGCTGGCGCTATCTTGCAAGCCACTCTCGTATCGCAGGTATCTAATGACCTAATCGAACAGTGATTGACTCATACCAAGACTCACGCCGAAGCGTTGGTTCAAATAATATCACAGTCATAATGAAACCGAAAGGATTCGACCCAATCATTTCAGCCCGTATGCCTAATGAAGATAATCTTTGAAGCTGTAAAGTAGCCTGAACTAAGCACTGATAAGCTGTTACTCATCGTGGCGTAGCCCAGATCACTTAAGTTCATGGCATACCAAAAAGCCAGCCTCTTCAAACGAGGTAACCTACCTTAGGTACCTAAGGTAAGATGTCAACCGTGCTCCACGGATTGAAGAATATATAACCCTTCGTGGTCTACGAAATAAAGCCTTCAGTCTTAGAATTAGTTTTATCTTGTAAATAACTATCATCGTATTCGCGAATTGTAGGATCATGGCTACCGACAATACTTTGTCGCAGGCTGATGCCTCTATTACGTCCTTGCAATCAGAGCTTAGAAACACACAACCAACTCTAGCTGATGCATCTGAATTAACATCCTATCTTACTAAACATTATATCTTGCCGTCCGATGCGGATCTTGCAGAAAGAGATGCTGCGTTAGATACACTCAGAGACGTTGTATTGCAGGGAGAAAACACCGAAATCCGGGGCCGCCCGCTTTTCGCCCTCGTGCCGATCGGGTCATATGGACTCGGAGTCTGGGATGCGGCATCGAGCGTCGACTTCCTCTGCGTCGGACATACGAGTCCGAAGATTTTCTTCACATTGGCCATCCAACGCCTTCGTAAAGCGTCGGGGAGAGGCGTCAAGATCCTCCAGCGGGTAGACGAGCACTTCGGTACGATCCTCAAGCTGCAGGTCGACCACACCAGAGTAGACTTGCGATATTGCCGACTAACCTCGGTCTCAATCGCTCAGACGTGGCCGGCTTTGGAGACACTACTACCGGATGATCCCATATTCAACGTGCCGTCGGGGTTGCGCACCCACATAAAACCGCTCCTCGATCTTTGTTATTTACGACGCACAATTCCAAATCCTGAGGCTTTCCGGATGGCATATCATGCCATTAAGTGCTGGGCGAGGCGACGTGGGATATACGCCGCTAAATACGGATATCTGAGTGGCATCCAGATATCGATAATGCTGACAGTAATATGCAAGCTGCTGTCGCAGGCCGAGTCCATCTCCGCCCCAGTGATTATCACGGCATTTTTTGACCACTACGCAGGCTTTGATTGGAAAAGTGATATCGTCTTCGATCCAGATTTTCATAAGGAATTGAAGTATGTGAGGACTCGACAAGAACCTATGGCAATTCTGGGCTTCCACGGACCCGGCCTGAACACAGCGGCGGCCGCGTCAGTCCCAATAGTTGGTGTTATCTCCGAAGAACTTGAGAGGGCGAATAAGTTACTATCAGAAGTCGGGATGACGTGGCCGCGGCTCCTAGGGGAGGGCGAGGATGCGACGGAGTTTCTAAGCGCTTACAGAAGCTATGTCAAAGTCACCGCGCAGTTCTGGGGCGTCTCTTTAGTCAGGGGAAACACCTTCGTCGGCTGGCTAGAATCAAGATTACCTCCAATTTTTGCCGGTGAGTCTCCCCCCTCGCAGTGGAAACGCAATGATTTGCTAATGCGAATTGATTCAGGTTTCTGCAGACGGATTCCTCACGCCAACCCGAGAATCTGGCCAGCACGCTTCGTGGAGCCGGAGGTTGGAAAGGATGCAGATTATGAGTTGAAAATATTAGACGAAGACACCGCAGAATATGAAGGATACTATCTCATCGGCCTAGACACGAAAAACATGGCTAAGGAGGATACTGCAGTCATCCTGGAGCACGTACAATTAGCCGTGTCCGGTTTCAAGAGCCAGATCCAAGGCGATCCAAAGCATTTCGACCCTAAATTTTTCTGGATGCGCGTAGAAGTTGTCCCCACGTCTTCGGTCAACAACTTGCAGCTTGACGGAAGAGACTGGAGCATATATACGATTGCGGCTGAAGACGATGACCTAGGAGACTCGGAATTCTGGGCTTCCATGGACGCGGATGAAGAGCCTGGCACGTCGATGGCGAAAAGAGAACTAACCGCTCGGTCTCCAGGCGAACCGGCATCCACGACGAAACTTCGACCAGCAAGCGACGTATTGAACAGGTTGCGTTGGGACCAGGCCATAGACAGCAGCGATTACATAGTCGGCTACGAGGATCGCTTCTCGGGCGTGATAGAGCGGTCAGTGAATTCGTGGAAGTCGGAAACGACGCACGAGGAATTCATACCGGAACATCGAATCTTGTATTTCAAACGCAAGAGCGACGGTCTGGTTGTATGGGATAAGGGGGCCAGACGGGATGGGGTATTTGGGAGCGGTCTCGGACGTAGTTGAGGCGCTGCTAAGTTATTCTTATCTGTCTTGCTTCCCTGCCCACCTAAGACATCTACTCGGTTTCCTATATCAATATCGTTGGGATACACAATTCCTTACCTAGCTAATTGAGATAGTAACATACAGTGATGATTGCTATTTACTTAATGGTTGGTTTTGATACCGTTCAGAAGCAGAACAAGAACAATAAACACCCCGTAGCAACGATACCCTCACTCCTTTGCTCGAAAGTCATCTCGCTTGCTACGACGTGACTAACCCAGCGCCAATAAGCATGGCAATCAATCCTTGAATCCTGAAGGAGGTCAGGTGACGGTTAGCTCATGCGAGTCTTGGGGTATCGATGTTACGCTCTGTTCCCTGTTGCCGCGCGTCCCAAATGTCCCGACGGGAAACTTAGGCTTTTCCTAATCGAGTAGTAATTTTCTATCTGACAGTTAGCTGTGAACCCCTATTCCGAAAACCGGACCTTTTAGCACTGTCGCCAACTCTTGCTGTCAATCGTCTCATGTTAAATTATATTATCTCCCAAGAAATTTGGAACCACCATCGTACCATATTCGAATAAAGATGCTGTTACCAGTTGACTGGGTATCTCCACAGCTTTTACTGGCCGTTGGTGCCGGCCTACCGGTTGAGGTATTCCACCGAACTCCATCAAGTAAGTATCCGTTCAACTCCGTCAATTGTAATGAACAAATGATATTCGATAAAGCATGACAATGAACTCTTGCGAAAGCTCAAAACATGCACTATGCAGATATGTACTAATAGAATACTTCCAGAAGCCAAGGGTCACTCACAGGGGTTCAAGGGCGCGGGAACTAGCTGTAGTTTCTCATCCTCATTTGCCTCGTTTCCACTTTGGAAGCCTCAAACGGACACCTTTTGGTATTGTCGAGATGAGGCACGCCCGGGAACGTTAGACCCCATTCCAATGGCTTCGGATCTCTCCAAGGTACCATAGGTATTCAACGGCATCCCACCGTATTACCTACCTAGGTAGGTAGATTCGACTTCATCGTAGGTAGATAAAGTGTACGGAAGTCGCTCACAAAAGTCTTTTCCATAGTACCATCAGCAGTGCGGCACCGTCCTACTTACTGTGTATTCCAGCAGCTGACAGTCGCTCCGTCGGTAGCTGTGCATATATTCAGTCAGCTGCGACCACCTGCAGACAACTGGACGTGGGCACTGTATTTACTCACAGTGCCGCACTGCTAATGGTACTGTGGAAAAGACTTTTGTGAGCGACTTCCGTACTAAGCATTGAATTCGGCACGGTTCTAATTTGCAGAGCGAACAAGGGCTGTCGAGCTTAATTTCGGTCAAACCCATTAAGAGTAGGGTCTGTTGCGGCGGCGGGGAACTTGCGTTCAATCGAGCATCAACGCAACAACAAGCAACAAGATAACAACCGACAGCGCTTTCTGTGTCCATCTTACACCCACCCGATAGTCGATCGAAGGCCGCATACTCGTTTCTAAAGGTTGGAACCAATCACCTAAGACAAATCCCAACTTATACAGCAATCGACGACGATGTCCTGGCAATGTCGAGATTGCAACCGGGTCTTCCAGACGTGGCGGGCCCGCAACCAGCACCTCGATGCTCGGGGCCACGATCCTCTCAACTTCAATTGCCACTGCTGCAATGACTTCTGGGCGAGCGATGAAGACCGTCGGAGGCACGAGGAGGAGGATCACAACTACTGTGCCGATTGCGATCGGTGGTTCCAGAGCTACAACAACATCAAGATGGTAAGGGGAAGCAGACGTGATAGACCCGAATCCACCGCTCCTCGGGCTGATTCTCAACTCACTAGCACCTGAACTCGCGCATTCACCGCGGCCAAGACATAACCTGCCCCTACTGCAAAATCGGCTTCGCGACGGCCACGGGCCTCGCGCACCACCTCGAGGGCGGCGGCTGCTCGCGCGCGCCGTTCCTGAACCGCGACGAGGTGTACAAGGTGGTACGGTCCAAGGACCCCTTGGGCCTCATCTCCAAGAAGCTCATCGGTTGGACCGGGTCCCTCGTGTACAAGGCCACAGACCGCGCTTGGAATGGTGGCGCGTACGAGTGTTACTTCTGCCACCGCGAGTTCTACCGGCTGAACAGCCTGGACCAGCACCTAAACTCGCCCGCACGTAAGAGATCCTAGACCCCCATGGCTTCTTCCATGTTGAGATGATCGTTGGTAAGACTAAAACGATGACCTACGTGACAGACCAGCAGGCGCTTTACCACTGTCCGAACCGCAACGGCTGCGGCAAGGAGTTCAAGAGTCTGGCCGCCATCAGTAAGTATCTTCTCAGCACGCTCCCCCCCTATCACCCCTATAGGTTAGATCTATGACCTATCCGGATCAGACCTACTTCATCGTGTTCCGAATCTACCTCCACCTCTAACCCCCATCGCCACCCATTAAGCCATACATGAGGTGGCGGTCGTTAACCACCCGATGTCGTAGTGAACCACCTCGAGAGCGAGAGCTGCTCCTACACGCGCTTCGAGGCAGTACAGCGCACCGTCGGCGACCTCATGAGCGGAACCCGTTTCCTTAGCTTCGGCTAGCGCACCATTCCATGCCATGCCACGCCACGCCACGCCACAATGGCGTGGTGACCGCTTCATCGGCAAGCGTTCGTGTTTCATGAGTAGCAGTAGCAGTGGTATGGTGATTTACATCCCACGCCCAGCCGGGGAAGTTGTGTAGCGTAAGGGTAGTCCCAAGGAATGAGCTTTCTCTCGTATCGGAACTGGTGCCGTAGTGACAAGGAAAAGGGAAAGAAGAAAAAATCCCGATACTTCCAAGATTCGGATAGAATGTTGATCTATGTACTTTTCTGTCAGGGGTATTGTTTCTATTATGCTCCACTTGGCCAGGCCTGTTCGGTTGTTCTTCAAGCCCCGAAAGGGGTAATGAAGAAAAAAAGAAAACGAATACCGGTCAGTGGGTCGATCAAAAACCTTTGCGTACCTATGTAAATCAGAGTCGCAGTGACGAATCGGCACGTATCGAGCTAGCGACGGAACGGCCCAGCCCGCTGTCCATTCGGATCTGTAGAATCGTACCCCTGGCTTATTTGATCCTCTAACTCTTCTCCATTGTGGCAATATGTTACTTCTTGTAACGTAGGTTAGGTAGGTGGCTAGGGTTATGGTGACTCCATATACACACATATGAACATTAGACGTGGGACGTGAAGTAGGTCAGCTTACTAAGTGCTTAGGTTAGCTACTTACATTAGGTAGGTATTCTCAGGCCGAGCCATTATTGACACGTATGTGGTCCACGATGCTTTACAGCTCCTGGGCTGTATGGTGATCTATCTATCTTCCACATCTTGGAGTAAGATCAGTACAGTATCTCAATACGGACAGAGAGAAACAGACGTCATAGTCATTTGAACCTGGGCCAGCAGGAGAATGATAATCATTTCGCCATCTTCTTCATCTGGCATCTGAAAAGTATAACATCTAAAAGGCCTACAGGAGACCTACCGAAAGGGGCAACTAATAGGATCTGCAAGTAGACCTATTCTCTTCAATCCTTTCCTCAATATTATGTTGAGTTCCAATTCAGGGATATTGAAGTGAATTAGTCAAGTATTTAGGTAAAGATCTCAGGGATTTATGTGATTCGTCATGTGTTTAACTAAGTACGGTGAGATGACAGTGCACCGGGATGTCGCTGTCATTGCAGCTGCGTGCGAATCGTGGGAATGCGCAAGCCTTAGTCTTTCAGCGGTGTCTTCGCTTGTCAATGATCCCGATTGCTCACTGGCAGCTCGAGGCTTGTGCATTGTCACGTGTTGTGACTGTTTGATTTGCGTCGCTTGGTTAACCCCCTCTGATGGAAGGCATATGACTCCCAATATCGGTACTGCAAACAAGCGTGAAGACAAATCAATCAGGACCGGGCTGGTGCTGCTAGCGATTGTTTCCCTGTGGTTTCGTTTCAGCGTTCTTTCAGTTACTGCTTTCTTCAAGCATTGGGGTTCGATTCCTCTTCCGGTCGGCGTCTCTTTTTTTCTTTTTCTTTCTTTTTCTTTCATTTTTTATATGTTGAGCTTAATAACATACATTCACTTTTCTTGTAGTGCTTGACTAGCTATTAGTAAATCCCTTCTCGCAATGATAATAAATTAGACCTTAGAATCTACGGGTTGTGATTGACTGTATGCAAACCTGCAGCTGTCTTGACGAGGTAGCCCCTGACTCCTACCCAGCTTAGGCACCGTCTTATTGCCATCACATGCTGCATACTCGGGCTGGAGTTTTGCATTCGGTGTGCCGCATTGTGAGTATTGCCGGATACTTCATTTCGACTGCAGAGCTGCGCGGAACTGGAGACCACCTGAGGAATCAGTAATAGGAGCATGCAATATGCGAACCACGCCAGAGAAGGAGGCAGTCGACACGGCACAGCATGAGTATCCCGCAACCATCATATGTCGAAGAACTTGGTAACCCCGATAGGTTCTCTCTTCTCAGTTCTGTGGTGTTGACTCGTCAACCCTTCGACCCTTCTTTTCATTGTCTCGCTTGACATCCGCACAGGCATCCGCTAGCCCGAATTTTGCATCCCGATACACCCGTGATAATGTAGAGGTATGATGTGCTTTTTTCCCCTTCCGTGTCTGAAACGCGCAACGGAGTATGCAAGTACACTTGCATTTAGATAGATAATTATTTCTGACCTGCATTTATACCAGGATATTAGCTCCAACTAAGCGCGGACCTATACCTCTCTCTCTCTTGCATGCACATCTTAAGTAAGATGGGACCGTGCGGAGAGAAATAAAACCAAGATTTCCGGGCTCGCCCATCGTGTTCGGGAAGGCACAGAAGATCGATGCGACTGAGACGGAGGCCCGCACCTTGGGTCGCGGCCTAGGCTACACGGCGGCCCCAGAAGCGTGCCCAAAGGAGCAGCTAAAGCCCATGTTAGGTACCTAGGTAGGTATGCATGGCAAAGACCTGTTAATCCCCCTAGAAGGCCCGGCGGATCCTGTCCACTGCAGCCCGTTCTTGTTTCGGCGCACGGCTACGGCCGATCTCCCTTCCTTCCCCAGGTGCTTTAACCTCTGCGGAAGTCCTGAGCTGAGCTATTAAAAGCAAAAAACCGTGCCGCACATCGAAATTGCATAGAAGGAGCCGGTAGCTGGCCTTGGCTATCAGCCGGAAGCATGGCCGCGGCATACGCGAGGCTCCCAAGGGCCTCTTCCTCGTTCGCGGAATACTACCCTCTGGGCGGAAATGACCCTCATTTCTGGAATGGTCGTCGGCGCGGGTTTCGGTACGGAGCTGCCGAATTATCTTCGTGGCCAGCAATGAGGTGATGTTAGGACTAATGCCTCACGGACGCCTATGTACTCGGTATCGAAATAAGTCAGCCCATCTATATGTCGAACCATCTGGAGGTTACGCAAGCAACAGAGTATTGGCCTAGGGTCAAGGCACCAGGGATAGCTCAGGATTAAAATTAACACTACGTAGGATGGAAGCGTTATGCAAATGATTATGTACAACGCGTAGGCCATGTTGCCCGACTGCAGAGAATGGTGGGTCGTGGGTCGTGATATGCCATGACCATCTTATGTCGTGGCAGATTGGCAGATAGAGACGGTAAGATAATTTTGGGCCTCATCAGCCATTGTTTCAGCCTCGCGGAGCCTACCATATCCTCCGAAGACGGAGCCGCATACTGACTGGACATTGGATGGTCAGGCTGATCCGCGAACTATGTGGTCGCACAGAGTTCGCATGCCGAACATCGGCAATCATTAAGGGTGCTCAGTCGCGTGCGCTGATGAGAGCTGCTGACTGGTCGAGTTGATCTCGCCATCAGCGCGAATCGCAGCCTATCGTAAGGCTTAATGTTAAATCTCATCGTGCCAGGGTCTGTATGCAATGAAACGTCCGGAAAAGCGGACTTGATAGCCGTATGCAACGTTAACCACAAAACCGCACAGCTGCGTCGACTTCGATGGAGGGTTGATGAGAGGCAGCATCCATCAACTCGGTCTCAACCAGGTATCACAGACGCATGCCACCGTGAGAGATATATATTGATTGATACCCCAATGCATAATGGCCTCCGTGCCCTTGCTTCCTGCATAACACCCTCAAATCACGACCCAGTCCTATAACAAGGCCGGTCTCCTTGACGTAGTGTAACAAGTGGAAGCCTCATTCATTGGCTGGAGGAATTTTTCTGGAAGATACGGGGTTTATGGCTGATATCCAAATGGTCGGGAGCTTGAGCTAAAACCTGACGATTTGTTTTCTCCTTTTGAAGAGTTGTCCGTGGGCGAATATTCAGTCGCCAATGGCGCTGGGATTTCTCCATCACACACAGACACACAGACTCCCAGTGATGGGGTCGAATACTTTAGGAAGGCGGATGCGGATGACTTGACTTTGACACACAGCAATATTGACTTGGCGTGCCTGCAGAGCCTACATGCAGAGAGAAGAACAACCACAGTAGGGCCAGCCAGTGCTTGCCTAAGGGTCGCATCAGTTGCTCGATCGAGTTAAGGTGTAAACTCGTTCGAAGATTAGCATCATTGTTCAAGCAAGTAATGAAACCGCAAGGGGAGAAGATGGGGCACTCGAGGGGCGGAGAAAGTCGGAAAAGGTTGCTCCCGAGTTCAAGACAAGGTCAAGCTTCGACAGAGTTTGCTCGATCCTCATGACCGAAGATGAGTGTGACAATATAGAGGACTGTGCCTATCAGAGACGAACACGCAGTCCGAATCTCCCCAAAGCCGGCTCTCATAGGAGGCTTTGGCGTCGAGCATCCCTTCAGGATAATTTGCACCTTGGCACGGCGGTGTTCTGGAAGCAACTAGACCATGCATATTGAGCATCGGCCTAGCTCAGATAGTAGGAATGAGGAACAAGGAATGCAGAATGCAGAATGCAGAATGCGGGTTGCCTTGTCGGACTGCATTCTGCCAGTCGCAGTGGATCAAGCAGAGTGAAGACTTCAGCAGCGGGTTCTAGAGTGGTTCGCGGTCGAATTGGGCCAGCTGTGCCGGTAAGAGGTAATCATCACGTTATGTAGCAAAGGACCTGGAAAATTCTGATTCTGCATCTGCTTCCGCTCTTGGACCCCTGAGTTATGCCAGGCGGACGTTCATGTCATGTACGACTCATGTAGACTCTTGCTGTAACTGCAGGACGGTCCTATCCGTGACAAGCCGCTGTGGAGTTTAGGGATTTTGCTTTTTGCACCAACTTTTCACTGTTGATTTTCGAATACCGGTCTATCGATGATGATGTCACTGTGCTGAGAAAACCCCCTAGGTTAGAGGAGGAAGCTGTTAGCGCCTGCACTTCTTGGCGCCGTGGGATATTCGAAACCCAGTTGATATTAGTAAATAGAAAAGCTATTTTTTTTTTCTTCTCAACTCTTTTTTCCCCCTGATACCAATCCTAAGGGGGCCCACACTCGGAGCCATTTATTCGGAAGATTCGGAGGGAAAAGCCGAAAAGATAATCCCTTAAAAATTAGTTTTTCTCAAAAAGAGGAAAACAAATAATAAACATAAATGCATAATTTATTAGTGGCATTCTCACACCGGTATCTCCGAAGATCGGTCCTTCTGTGAACGATTCTGTTATAAATAAAAAATAAATTCGATTCCCGGGAAGTGGGCGCTAGAGCAGTTATTTACTTTAAGTAGTATACGAATAATAAACCCACCTATGCTACGTTCACATAGGATTTGCCTTACTACTTAAAAGAGTTGATGATATATGGTTAATAATATAATATTTCTACTAAGGTGCCAAGCTTAATTTTTTCAAAATTTCACCTCTCCAGTTGCAACCCTATAGCTCCAATGGATAGTTGTAAAACCCGGTTCAGAGGATGAGATCGGACGGGACCGAGTTCAATGAATGTTAACCGAGGGTAAGAAGGGAGAGGTCAGTAGCATCCCACTAGTTCTACATACCTGTAATAGCTTAGTCGTTTGATCCTGCAAACCACATTGGTTCGGCAATCTCGTCAAAAACGCAAAATCGTGACTGCCTGGGTAGGATATCGTATTTGGTTTAAATTCCGGGAGTGGTCAGTAAGTTCTGTTGCTGCATGTCGGAGCCATGGAAACTGGTTGGGCTGGATGAAGTTCGATGCCTCAACGTGCATAATCTGGACCTATGGGCAGGTGGCGAGAGGCATATGAGCAATACCCAAAAACACACGAGAAGGGTCAGACCTGTCAGACCTGTCAACTGTCATATCTAGCCCGCGACCCAAACTCCGGCTCCCCTTAAGCACCTTCCCTTATGGTTCATCAGAATGCTGCATAACGCCAGTGGCGGTAAGATGACGATGGAACGATTACCTAATGTGTTATAACGACTAAGCGACAGGGAAATGGTGTTGGAAAAGGAGGAAGGAGAAAAAAAAAGCAAAATAGGGGTTCCACAGAAAGCAGGTAGGTGTATGGGCAGAAACACCTTAGTGTAAGTGATCGGCATGGAATTACATGCATTTCATGTGCATCGTGCATATATATGTAAGTGTATGTAAGTGTGACGTTAGCAAAAACGTGGAGAAGCAGATAGACGATATCGAAATCTGCATTAAGGGTCGAAGGGTCAGCGGCATTGCTAATGGCAGATTCAGCAGGATCGCAGGATCCGATCCGGGAAGTTTTTGTCGGCGGACGCCTTAATAGAATACATGTGTTTACAACAAGTCCTCGGTGCTTAGATAGACTTATGCTTTAGTCGGATTACTCCACTTTCTACCTTCTCTTTAAGTCCTAAACTCCACATTTATCTAGCGGACAAGCGGACGGACCGTATAAGCGCGAGGCGTGCCTGCTCACCGGTTTTAGGGTATGCATATATCCATTGCCATACCTTGCCTTGGGAGAAAGCTTGGAGATGGATAACAGAGGGGCAAGAACCGACGCTTCGTACCCGGTATTGATCGAGGACACGTACTCCATCCAATAATATGTTATCATGCGACTTGCCTTATGCCTACTTCGTACTAGCTATCATGTTGGGTGTTAGGCATATCAAAAAAGCCCCTTCTATTGTGTCTGTACAACACTTTATGTGCGACATGATGGCGCAACTAGCTTCTTACCACTTACTATAGTACATTATGGCCCTGACATCTCTAACCTGCTTGCCCGCCACAAGAATCCAATCACATGTAATTAGAAATCACTTCAAGACGCCAGTGAGGGCAGATTCCAAGTTGGGATCACGATCAGCGCGCGGCCCCCCTCTTCCATGTCAGTAAATCCAGGCTGTGTGCGGCATCCCTTTTGACGCAATTCTCTCTGTTTAAGCTCCTTCACCGCTCTGATGGGTGACGACGAGTCTCCTGATTTTACCAACTTGGTCCAAGCTCGCTGATTGGAGGTTGCGTCGTGCTAGAGCGCCAATTGTAACGATGACTAACATAGCGTCACGGCGGTAGATGCCCTAGACTAGGTTGTAGCCGGTGAAGGTGAAGCGTTGCGTGTGTTGGCTTGGGTTGTTGGCTTTGCCCTATCCTCCATTGAGTTGCCTCCGTCAGGTTGGGAGGTTGGGGGTTTATCTTTGTCATAACCGTGATTAGTGACATCTTCAGGCAAAGGGAAGGCGAGGGTCGGGAAGAGGCGATAACTGTCCAACGCTTTGCTTAAGTGCTTACAGCTTACATTTAGAGCCATTTGCCTCTCGTCATAAATGAGCACTTCTACATTGAGGCAACGTCTCTCCTGATTGGATTCCAGCCTAGCCTATTGCATAGGTACGCATTACCTATCTGGGAGCCCATCACGACTTACCCGATGCGGAAGGGGGGGTGGTTTTGAATGACCCCGTTCTGCGTTCTGCCCATTCCGATGGGACAAGGAGTTGATTGGATGCCGTCGAGACGTTCTGCCCATTCCGATGGGACAAGGAGTTGATTGGATGCCGTCGAGATGGGATTTGAGCACCACTACATTCTACTTACGGTAGTTCGCGTGTTGCCATCACCGTCGCTCTCGAGCAAACGAACGTGCTGGGACGGTTAGCTGGCGCCTCTTCCATAACAGTCGGAGCGCCGTTGTGTATTGAAAGTTGCATCCCCGCTTACTATCCACGTTCCGGACCAGGCAGACCAGGTGGGTTTTACGAAGTTGGTGCAGCAAAGCAGATGGAACGGTAATATCGACGCCGTCCCTTTCTCTGCCCCTCCACTACCCCTCCTGGCGCGAAACCCCGAGGAGAGAGCGGAAACCCTGAATTCACTCTTACGGTGATCTTCGAAGACAAACAGACAGGCTTGATCGGCGATGTCGCCTATCGCATGCAACTCTGAAACAAAGTCCATCGTCCAAGATTCGACAGTCGCACAGAGACCGGCGAAGGAGACGCCCTGCTTGGCAAGGGTCAAGGAACCAAAGCCATCAAAAGTGATAAGTGAGCGTGAATGCCGATGGAACCGAAAGCCAAGCTGCCAAGAAAGCACGGTTGACGTAGATATTTCTGAGGTAGGGCTTACCATCGTATGCAGCAGAACGGCGCCAATGGCCCCAAGTTCGGTTCCGCTATCCACGTGCTCTACTCACCTCGCATCGTCGAATTAGTGGGTGACGAAAACACACGGAATAAGATAAGCTTGAGGTGCCATACCGAAGTTCGGACGCGTCGGCCCGCCGGGGGCTTCCATGCTGACGATGGGGACTGAATGAAAAGCCACGAATTTCGTGATATGAGAATGCCGTATCATCATCATATGCCGGGGTGACGATATGTCGAGGTGATGTCAGCCAGTCGGTGGCTTCTTTCTGTCTACCCTATCCGCGAAACGAGGGGCATCAGAGCTCCACGGGTCTGGGTCCGTGATTGTGACTCAGGAACAGCTGGGCTCCTCCCAACGGACGCTTACTGCTAACATGTACATATGCAAACAGCAAATCACTTCACTAATCAATCGCGAAGTGCAGCTTTTCGGGTTGCCTTGTGGCTCTTTTCGTCGTCCCTAATTGGTCGAGTCCTCTCACTAAGCCCGCAGGCACAGGCACAGGCTATATAGGTAGCTAGGATCTGCTGCGAGGTCTTGCAGTCTGTCATGTCAGAAATTCAAGGCGCCGCGAGGAACATGTGTCAGAAGAGATAGCTCGGATCTTTCTATGTGCAGTCATGTATGTCTGTCTTGTATGTATGTCGTATGCTTATGCTGCATGTCGTCTGCCGTATGTCGTGGGAAGCCAGTCACAGTAGGGCTTATCATCCTTATGACCTCTATACTTTCGAATCGAGGTCCCGACTCCCGACTCTCTAAGCAGCCGGGCGCCTACAGTGCCATGTTATTGCATGCAGTCATCTCTTCAATGTAGCACAATGTACCAATAACTTTTCTACTTCTTATCTGCATGAGCAGAGAGAGAGAACGGAGGGTGGCTTATACCCAGGACGGGCCCGAGGTCGTAGGTACCTATGCAGCTACTTCCATCCCGCTTGCACCTTGAGGCGTAGACTACCTATGTATCTGTCGTGCGATACAGAGTAAGGTACCAAGGGCTAAGAATAGACATGGATGTACAAGTACCTAACCCATCCGTTATCAACTACGTGTAGCGGGGACCCATTGGGCTGGGCGCGAGCTTCTCGGGCTGGGGAACTGGCGACAGGGTGCTACACCCTAGAATACTTCTCTGCTCGTATCGATATTCTAGATGGTGAAGACATCATGCATGGGCTTCTTCGATCCCCTTTTGCGTCTTCGCCGGTTTCCATAGCCTCATTTCTTCCCCCCCCCTTTGCAAATGCACATAGGTACGCACACGTATACACACGACTCACATAGAACTGCCGTCGGTGCTCCCCTCCGGTGGTTCTGGATTCCTTCATTTCCCCTCCATCCAATCCCCTCACGGCTTGTGTTGTACGAGCACAGTAATAAGGTACCTTGCAGGAGGAAGGACATAAGGCTACGATGGCGAAGCAGTTGGAGCCTGTGTCATCAGCTAATAGAAAACGGGTTTCTGACATGATTTTCTGACATTCTGACATCGACGTCTGCGTCTCTCTGTGATCGATATAGGGTGTAAGTGGGATTGCTCTGCCACACGAGGTTGGTGAAGTCCAATTGCTCAATGACAGGGTTCCGTTTCACGATTGGTACATAGTTCCGATAAGATCATCGCGTATCCGTGGGAGGGGGACGCCGAGTTAACCGAGTCAACGAGTCAATTATCGAAAAAGAATCGGCCATCAAGGTAAGATTAAGATGGGACAAGATGAGCATGGACATGGGCAAGCATGGACTGCGCAATGGGTAAGCTGGAGCTGGTACGATGGTAAGATGGAACGCCCGTGGTAGGCAATGGTAAGTGCCGTATCAGGGCCTGCTGCTTGCTGCTGCCCCTGTAGTATTGTACATGAGGTGCAACTGCTCAATATGCAGGGCAATTCGTACATGTTGGTGAAAAAATTCCGTTCCCTAATCTTCAAGTCCCTCGTGACCCTGAATCAGGCCACACCGCTGGAATGCAACGGTATCTACGTACCCATCCATAATCGAATGCCCTTTGGTCCTTCTAAGGACCATTTCCTCGATTTTCTTTTTTCACTTTTGCTTCCCCTCTTTTCAGTTGAGGTTATGCAATACCCACATATGTCACCTTAGGCTTCCTTTGACAAGATTGGGCAGCTTTTTCTTCCTACCTTTAAAGGCATAGCTCATATATATCAAGTTTATCGTCTAACCTATTAAACTCTTAGCTCTTTTGTTCTTTTTCGCTTTTTTCCTTATGTCGTCTTGTTTCTCTTTGTCGTAGGTTCCAACTACCCCTGGCCCTAGCCCCGGCTCACTGTGCGTGGCCCTAGTTGTCCCGTGCCTGTGCCCTGAGAATGGATATCCGTGCTTGTCCTATCTCTCATCATCAAGAAATAGGTTCAACTCTGCCTACATGATGGGCACATATATAACGTTGGTCCCATCCCAACCTAGCCCACCCTCCCCAAAGAGATCAACACGATCATAGTCTCACGGGCTTCAACCACAATTATTTAAAGGGCTTAGATTCCCACTCCAAAACCCATAACTTGAACAAGCCATTCACTCATCTGAAAACATCCCAATTACATCCACAGACTACAGCTACACAGCCTATCTATAACTATTTGTTATATAGTTGCTTGTTGCTTGTTACTTGCTACTTTGCCACAACTACTACCTCTCAGTCGAGGCACACAACTATCTTCCATCTTCAAGTAGATCTCGTTCGCATACGTAAACGTGACACCAACTCTTCATTAAGACACCACACTCCAGACGAGACAAGACATACATTACATATCCTAAGATTCAACTACCTAAGCCCGTTTTGGCTGCCTGTCCGTCACCATGTGCGTCAAGGAGCAACAACCTCTCGTCAACCAGTGCTGCACGTTCTGCTGCAAGGCAGTCGACTTTGGCACCCACGACTACTGCGGTCACAACTACGCCTGCCCACGGTGTCCCGAATAAGAGCGTTGCCGTCCCGTCGGATGCAAGCCACGGAGTCCAAACATCTTGTTGCGAACACCGTCTGAGCGGTTCTCTTTCGGCTACTGTTTCTTATTAAGACCAAAATAATATATCTTCTCCATTTTTTCTCTCGGCCTACCCACCATCACCACCACCACTACCAGCACAGCACACGACGAAAATCCCCCCGACGCTACATGAGAGCCTTTCGCTTTGCTTTTCTTTAAAAACGGCACTTCAGCTGTGTAGGCTCCCAGGGAGAAGCCGCTACGAAGGAATAAGTCGACAGAAACACGAGCTGGCAAATTCGGCGACCGCTCATCACAGCGCTACCGCTCACTCATACACCTATACACTCATACCGCTCCTTGCTCTCTACGCTCATTACAGAGTACCAGTACCAACACCTCACCACCTGGGTAAATCGGCCCCCCGCATGCAAGGCTGACGGTGAGACGGCGTACGAATACACCCAAGGGTGTTATCCTGCACACTAGAGGGGCAAAGGGTCTGCGTTGGTATCACGTTTGCTGCATACTGCAACTGCACTGCAACTCTTCGTTACCACACGTTCACTTGTCCGTCATGGTTCACCACCACTGACCTTTTTACCACCCCCTCGTCTACCTCGCTCGTGTGTGACCCCCTCGTTGCATAGCCATGCGCCGTGTTGGTCGCTTTTTTCTATCATTTTTTTACGCATCCTGATTTGGCATTCCTTTTATTTCTCGTTGTTGGTTTGGGACGCACACACACACCTTGGATGCGAACTGGAGTTCATACGGCGAAGCAGCGCGCAAGGATTAGGTATGGATTTATTCTTTGCGTGACATTCTAGGGGCGCTGCAAAGAGCAAGGAACTAGGAACTGATCATCACATTTATTGGGGCGCTGGGTCTTTGAAACGGGTATTTTCTGGGTTTTGTTTTTCTTGTCCCCTTGGTTAGGTGCAGTACGGTACTGTACTCCTTGCCATGGGACCTCGGCTGCGGTTCGCTTCTTACCTATTCCCCCACTATCCTATCTTTGCGCACTCCAAAAACGCGTTTCCGGAGAGCTGGCTGGCAGAGAAAGGAAAAAGCCTCCACCGACTGATAGCATTTCGGCTATGCCCGCAGTGGCGCGGGTTTCCCCTTGCCTCATTTTCCTCATTAGTCAGGACGATAGCCATATGCCCCTGGTTTTGGGGATCACAAAGCGGGAAAGCCGCGAATCTGGGGAAAACAAGGACGCCCGCACCACAGCCCTGGTTGGCCAGACCGATGACGACTACTTGGTAGGTTACTACTTTACGGCAGAATTGGATTGCCGACTAGGGAGACAAAAACACGAACTACGACGCCCACCGGAGTACTTTGAACTTTTAATATAATATAGTGAAGGGAAATTGACATCTATTTTTTATTTTTTGCGGAGAGGGACCAAGGGGGTACAACGGGGGGGACCATGGGAGAAACATATGATCCCCATCTATTTTCTTGCATCGATACCTTGTCACACGGACACTTCTGTTAGGGATGACAATTTTTTTTATCTGTTGTTGCTTACTCTCGATGATACCAAAGGGGCATGGATGTTATGCTATATGAGAACCAAGAGAAACCGAAATCAATCAATGAATGCATGAATTATGACACCTGTCTATCTGTCGAGACCCTAGAAATGGTCTCCTCTTCATTCTCTCCGTGACCCACCCCTTGGTAATCTAAGCCCGGCAATCCCCGTCCGTCTGCACGCTTAAAAGGCCTCGCTCCAAAATATACCAGCGCGACGGCCCCCGTGGGGACAAGCGACGGCGCCGCAAGCGCCCTCGGTGCCGTGGGACACGGCAGGTGGCGAATAAAAACCATCGGAGTCCAAGGCGGGGGATAGGGATCACGATGACAGATGAAAAGGCAACAATACCTTTTCAATTTCTTCTAATAATGGTATAATTACCTATGGCCTGGCCATATATGACACCCACCTCAGCTTTCCTCGTCCATGAATTGACCCAGCTAGCCAGCCTGCCTGCCTGCCTGCTTATGCGTTACCTTATACGTGTGTAACGGGTTTTGCTTATACCGCGCAGTCATATAGCGGAATGAAATAGGAGAGCATTCTACACGAGAAGAAAGAAAAAAAGCCAAAAATGAAACCCCCATCCCTATAGCATAGTTCGAAGCAACCACACACTACACACCGCTCAAAGAGAAAGTTCCCACTTTCTTGCCCCGTCGTACGCGGACCTAGTTCCTTCCCACCTGGGTGGCATAACACGTTGCGGGCATAGATGGTTGGGAAGTATATCCGATTACCTAGGTGTTATTGCCGTTATTATCAATCGCCGACGGCGAACAGACATCACGGTTGATTTCCTACTACTTGTGGCGTACATACATATCTGACACCCAACACCCATAGCCTTCGTACGCTATTGTCTACATGAGTTATTGTCTCCATGAGCTGTCGTCTACATGAGCTATTAACCCACGAACCGGAATTGAACCGCTAGATCGGCGCCAGCGGCGTAGCAAGGCCAGCTAGGCCGGGCTGTTCGGCCATCCCTTTGAATCTACCTATCCTTCGCGGTTCTTCGGCATAATGGAACACAAGTAAGGCGAAGGGTTGGAGACAGGGGCTAGGAGGGGTGTGGCCTTATTTTAAAGATTAGCATATAGGTACCCTACAAGTTAAGAACGGGACGCCAGTGGATAGGGCAGTAGCAAGCAAGCATGCAAGCTAGGAAGAAAGCATTAAGATGTGACGTGTGACGGGTATGGTAGCCCCATCCCATCCCATTCACGCATCCACGGAATAGCTATGTAGCATCGATTAGGGGGGTTATCCCTGGCCGCCCATCTCCTTTCCCCCTTCCCCCCCCTTTCCCTCCTAACACCTTAATCAGCTCGCCAGGGACCCGACCTGTTCGTCCATCGGCGTTCGAGGTCCAATCAGCCCGTGCACGGAGAAGAATCCGGTCGATGTTTCTCTCTTTGATGGTCCTCTCGTGGATCTCCCGCATGGGTCTCTCACGATAGTGGGTAGGAAAAGGAATATTCGAATTATCGATGGTATAACATGATATGTGATATACCCCCTTGCGGTTCGTCTTAGTCGACAGCGAATAAAACGTCGAGGCAAGTCATCATCGAGCCCGTCGTCATCGTCATCACCTATCGTCATCAATCATCCGGCAGGCTAGCTGCATACCTAGCTAGCCGGCCTATAGGCCTGATGAAGAATGGGGGACGGGATGAATGGTTGGGGGTATGGAAGGAAAGAAGAAGAGAAAAAAGGAGGGACAGACTAGTTACCGCGTGCGTTCTCTTTCGTTATCACGGAGGCTTCGGATTTGCTTACTTTTGCCTTCAGCATTTCTAATGCTGCTCTGCTACCTACCCCTATTTCCTTGGTCTTGCCTTTTCGGTGAAGGCATTGGTAGCCGACGGGCAGGCGGACTTTTACATACATACCTGCCTGCCTGTCTGCCTGCCTGCCTACACACACGTTACCTACCCACCACGCACACACACACACACACACACACACACTACATGCTACGGCATGTTCTAGCCAAACCGCCGTCCGTGTCGCCCTGGGAGTAGGAGTAGGCAAACAAGTAGGTGGATCGGCGACCAGACTACTCCATCGGCCTGCAGGCAGCGATTAGGTAGTCCCAGCCCTGTAGGAAGGACGCTCTTGCAGTATGCATAGCAGCGACTTGGCGATGTCGCGTTGGAAGGGGGCGGGTCGGGTCAAGGTCGGGTCAAGGTTCGAGTGTGGAGCAAAGTCGAGCATGAGCACCGATGGCTGCAGTAGAAGAGAAAAGTGAGTGAGCAGGGTGTGTTAGTGCGGTGCAGCGTGAATCGGTTCCTGTCCTGTCCGGTCTTGCATAGCTGGTTGCAGGAAGGGGGGATAAAGCCCGTGGTCTCTCATTCGCCGCGCCTGGCCTTCGTTCCTAGCTGCCCGGCCAGCGAACACTCACGCTTGTCCCATGCTGGCTGCATCATATCCTTACCTACCTCCTATTAGGTAGGTAGGCAGCTTAGATACTCTAGTCGGACACGGCAGCCCAGGGCGAAACTAGACCCATGAGGTATGGGATTGACGGTCACTGCTCGTAAAAGAGAAGAAAGAAAGACCCTTTGCCTGCCTGCCCTGCTGCCGGGGGGGGCGGGCGGCAACGATGGCGGCAGCGATAGCCGGGACGATACGATACGATGTAGGTAAGTGCGCATCCGTCCCATGTAATGTGTGTAGGGTGTCGCCGTCCCAGGGCGATCTCTGTTCAGGGTAAGCTGGCCGACGGGCTCCCAGCAAAAAAGGTACAGACTCGAGGAATCGACGGATCGTGTGTGGAGCGACAAAAAAGTGACCAGATTGGGCATCGATTTGTGCGATGTGCTATTACCTGCTGTGTAACGGGCAAATCGTCAAGGGTGTTGAGCGAACTGAGTGGCTCACAGGTTATTAGCCAGATATACGTGCGTGGGTTGCTAATGTGGCCATACCTAGGTCAAGGCTGTGGACGCCGGTACGAACCCTCGAGTCTATCTAAAAGCAGTACCTAATGAGGTATACCTGGGAGAAAGAGGGGTGCATTATTTTTTTTATTTTGTTGCACAGCAAAGACCGCCGACAAGGGCCTAGAGCGAGGCCACATGGCTACTCGGTTGGTCCACTTAGCCAGGAAAGAGTTGACGAATATGGCAATGGGGGATTAATCAAAGAAAAGGCGAGCTCCTGTTGGATGCCGCTAGTGAGAATGAGGCGGATGGAGGCGGATGGAGCAGACCAAACGGTGACGGTTTCGGACGGTCGTCGGTGTTTGCATTGCCTGCTTTGCACGTTGGCCTCCAGAGAGAGCCAAGGTTCACCGGCCTCACCTTGAGGGGGACCTGGTTAGAAAGTGCTGATTCCTGCATGCACGTCGACCGAGTAGGGAAGACATTACTTAAGCCATACATGCCAAGCGATAGCAACGTAGATAGGGTAGTTAGGTGGCCTGCCAAAGGCATCTGGGTGGCTAGCTAGTTCCACACTTTCGCCCTTTCCTGGTGACTGGTGACTGGCGAAGCGGTCTCAGGTCTTCCTGTCTGTTGGAACAAGGGCCGTTACTTTGGGACGGGTCTCTCCATCACCTTGGTGTTCCTCCGATCGTCGATGCAGGCACGTATCTATTTTGTCTAAACCCGGCATCCATTAGTCACATATCATATTTTCGTATCTCCATCTTCTGGGGATTTCAGCCTAGTGGAGCTGCTCTCCACGAACGCAACAAATCCTCCTACGTTGGGTACAGCGTACAGCTTCATCATGCCACTCTCAACAAAACGGTACTTGAATATGACCGGATCCCGGTATATCACACGCCAACGCAGGAATCCCTCCCTGGAAACACAAGCCCGGGCCGAAAGGGTATCATTTTCTTAAACAATAAACAAAAGTCCACCTGTTGCGGCGCGTAAGCTTTATTTTTCCAAATCTTTGGTACCGGTACGGAGCTTCGTGGTATATCATTCCTCAATTCGGTCACCTCGAGCTATGGACCCCCACTCACATCCAAGCTTCACTTTCAGAATTTTAGCTACAGTACGCCGCCAGAGCCTGCACGGGAATAATTAGACATTACTTACAGCTGCGATCCCGGATTATACTGTAGCACGCGGGAAGAAGTCGTCTGATGATCGCCGCGAGTAAGACTGGCGTAGGATTGCTTGGGCCGTTTTTCGCGATCCTTACACGATCCAGCTTTGCTCAAGTGTTCCAGCCGTCGGCAGTTGTCTCGGCACACCTATCAGAAGAGGCTGGTGAACACAGCGGCGATTGACGACTTGTCGTACTTGACGTATTTTCCCTTGCCTTTGTCTATCTCGTGGTATCGGTCCCAGAAACGATTGTAAAGCGGCTCGAGGATCTGCTGCATGTCCTTAGCAAACATCTGCCTGACTTCCCGCTCCATGCTGTACGTCTTGTGTCGTGCAACCAGTTCATCGAAGGATGCATTGAACTGCTGATATTTGGCCTTGATACTGTCCTTATCCTTGCTACTGAGCCCCTTCAAGATCGACGCGGATTCGTTTGAGCCAGATGGTGGTCGTTGGGACCGATTGGTGTGAATCACGTCAAATAGATGCATTGACACGTCCTTACATGCCTCCGCGTAGTAGGACTTCGCCTTCTTTCGCCAAGTGTCCAAGCTGCTAAGCCTGCCTTCTAGGAGCGGTTTGAGGTCAGAATCCCTAATCATACGTTCGATGATAGTAACGCTGTTCGCCAGGAAAACACCCCATAAGGATTTCCCTTTCAGCAGCATTCTCGCTTTCTGTTCCAACGTCGACATGAGTGCATCTATCGTATCGGTGCAATAATGCGCAAATATGTCCTTGCCGTCTGCGCCAATATCGAATGATGCCAAGCTCGGAATTCCGTCCATGCTGGTATTCGCTGCCGCACCCGACCGCCAGCCACCGTCGCCCAGGGATATCATAATGCTGGAGATTGGTCGGAGGAAGTCAACCATGGTTTGCAAGCGTTGCATTGTCTCTGACACAATCGGCACAGGTGCGCCATCCGACGGGAGAGCCTGCAGCCCCCCCGCCTTACGCTTCGTATCCTCAAGCAGCTCGGCAAGTGAGCTCTTACCAGTCTCGCGCACGGGCTTAAGAGCGGCGGCCAGGGTTGCCTTGAGCTCTCCTGTTCGCTCTTCGAGATTGTTGGACAAATTAGACATTATTTCCGTGACCTCGTATGCAAGATAACAGTCAGTGTTCAGATGCGCCTTGATGTGATTGTTCAGCTCCCGGATTGTTCGGGCCAACTCGGCCAGCGGGGCCTGACAGGTCATTTGAAAAGCCGGCCCCCAGTCCTGTCGCATAAAGATATTGCAGATGTTGTCGTATTCGGCAACGAATAAGCCTTCCATCGCTTGTGCATACATTCCGATGCCGTTAGTACCGGCCCGGTAGATTGCATCGGGACTCTTCTTCTTTGCCGTGTTTACACTCGCGTATGCTAGGTTTACCAGAGTTTGCGATAAATACTGCCCCCTCACATCGGCATACATTCTGATTAACGGATTCTCTGACAAGGAATTATCGGAGACGTAAGAATTCATCAGGCTCAGCCGAGAAATCTTATCCTGGGTCAGTAAAGGAAATGGCGTGTTCTTGGTAGTATAGTGCAACGGCTCAATGGAGCGTGGCGTCTCCGCCCGGAGCATCTTGTCAAACGAGTTTTCTAGCTGGGTATTTCCAGACTTGATCAGGCGCTGAAGGTCAGTCATGGTCTGCTGGTTTGCGCGGAGGTTCGAAGTCTTCATGTCTGCCAATGCCTTGTTCAGTCGTTTGATCGAGTTCAGGTAGTCGGAGAGGCCAGCTTTCTCGGGGCCTTGGCGGATGATGGCTTCTTCATCGTTCTTGGAGTCGGCAGGCTGCCGAAGGCGTTCGATCGCGGAAATTACGGCGTCGATATCTACAGGCGTATGCGAAATCAGTACCAGGAAATATGCGACAGTTAGTAAAAAGGTGCGAGACAGAGATGAACTCACTGTTCCCTAGGACCTGGAGCTTCTTGGTTTCGCCTGTGAGGGGTCCGGAGACATCTCGCACGCTCTTTCCAGTAGCCTCCAGTCGACCGAGACAAGCCTGGATCTTCTTGGTCAATTGAGTTGTCTTTTCCAGCCTCGAATTAAGCACATCGACCTCGGCACGAGCTTCTTCATCGGCAGCATGACGGCCGTTGGCTAGTCCTACAGCCATGGTCGAAGTTTGCCGGTGGCGCACGGGTTCGGTCGCTATGTGGGACAGGAGAGATCCGAGGGGAGTCGATGTTGTACTTGTGGATGTTATATTAAGGTTAAAGTCGTCAGATCGGTCGCTGTAGAGTTGGGAGATGTCTGGGACTGTTTTGGACGGGTAGCACGAACGGGAAGCACGAGAGCCACTAGAGCACACCGGTCTGGCTGAAAATTGGGGGCGATTTTAGCGATTTAGCGATCTAGACACGTCCTCGGCTGGCTCCGTTCTGCTTAGGCCTTGCTTAGGCCACTGAAATGCGCTTACGAAGGTACATCCCTACAACTCTGGCACTTCCTGCCCGCTTGCACCTTCACCGGTCCAATCCATCACACGTCACAGCCAATCACTCTCGTCTCATTGACATCTCAGATGTGATACATAACACATCTCATATATGACAGCGAGTTTTGCCAAGATACGCGAAAAACTCTATGCTAAATACAGGTAGACAAATGTTCGTTTTACTTGGATTTTGGAGTTGAAATATCGTTCTTACATCTCCTTCTATTCCGCGCCTTTTGGCCCAGATCGGCACGATACATGATGATAATACATCGATTGTATTCACTTACATGAATCTTTTAGTCCTCCTTTAGATAGGTACTACCTAATCAAGCCCCATGATGATATCTATAGGATATATCTCAACTCCTTTATAGGCATGATATTGCAGGTAAATGACTAGGTTACTAGAATCTGGAGCAAGAGGTAGATACCTTAGGTAAGCCATTATATCGATTTGTCTTGATGCGCCCGGAGATAATCGGGCGAGACCTCTACCAAATTGGGCTTAATTGCGGTGGGTATCATGCAACCACTTTAAATCGCGACACGCGAAAAACACGAGTAGGACGCGACTTGGGAATTTTGCTTCCCCTCTACCCCTTTCCCACTTCCCTTTTCCCACTTCCCTATCTCACCAACAATTCCCCATCCAAAGTCCTCAACCATCCACGCCGATCCACCCCCCTCTATAACCCTAGGAAACCGTCTTGTGTTAATTGTTTTGCGATTTTCGTTTATTTCTCGATTGCCTGCTTTTTCCAAGCAGAGCAACCCAAGACAGTGAGGCGTTATGGACAGTTTCATGCTTCGAGATGAAGCGGCCAAGGAGCGCATCCGCATGGCCGCGGAATTCCTCGACCCCAGTAAGTTGGCCAGTGAATTATAGGGCTAACGTGTAACTGACGAGTATATTCGCGAACAGATGACCAACACGCAAGGAGCTACCTGTCCGATATTATATTGATGCTTCAGAAGAATCAACGACGATTAGTAGTCAATCTGGATCATGTTCGCGATCACAATTCGGAACTAGCAGACGGCCTCCTGTTCGATCCGTTCGAATACACATTGGCCTTCAACCATGCACTCAAAGAGATCGTGAAGGCCACCAAACAGGCACGACCCGACCAGACCGACCCAGATGTCCTATACTACTGCGCCTGGGCAGGCAGTTTCGGCCTGAACGCTTGCAATCCGAGAACGCTGTCGTCGAACCATCTGAACCACATGGTGTCAATTGAAGGCATTGTCACAAGATGTTCCCTTATCAGACCAAAAGTCGTCAAGAGTGTTCATTACAACGAGAAGAAAAACATTTTCCACTTCCGCGAGTATCGCGACCAAACCATGACCAATGGCGTAATTACTTCGAGCGTCTATCCTCAGGAGGACGAGGAGGGCAACCCGCTCCTGACAGAATACGGATTCTGCACATACAGAGACCATCAAACCATTTCAATACAAGAAATGCCCGAGAGAGCCCCGGCTGGCCAGCTTCCTCGTGGCGTAGATGTTATTCTAGACGACGATTTGGTTGACAAGGTGAAGCCCGGTGACAGAATCCAGCTCGTCGGTATTTTCCGAACCCTCGGAAATCGAAATACGAACCACAATAGTGCGCTTTTCAAGACAATCATCTTAGCGAACAATATTGTTCTTCTCTCGTCTAAAGCAAGCGGAGGTGTAGCAACAGCTACCATTACCGATACAGACATTCGTAACATCAACAAAGTCGCCAAAAAGAAGAACCTGTTCGAACTTCTGTCGCAATCGCTCGCGCCCAGTATCTTCGGTCACGACTATATCAAGAAGGCGATCCTGCTTATGCTGCTCGGTGGCATGGAGAAGAACCTGGAGAACGGTACGCATCTTAGAGGAGATATCAACATCCTGATGGTTGGTGATCCCTCAACAGCCAAATCCCAACTCTTGCGGTTTGTGCTTAATACTGCACCGTTGGCTATCGCCACTACTGGTCGTGGCTCTTCAGGTGTCGGTCTAACGGCAGCCGTTACATCGGATAAAGAGACGGGCGAAAGAAGACTAGAAGCTGGTGCTATGGTTATGGCGGACAGAGGTGTTGTTTGTATCGACGAGTTTGACAAAATGTCCGACATCGACAGAGTTGCCATCCACGAAGTTATGGAACAGCAAACCGTCACCATCGCCAAGGCCGGTATCCATACCTCGCTCAATGCCCGTTGCAGTGTCATTGCTGCCGCCAACCCCATATTTGGCCAATACGACACGCACAAGGACCCACACAAGAATATCGCTCTCCCCGATTCTCTTCTCTCGCGTTTTGATTTACTCTTTGTCGTCACCGACGACATTGAAGATACTCGAGACCGCCAAGTTTCCGAGCACGTCCTGCGTATGCACCGTTACCGACAGCCAGGCACCGATGAAGGTGCACCGGTTCGTGAAAACACCCAGCAAGCCCTCGGCGTCGCGCTACAGAGCCAAGACGTCACCCAGCGACCGACTGAGGTGTATGAAAAATACGACGCCATGTTGCACGCGGGCGTAACTGTTACTTCTGGGCGTGGCGCCAATAAGAAACGCGAAGTTCTAAGCATTCCATTCATGAAGAAGTATATCCAATATGCCAAGAATCGAGTCAAGCCGGTCCTCACCCAAGAAGCCTCGGAGCGGATCGCAGACATATATGTCGGCTTGCGCAACGACGAGATGGAAGGCAACCAAAGAAGGACCTCTCCCCTAACGGTCCGTACCTTGGAGACTCTCATCCGTCTAGCAACCGCGCACGCCAAGTCGCGACTCTCCAATCGAGTCGACGAGCGCGACGCGTTGGCAGCGGAAGCCATCCTTCGCTTTGCCCTGTTCAAGGAAGTTGTCGAGGACGAGTCGAAGAGGAAGCGCAGACGGACGCAGCGGCCCGAGTCGGACTCGTCGGAAGAGGACAGCGACGACGACGAGAACCGCGGCGATAGCAGCTACAGGGGATCGACGGCTCGCGGTAGGACCGCGCCGTCCACCAGGACTACCGCCCGGGCCCAGCCGTCTACGAAGGGCAGCCGCCGCGCCAACGGACGCAGCACGGCCGACACCCCCGACCGGACAAATGCTGACGAAGAAGACGAAGACGGAATCTACAACGCCACCCCACGACGCTCGAACCGAAGCGGGGCCGCCGCGACCTCGTCCAACGCGCCCACCACGTCCCAGACCTCCTTCGCCTCGTCGGTGCCCGCCTCGCAGCTGGAGACGCAAGACGAGGAAGAAGAGACGCAGGAGGACGCGGAACTGGCGGCGGGCGCGGCCGGGCTAGACTTAAGCGACGTGCCGATCGCGCCCGATCGGCTCGCGACGTTCCGCACTGCGCTCGGCCAGCTCCTCGGCACGGACCTGTTCGAAGACGACTCGGCCACTATGGACGACGTCATCGAGGCGGTGAACGGCCGCGTGGGCGGGCGAGGGGGCGCGGCGTTCTCGCGGGACGAGGCGGTCAAGGCGCTGAAGAAGATGGATGAGGCGAACCAGATCATGTAAGTGGTTCCTATGCTGAGAGCGATTAGGGGATATTACGTGCTAACGCAAATTCTTAGGTACACGGATGGCAACTTGGTCTATAAGATCTAAGGCCGAACAGGCGGGGCCGGGTAACGACGGTGATGATTCATGTTCCACGAACGAGGGACGAGGAAAGTAATCTACTTAGGCGGTTGACTGGCGTTCTTGTGCATGGATCGCGAGGGTATGTCTGTTTGTCTGTCAGGTTGTCTAGGATGTGGCCGGTCAGGCCTTGCTATGGAAGCACGCGTAGAGTGCATGACGTAGATAATTAATGACACGAATTACGCTGCTACTCGGGCTTCATCTAGGATTTGTAGGTGACATTCCTGTGATGAGCCCTATGCCAAAGCCGAGTAAACATTTGAAATGTCCCAAGCGCCTCGGAGTCGTTCGACCACCAGCTATTGTGATAGAATACAGATCAGGTCCTTCAATCCTAGGCTGATAGCCTTGGCGTAAGCTCATACTAGCTAGTCATCCTACGCACTATTATATGACCAAAGTCTGCCGTTCTTGAGATGGAAGAACGTGATTTTAGTCAAGCTGATAGGAGTAAGGTCGACCTGCCCTTCACAGTAAACGAACGACAGAATAAGTACATCGTTCAGGCTCTTAATATATCGATAAGTCACAAGAATGCACACGATTATTTCATATTATAATGAGGGGTCAAATTTGATACAGGAAGCCACTCCTCCAGTATCGAGGCCCGAAAACTGACTGATATCCTCTTATCCACGGAGATTCAACACCTCCGGATGCGGACCTGCCTTCCGGATTATAGGATTGAAAAGTACAAACCCCCGGTTTACTCTGCTGGGAAAATAAGCGCTCAAGCCATCCCCGTCGCCACCAGGCAGCGAATGCATCGCAATTAAAGTCCACATCCTACAAATCGTCTCCTATAAGCCATTACGCGATTCGGGGCCGATCTCAAGTGCATCTTGCTCGACGGCCGGTCCGTATAGTAGTATTAGTAGTAGTCGCTGTAGTAGTACAAGTCGTCTTTAATCCTCCGCTATTGGATATTCGGACGAGAGAAATTCGCGCTTCAGAGTCGGATCGTACGAGTTAGATCGTACGAGTGAGGATACGGCCAATTACCGAGTAAAAGAAAACACACTTGCTTTCGACCAATTACACAGGCTGGTATCCATCAAAGACCCTCTTCGTTGTTCATCTTAGCGAGAAACTTATGAATGGTGCCGTACTTCTCCTCGAAGGTCTTCTGGAACTTCTCGCAGCTAGTCCACATGGGGGAACCCGGCTTGTGGTAGGTGAAGCAGTTCGCGAAGATCTGGCGCATGTCGGACAGGAACTCTTGCTCGTCGTTGTACTCGTGGCGGTCCATCTTCGCCTTGATCGTGCTGAGATCCATCGGGTTCTTGATCTTTTCAAAGTAGTCGGGTACTCCATCTTCCACAGGTCGGACTGGGTCGCGGAATGGGCCGACTAGACGCGTCCAAAAGCCTATCACGGTTATCACATTAGAATCAAGTCACCTTACAGGGGGTGAGCGCAATTGGTAGTGAATCACACTAAAAACTTGATGAGTAACTTACCAGGGCCTGACAACATTCTTCCCAGCAGGTCGGCGCAGAAATTCAGCTTCTGGTCCGCGGAGTAGTGAGATTCGTCGACCGGGATGCTCACTCGCTTGTTCTTCACCTTGACTACAGGTAATGACGCCCTTGAGGCGGACTTCTTAGGCGCGCTCTTCCGATCACTCTGAGCTGGCCGGATCGGTATGCCATCCAAGCCATCGATGGCGCCATCAGAGTGTCGATGCTGATGCTTTCGTGCTTTCGGGGGTATCTCAGGTTCGCTGTCATCAGCTTCGAGGTAGTGTACATTCTTTCGTTGAATCTGGCCTGCAGAAGACGGCAGGTGTTCGACTTGTATGACAGGGGAAGAGTTGAGGTGGCTCATAGCTATTACAAGCTCGCTGAGTACATCCTGGGGAAGTGATTTGGTAAACTCCTGGCGGGATTCGGAGGATCGTATATACTCGGCGGCCCAGTTAAGGAGAAGCTTGCGGATAGACGAGCCTTCGGGGGCATCCTGCCATGCTTGGACGAGGAGGGGTGTGGCGGGGATGTGCTGAGTGACTCGTCTACACTCCGTCATAGCCTCGAGGACCTCGTCGCAAAAGCCATCAATACCCAGCTCATTGCCAAGCTTCCAGGCGGCAATAAGAACTTCATAACCAGGGAGTGATTCGGCGTCGGTGAAGAGACCGCCAGTATAGAGGAAGTTCTGGACGTACCCAAAAACCTCAGGTGTAGCCTGGGGGATCTTGACTATGTGCTCTAGCTTATTCTCTTCGATCTCCTCGCTCTGGGTGTTGGCAAAATAAGATCGATAGAAAGCAGATTTGGCACAAAGGAAGTCCTTCTGGATGCCAAAGGGTGCCTCATCTTCACCGACGAGTATGACGACAAAGATTACATGAGGGTCCCTAGATGAACAATAAGTGAGTGCGCCAGTACATGGGAACTTGCTAGCTTACAGCCAAGAGAATCTTGTAGGCTCGACCCTATCTACAGTCATCGGCAAATCTTCTGTAGCCATCGTTTCCCGCCTAATTAGTGTGTTAGTGGTGAGAGGTTCGGAAAACCAGATCAGCGATTTGGTAGACAAGATTTGCATAAACGAAGGCGTTGTATAATTAGTGGAATGAAAATGTAGATGTACTAGCTGTGGGATGTACATGCGAGGATAAGGTTGCATAGGGGAGCAAACAAACCGCAATTATTAGGTCCCTGAGGTACGGCAATAAAGTGATGTGTGCATACCTAAGTGTAGTCGTGTATCTATCACCTTTACCTTAAAAGGATGTATGACTGGAGAGACACCAAACAGGTACTGGACGGAGTGCCGGTGGTGCCAAGCCAAGAATTTGATGCGAGAACCCTTCAGACAGCTTATCGGTCCCGGTCGCGAATTTAACACAAGCCCCGATGGATTTACCGTGCTTTTATAGAGATTTGCTTGAAGAATGAATTTTGATAGCAAGAGCAAGTTTGAAATGTGTCAATGAGAAACGAGTGATGAGAGATGGCTTGAGGAAATCCTCAGTGATGAGTTCTGGTGAGATGTCAGTCGTGAGTCTGTCTCAGTAGCTCCTGCTCGGCGAAAAAAACATAAGACAGGAAGCTCCAGTCAGGGGTGATGTGGACCGCGGGGCACACCTAAGGTACCTCCTAGGGATCTAAATTATATGCGTATAACCGGGATACAACCCAACCTCACATGCTCTTGAATGGTACAGTAGTCAAACGCAAACATGAAACTCCAGGATTTCGCGACCAGCATCTTCTTGAATTTGAAAGCTTCAGCGCGTATTCTTAGAGAATTGATGAACTTTGAGTGACTCTCTCATTATCATGGTCTAACAACCATTAACGATGCAGTCTAGCCGCTTAATATTAGTAGCCTAGAGGAAGTTGGATGGCTTATAGTTATATCCATGTACAACCTCGATATTAACGTGGTTATGGCATTACCCGTATGATGCGGTGCACTAGCACGAGTCTGATCTGTGCGCAAACACATCCCACTTCGCAGTTCATCGAGCCTCAATTACGAATCGATGTCAACACATTCTAGGAGGTAAAATCCTCCCTTAAAATAAGTCAAATTTCGAGTCTGATCCATCATACTAAAAACCCCCTATTATATTCCATTGCTATTCTCATATGAATAAATGTAGCATGGGACTAGTATTCTGGAGTGAAGCTGCTGCTTAGCTTCATCCCAGCCATGATATCAAGACTAGTTACAAGCATGAGATCTCGAACTTAAACCCCAGATTCCAGGTAGACTATTTGAATCTAGCTGATAGTCTAGGTGACCAGATAGGTCTGTAACACGAGTTAGCCACTCTAAACATCAAGCTCACGTATATACAATCTCATCAAGTCTTCACTCCTCTCTCCCTTCCTGATGATATCACAATAACTCCACGCTCGTTCTACCTTACTAGATCTCCCACACTAACCTCAAGTTAGTAAATTCATTCATGCTGACCTTTTTTTCGGGATTTTACCATCATCGTGTCAGTGGTGGCTGGTAAGTCTCAATAAATTTCAGACCATGGACGCCTCTCAGTGAAAACGCTAATCCTCATCATATCTGAGAGGTACCCTTCAAGATTGGCTTTCTTCACTGCAGATTAGGTGATATATCTACAATATCGATGCATACCTAACTTATCATACAAGCTACTGCACCTTGTCTCCTAAGCCCGCCACGCCACGCCATTGCACATGGCAAACGATCGCTTCATTCCATAACAGGATGCCGGAGTTGTGTTGAGCTTTATTAATATAAGGCCATCAACCGCGGTGAAGATATCTTACCCGAAATTTGAATAAAGATTGACCCTCGTCATCGTTAGATTAAGTACACATCTATATCACACCTAGGTGGCCGTGTCGATCAGATCAGGGTTTAAGCTCATGTCTCTGTCGCATCAGATCGTCGAATAGCCGCTCCACTGACATGCGGTGGGAGAATTCACCTTCATTGAAGTGTAGTAATCTCTAGTCAACCGATATGTCCTCATTTACCGGCGTGTTTACAACTTGCCAGACCAAACCCCCTTTTTTTTTAACATGGAATAGATGGTAGATCTAAGCAGAGCGAACGCGTCTAAGGAACACAAGTACTTTCTCATCTACCACCATGACACTCATCATCTAAAAGGGGAAATGTGATATTCGTCTATACGGCCAAGCACCAACATACATGACGCCCATATACTACTATTCATGGCTTATATGAAGATCTATCTAAGAAAACATCGGTCATTGACCAATAACTGCCGGTAGTATTTCAGCTAGCCAACGGATATATCTCTACGTCCACTCCAGTCGCTCCCTCCCTCTCTACCTCCCTGAGTACTATTCCTAAGCTGCGGCCCAGACACTCCTGGCGAACAAATAGAACCTACGCGCGCGTGTATGTCTCCCAAGGCTCGTGTTCGCTTCTCTTGCCTATTTCTTCCGATAATGAATCATATACTCTTTTCTACCCTACTCGATGACATCGAGACCAAATGGGCGATCATATGTGTGTGATTGCCCGTCCGAGTTATTGTCTGACCGAGCTGCCGCTGAGCGACTCGCTCTACCGAACAGAACCAACTCTTGGGTTGTTCACATGTGCGTGATCTATCACTTTATATATCACTGTTTCCTAGGTGTCGGTCTGCGGGAGGCCTTTCACGGGGAGAAGGCTCATATTATTCCCTCACAATGTTACCCGAACACTCAAGCGGGTGTCGCGGCCGTAACAGCAGGAGTTGCACGGAGGTGTTTCTCATACTATGTAAGAAAAGTGCGCCGTGATTGCGAGCCATGGGATTCCCTAATCGGCTGCGCTTGAATCCGTGACCCCGCCGCGTTGAGTCGCGGGGTGGCCCGATCGTTTAACAGAGATCTGCTCCATCTGGGCTATAGGTGAGCATCGCGCGGCCTCGAATCATGGCTAAGACTAGGGCGACCCACAGGAGACGCGTAGATTCTAGCCACGGCCTGCGGCAAACAGAGGATCCGCTTTGACGCGGCCTTGACGTCTTTGGTTCATGTCCGCTCGTAAACTCGAACCCACGAAGAAGTCATCTTTGGTCCAATACACCTAAGCATCCAATATTGAGCTGTTGCAGGTAAACAAGCTCATAGAGCCAAGTCTCGCGTAGTTTGCGGACGTGTGTCGCACAGCACGATGGTTCGGCCGCGGGTTTTTTCAACAGGAAGGTGAGTCGGATTAACCGTCCACCTGTTCAACGGTACCAAGGTGAGATTCTGTATCGAAGAAGAGAAAAAAATGACGAGTTCCTTTTTTTTCCCCGACTGCGACCGGAATGGCAAATCTCACAGAAATCCCCAGGAATTGCGGCACATTTCTCCGTAGGGGCTGTGGAAGGGTCTTCCCGCCGTCCGCTCACCGGTGTGTTTGTGTTCTGGCCGGCCTGCAGGTAATGCATACCCGGTTGCATTCCCACTGCAGGCTCTCCTCGTGAAACCAGGTTTTGCTGGTCGAGCCATCGGCGCCGGGCAAATCGAATAAAACCCCCTTCTCCGCATTCCGCCCCGGCTTGTAATCTGAGGAATCTGGCCAAGGACCCTCGAATGATCAACCAGCCCTGCCATGAATTCGGAGCATTAAATCGTAAGCGTGGTGCGGCAGCGGTCGATCTACGCTGCAGTATATGCCGCGTCCGCATTATCAAGTCAACGTGGTCTGATAGCTCCATGGCGTGGTATGGAACGGCCCAGATAACAGCTCGGGCTGCAGTACATACATCTGCCAATACACGAGTTCGTTGCGCCCGTCCAGCTAAACTACCCAGGTACCTAGCTAGACGCTGACTCCTACCTCTGTAATATACCTTCTGCGGCTGGAGTCTAGCCACGTTACTATCCGCGCAAAGGTCAATGATACCATCGATCGGGGTGGGTTGCAGTTGCATGTCAACCATCATACGGCCGTAAGCCAGGAATCCGGGTGTATCCTACATAGCTGGTAAGGGGAATAATGAAACGCCCGTAAGATAAACTGGAGGACCGATGTGATCAGCGCCTCTCAGTCCTCTTCTTAGCGATGCGCAACAGAGCGCGGGGGTTCATTCAACAGGACCCTAACCTGTAGGGTTATATTGAACTGCAGCGGTGCGATGTAACAGTCTGCGGTCGCAGTACTGCAGCCTACTACCATCAACCGGCTAAAAACCACCTCCAAGAGGACCCTTATCAGCTTCGTGTTCTTTGGGCATTAGTTGCCGCTCCACGGTCGTTTCACCTGAGAGACATCCTTGACGAGAACAGGATTCTTGAATAAGGATATTGGTAGGAGTTAGTTATAAGTCAATAACGATTATGAGTAATTCTATACAAGTATCGACGGGGTGTGTCTTTATCAAACGAGAAGGAAAACATATGTTTTGATCCCTGATATTTTATGCATGTATGTATGATTTTGTCAGGTCCACTGTGGAAAATGTCAGCCATCTGAAAATTCTGATTTGGTTACAACTTGCATTTTTCTTCACCTTTTTCTAATAACGGTAGTCCCGGCTCCTCCGAGATCAATGATACTGGTCTACAGCATAGAATTGGGCCGTGAAAGACCGAGCTGTGGAGTGACGGTGGCCGATACCTTGAGGCTAGATTCATAAGAAGCCGATATTTGGCCGACCCTTCTATGCTTTTATGGTTCCCTGCAGATGTTGAGGACCCCTGAGTGGAGCCCCAAGAAGGGCCAACTCACTGATTTTTCAGATGGAACTTATCGTGAATGTGCCTGTCTCGTGGATCAGACCCGCAAAAGGTTGGCATCAACTGGAGCCGCCCCCATTATCTTCGGAAAGATCCGAGCCCAAATGCACCACCCCCCGTATCGGTGATTGGTCTTCTATACCTTCATCGGCCTGGGCCTCTTCATCTTCTGCGTGCCCAAGAAGAATATCTTCACTGCCTTGCCATTGAGGAGGCATCCTTGGCATCTCCAACTCATCTTCGTCATCCCAGCCGTAGTCTTCGCCCTCGCTATCAGCAACCTCGAGATCAGTCTGGTCTAATTTTCGCTTAAGACGGGAATTTGGCGACGTCGGCAAGGATGATTGACTCGCTTCTAGATCAACACTGACAAGACCCTCCTATACAGGTTAACACTTTAGCCTGTGAGGCATTGCTAGTCAACTTACCTTGTGAATGTCAAAGGCAAAAACTTGGCTAATGCTGCCCGGGGTTGTCTTTCCATTCAGTTTTTGGATGCCAGCAAAGTAGGTCCCCTGTACTGTGGCGTTTTTTATTATCCAATCTCTGAAGAGGACGAGCCGAGTTGCGATTCCTTGCTCCCATGTATTGGCGTTAACAGCAGGGATGAGCGTGGCACCGTGTTCGAACTGCATTCTACTGGCGCAATGAGACAAAATCACAATGCAGATATCTCTGGTAGCGGCAAGCTTTTGGAGTGTTGAAATTATGAACTGGAAGACTTGCAGTCGCCTAGCTGAAGGTCCCTGTCCTGTACATGACGCAGGTGAGCAATCTCTAATTCGGTGAAGTTCTTGCATTGTGTTACCTTTAGGGGCCCGTTTAGCCTCGAAACTTCTCGGGTAGGCATAATTTACCAGACTAGATAAAGCATCAATCACGATGAGAGACGTATTGCTGGGAATCGAACTTGCGGTTGGCTTGCAGATGAGTCCAATAAGGTGAGCCAGGGTCGGTGCCTGAAAACACTGCAGATTTTCGGCTTGGTCTGCTACAGAGGGGGCTGAAGCGGATTCTGGCGACGAGTGCTGGACGGGTGTAATCATGTCATGTAGCCTCCCAGGGGACATCGGATGGAACCCATCTGCGAGATAAATCAATAACTTGGTGACACGTAAACTAGGACACGCTTAGATCCGCAATTGAACCGCAAATAAGAACAAGCGAAAGAATACGAACCTACCCAGACCACCTTCTCACCCTGGCGTAATGCATTAACAGCCAGTTGGATCCTGTGGTAAAGGTTCAGAACATATGATAAATCATGATATATTCCGGGACCATGTCCTTACCCGAGGGCTGTCTTCCCGGAGCCCGGGGGACCCCAAATTTCGACGACTTGGCCCTTTTGCAGCCCGCCGGGACGAGGTAGATCATTGCTGATGTCGCCGATCACATCGTTAAGGCACTGGTCAAGAGCTGCCAGGCTTGTTGACACAAACCGTCGAGGGTCGGAACCAAGGTCCTCAAGCGCCTGTGCAGCCGAAACGGTCGGTAACCGATCTGAAGTGGATTAATTACAATTTTCCTACGTGAAGTGTGTATTCTTACGAGTTGAGGTTAGGTCAGTTAGGTCAAAACTGGAAATATCTTGACCATGAACGGAATGGTAATCCATGGTCAAGGCGAGGAATCGAAATGGGCGGATTATGAAATGATCTCATTCCCTTCCAAAACCTCGAATTTACAAGGAAAGAAAACGGTATCTGGAAAGTATTAAAGGTTGAAGATCGGGGTTCGATTTCCCCATTCCAATTGAGTTTGAGCCTCATCCCCGTGGCAGCGGCAGCCTGCAGATCAGCGCTGATCCCACGAAATGCTTAGGTTAGGTACCTGGCGACTTCCGCACGTGACGCGGGGATGTGTTTCTCAACTGTAACTTCGTCACCCTTATACTTCACGTTATCATACTTTTTACCTATCAATAACACGGCAGATTCTGTATGTATACCTAATGCACCGCATAACAAATAACATTGACGACTTAATTCTAGCGACGATCTGTGCGATTAGTCACTGTGTCTTATCGTATGTTCAATTGGTCTTAATGGCTACAAAATTGAGGAGATTATCCAATCCCTCTTCGCCCTCGGATCCCGATATGTACCTACCCTGCCTACCCTGCCTACGTATCGGAGGTGTCCCTAGTGTAATGGGTTTCTCGGGCGTACTCTTTGAAAGTTGCTAGCAATCGCTAACCTAGGCCCTGGCTTGTCGTACATTCTAGCTTGTCGTCTACCCCGGATATAGAGATCTGGTGTTCCCGTACTATTCATGTGTAACTTGACGTTCAAGTAGCCCCGACAATACGAAATTAATACTGCGCCGGATCGATCTGTTTTTATATCAACCCTTTGCATACGACCACGAAGCATCAGACACCCAATTATAGTCTATCTGCGCTTAGCTACGCCGATGGGCCACGTGGCGGTCGTGGCAAAATCTCTGTCCGGAGAGGCTGGGTTAGTATACTTGAAAACTACTGACTGTGTAGCATCGGGTGAATTACGTGTGGTACCCGAAGAACTCAGCTTGCCCTCGCCGAGAGCCTCAATTAATTGGGTAGGTACACCTAATTTACAGCTAGCAATTGGCGAGCCATTCGCATCTTGAGTGCGCGGAAGCTAACAAGAGGCTCCTAATATTGGTGCCTCAGTAGTGCATCGTGCCCTGGAGTTCTAGCCTAATGTCTCATAGGCCCTCAGATGATAAATCTCATCCCCTGCAGATAATGGGAACTTAGCGAGATAGGTAACCTGAACGCCTTGATTGATCATAGATGATGTTTAATGTGGGAATCCGAATCGTGGAACAGTTCAGTCTGGTCTGTGACAGCCACGCACGCGGTGTTTCGCATAGACTTGTGTTTTGACTCCATCCTGAATAGATTTTACTATTGGGTGATGCATTCTAGCTGTCACTGGCCATGAGCTGCTGTCTCGGCACATAAGTGCGACAAGTATAGGGCGGTTAGAAGAGGGGCCTTACCGACATACTGGAAACAAAAGCGAGATTCTCCCAACTTCCCTATCCTCCTTTTTGCATTGATAACCTTTAGGGGCTTTTTAATGCGGAGAGCGGAGAAGGCCTCTTTCTTTATTGGTTCGCGTAGAACATCCTTCAAGGTCTTATGTTATCTCCCAGATTGCAAGACAGGGGATTGCTGCAGGTACGTCTCGTGTCGGGGAAAAGTTTCAACTCGGACCGGTTCTTGGGATCTGGACCCTGTTGATGCCAATATCCGGGGGTCCTAGGGCATCGGAGACATGGGACGGCATCCTATCTCCTGAGGTGAACGATAAGGCGCTTAGTTTTTCCTAAATAAGAAAATGGGGAATCATGGTCATCAATACGCCAGGGAGAAGAATTGCTCATGTTAATTCCATAGCAATACACGCATGGGTGAAGAAGCTACGATGTCGTTCGTAACTGGATGACATATATTCACATCAAATCTATGATGTGTTTGATTTCCCACGAGTCAAGAAAGAGCATTCTGGACCGTGGTTCAATCTCGGCTTAATAGTCAGCGGAGCCCAGTCTCGGACAACCTCGGAAAGACCGAAGAAAAGAATTGGGAACAGTTCACCCACGGACAATCCTGGTGCGAGATGAAAATTATTGGGCCAAGGGGGGTTGAACCCCCACCGATGAGCCTCCACAGGCTTCATGCCATTGACATTGCGGTTAGATAAACTCCGCAATTCTGTTTCTGGTGTATGGCGTAAGCTCTTTCCCAGAAGCATATTTAGCGTGATGTTGTGATGTAGTCGATAGAGGATGATACCACGTATGTAGCTATTAAGCAACCCCGGGGGGGATTCTTCCTACGCCCCATCCTGTTGATAGGACTTTTGTGTAACTCATGTCTTACTTAAGCGATGCCCACCATTGCCTCAGTACAATGTCGAGTGTGTCGGATGCAACCTGCCTGACTCGTACGTTTTGGCTCCGGGCTTCGCACAGCTCGCATGGAAACAATGGCTGCGCATTAGGTACTATGTGGCAGTTAAGGCCCGATTCCAACAGCAGAGGATGGCCCGATTGACAGGAAGCTCGTTTGGTCGTTGATAATCTTGCTTCGCCAAGCTCTGCTGGACCCTACGTGCGTTATTTGGCTGTCACTCTAAAGTTTTTTCTAGAATGGCCTCTAAAATCGTTCAACAGATATCTGAAATGCGGAGAGAGCTGTTGCGGAGTAGTGCGCCTCTCCGCCTTTCTTGCCGCGTACCCGTAGCATGTCGCTCCCTGAAAGAGGCAGGAAACTCTATGCTTGTCACATTGTCACATGAAGACCACTTAGCGTGTAGTTGTGTGGTACTAATGCGGTATGTGGTATGTTGAAGTTTATTAGTTTCAGTACCAAGAAACACTTGCTCCCTGCCGAGAGTATGTTGCTGAGGTTTGTTTGTTGTCTCTTTATTTTGCGTTGGTATGCCGGCATTGTTGGAGAGATACAAATCTATGATCGGTTCGCCGTGAAAGCTGCCCCAGATCCCAAACTGACTCGGCGACAATTAGAGCTCGTTTGCGCGATTGCGATGGACAAAGAGGTGCTTCGGTATGCCTGTTTGGGAATATGAGAGCATTGTCTAGAGACATCTATCTGTGGGCCTGGGGGCCTGGTAGGTAACCTGGGACCCCGGATCAGTGGAAAAGTCTAAGTATTATCTTTGTGGGGAAATATTATGTAGCGGGTTGATCCATCGCAGACACTGTATGTATTGTGATGGCTTTGCACTGGAGTTGTTTACTTGGCTCGTACGTGGCCCTTCGTATTCCGCTGCTCATCTCCTGCTATCCCGCAATCTGGAGCTCTACACTGGACTATTAGTTGATAGTTGAGGCTGTATTCTGCAAGGGTAAAGTGGGTTGATGAGGAATGCCGCCATTCCCCGGACTTACCCCTACACACATATATTACCTTAGGTAGCGTAAATTACCTCAGGTAGGGCAACCACAGCGGATAGATTGCTAGTGAGTATCATACAAATTACCAACCATTTTCGGGGAGGATCATGACTTTAGGACCAACGTTCGCCCATCGTTGGTTGTATAATGCTTCTCCTTTCCCCTTGGGGTTGAAAGGAGGCAAGAGGAGTTACGCCGCTGGGGGCCAAGCTCTTAAGTTACCCCCAAGTGACGTATCGAATAACAATTTTCGGCGCGAGTCTGCTCAAGGCTCAGACTGTTTGCCTGGTACTGAGTAGGCATTTTTGGACTGTGTGTTGATGCCTTGTCTGGCGAAGGATTCATTCGTAATGAAGAGCTTCCGTTTTCTCCTTTCCAGCGTACCCCCACGTTTTGCGAAAAGCTTGGCATGGACTGGGTTTTCGGTAAACTGGCAAGGACTGGTTACGGGGATTCGGAATATCATTGCATCAACACTCTGCTCCTTACCGAGGCGCGAGGGATTCCTGTGCCTGCGCAATAAGACATCCTTTCGTTAACATGTCTCTCCCGCGCACACGTTTTCCTTCCCGAGGTTTGGCAGATCACAACCGCACGTTGACGTTGGCGCCGACATCGTCATCAGTCGTTGTCGGCACGTGCTAAAGTCTACCATCCTATCATTCGATTCAATGCATGTGCCAGTCGTGGGACTGGTGCTACAATAAATTCAATGCCCCTAACAGTAATCACGCTACCTACCTAGGTACCTACCAGCCTAGGTAGACAACCTGGATGCTCGCTAACCTTCGTGGAAATATTGGTCTTGTGAGAGGGCAGCGCAACTGATAAGAGACCAGGTCAGCAGGGGAAGACTAGCATCTCAAAACAAGGCCACCGCCGTCCACAATATCGTACGCAATGTACATGGCACGACTTTCCGATAACATGTATACGCGTGTGTGTCTAGCGAGTCTAGCAACCTAGGTAGGGTACATAATAGATAGAATGGTCTGTGGGGAGAAGCTCTGGGGGTTTGATAGGTCCTATCTCAACCATCGCGATTTACCCCAGGTTTAAAACGGGTTGGAAATCCAGACGGGGAAAAGCATGCGAAGATCAAACTAATAAACTCGAGTTGCCTACGCGCCCGTCATCAAAATAAAAGGGGCAGGCGGATGGGCGGAGAGGCGGAAGGCTATATCGTCTTCATCAGTACCAGTAAGCTGGGCTATGCTATCGTCATCCGGCTCTCAACCATACCTTAGGTATGCATGACTGGTTGGCTGGTCGGTCTGCGTCTAGAGGCTGAGCTGAGCCTGGGCTTTCTTGGTTATCCAAGTTGACCGCCAGCTTCTTATGTCAGCTTCATCGTTCCGTTCAAAATTCTAGTGCGCTCCGCGGTCCACTTATCCGACTCCATACTGTCCCATCGTCTTCTGGAGATGGATGCCGCCGAGTCTTATCTACTGTGTCAGTACTAAAAAGCGCGCCCCTTGGAATGCGGCCGAGCTCGGCCCCACGTTCTCCATATCTTTTTTTATCGTGGGCCTTTGTTCGATTTTTTTTCTCTCTTGGACCTCCGGATGAGGCGTCATTTTAGTGGTTCTGATTCATTCCTGGGAGCTGGGATGCAACGCACATACTATGTAGAAAAAGCAGAGCCTTACCTGATGACGCAGATTATCACCCGGGGCTCGTAGGCTTGTAGGCTCGCAGACTACGTGTCTGATTTATTTACCTATCTTAGCTTCAAGTGAAGACCGAGGCAGTATTCGGCCAGCGGAAGATATACCAAATAACTAGAAGCCGAGCCAGTCGTTGCCGTAATCCGTGCAGTTGTTCTTATCCCCACACATTTCGGTGGTACTATGCCACTATCTGGGCTGCTGGGCCATCCAGGTGGATGACTTACATGAGGCTAGTAAGATGAGAATGAATAGTATGCGTTTGGTACGATGGCCTACTAATCCATTCAGACGGGATTTTTGCTTGCGGCACATGCGCTTATGTCAAGTAATCGGAAAATGATGCAAGCTACCTCTTGTCACTAGACTTACTTGACGATTCGGGAGGCTTCAAGAATTAGCAAAGGACTACGAAAGAAAGACTTGACCTCGCAAGACGAACACGGCCTAGGGATGAGTATCGTATCCGTCGCTGGAACATGCGTTCGGCCAAGGAATACTCAGCTAGAAGTAGACAGGACGGGCTATGGAGAAACAGGAGAGACAAAATAGAGAGGAAGACACGAACATGTGTTGAGTCCTTGAGGGCTGATTTGCACCTTTGCTAATTGCACCCCCGGCCTCCCAGTTCCTAGTTCGAGCTGTGTGGATTCTCGTAGGCTGCCCTTTTCTTTTCTGTCCTTCCCCCTTAACGCCGGGCTCCAGTAACGGGAGTTCTAAGCACATGCCCGCATCATTCCTCTTGACCTTGACACGCGGATTAATCTCACCCACCATCTTTCTGCATACACCCCACACTATGAAGGGCGGGCGGAAAGGTGCGGTAGGGAAAAAGCTGCGATAGCCTAAGGATAGAAGTATTTGCAGCAGGTCCAGACCACCCAGATGCCGTGATGGTAGGAAATAGGAAATGACAAATTCAATTCCGCAGCCTAACCGACTTAGCATAGTGTGCGAAATAGTAGTCGAATTATGGACGGTTTTATGGAAGAGTCAGTTATCCATCTTTTCTCCCCCCTTGTGCAAATCTTATCCCGTAGGTTCAGCAGCCTCCACGTTTCCCCCTTCCCCAACTACCTCAGTACGTACCAAGGTACCTCGCTGTCAGGGGACCCCCCTTCAAAGACTGGCCAACCCAACCAACCACAAGGCACAGGTGCGCCTCCCTTAGACTGGGCCTCCAGGGTTCCAACTCCCCCAGGCCATTATCGCCCATCCACTGGTTCCCCCCACACTAGGGATTTTGTCAAGGCAGGACCCCCGGAGGGGTGAAGCAGAAGGCCGTCCATGCGCCCATGCGCCCGTTAACAGAACCCCCAGGCCCCAGGCCCCAGGCCCCAGGACACCCAGGATACGGGATACGTTACAAGAGTCTCCAGGTACTTGCACTGCACTGTACGGTGCCGTACTCACCCACCCACTGCCCTAGTGTAGCACGTTTTGGTCTCGCAAGTTTTCCGACCCGCCCGCTCTCACAGTTCATTTAAAATCATACCAGTGCCCCCATCCACCCTAAACGGCTTTCCCTTCGAAACTTTACCGCAACCAATATACCTGCAATTCCCCGGCTATCGACATTACAAGAGGCCGCTAACCGCTCTCCAACATCGCACGACCGCATAACATACCAGTACACTATATACGACCTCGAGACCAGGTAGAATTATTCGTCGAGGGCGGCAACGTGGCTATCGTATCTGCAAGCTCCCCGTCGACCAGATTTTATTATATCAAGTAGCGAGGAAAAGCGGTGCCCACTTGGCTGGCGATCACATGCAACGCTCACAGTCAGCGGTGGATTTTTCCAACCTGCTGAATCCTGACTCAACCTCGCCAAACGAGGACTCACGCAAGTTGAATTCTGACGGAGACGTCGATATGGCCACTGTTAGTATTCTCCGACCCAACGGCCCCGTGCCCGGCGGTCAACCCGCCGAAAACACCAACGAACTTCCGCGACCGTACAAGTGTCCTCTCTGTGATAAGGCCTTCCATCGGCTGGAGCACCAGACAAGGCATATTAGGACTCATACCGGGGAAAAACCGCATGCTTGCCAGTTCCCTGGTTGCAGCAAGAAGTTCTCTCGCTCGGACGAACTCACCCGTCACTCGAGAATACACAATAATCCCAACTCGAGAAGAGGAAACAAGACTGGGCAGGCCGCGCATCATGGATTAGGTCACGCACTAACGCCGGACTCTATGATGCCTCCTCCTTCTAACCCGCGGTCCATTAAGTCTGCACCCGGTTCTACGCTTGTCTCGCCGAATGTGTCACCGCCGCACTCGTACTCTTCGTATCCCATGCCGCATCCAGGTCCGCTGCACCATTACGGCCGAACTATGAGTGGCAACAGCCCTCTACACGGCCACAGCATGGAAATGGGCATTTTGGCCGACGCGACGAGCCAGCTCCAGCGGGATAACTTGGGCGCTCACCACTACTCGTCGAGGTCTCACCCGCATTATCACAACAGCCATCACTACTCGAAAAACCATCTTCCTTCGCTGTCCGCATACCATATGTCAAGATCGCATTCCAATGATGATCATGACGATCACTATTCTCATGCTCTTCGCCATGCAAAACGGTCTAGACCCAACTCGCCCAACTCCACTGCGCCGTCATCGCCAACTTTCTCTCATGACTCTTTGTCCCCCACACCTGATCATACACCACTAGCGACGCCTGCTCACTCGCCACGACTTCGACCGTACGCTTCAGTCGAACTTCCAACTCTCCGTAATCTGACTTTGGGACATACCCCAGCACTGGCCCCCATGGAACCCCATCTTGAGGTGTCAACGTACCAGCAAGCATCACCGCCTACTAGCAATGGTCCTCGGTCTACGGTCATGTCTCTTACAGATATTATCAGTCGACCTGACGGCAGCAGAAAATTGCCTGTTCCTCAGGTGCCCAAGGTTGCGGTTCACGATCTACTTTCTAATGACGGCTACAACACGAGCGGCCGGAGCTCAACTAGTGGCAGCTTGGCAGGCGGCGACCTGATGGATCGGATGTGAATTCGAGAACTCGGATTATACCCTTTTTTCGACTGCGACATGAATGACGACTTTTAATTATAGAGGCTTATAGAAGAGATGGCGTTCTAGGGGCGGTATTCGAGAGGAACGGCTGCGTCGCCTTTCAAGTGACACTACCCATGGTAGTATACGAGCTTTTTTTGGCGGATTCATGACTATAGACTTGAGACCCTCATCGGCAGTTTGATCTCATCACGAGCAGGCTTTGGGTTAGAATTTCTCTACTTCGGGGGTTCCATTTAATCGAGAACAAGCGCTGGCAAAAGAGCAGCAAGGGCAACACTGGCTTTTTCCTCTTACGTTTCTCATTAGTATTTTTACTTGCAGCGATGGCATTTCGGAAAGGATTTTCCTCATAGACGGTGGATTTGGGGGCAATACGGTTACGGGATGGGAGCAAGGTGATGCTCAGCCGACCTGGCAGTAAAAAAATACTCTAGGCGAGCTATCTATTTTCTCTCTTCTCAATTATGAGTAGTCAAGGCGGGTTTCGTTTAGTGTGCGCGTTTCAGCCCAATTTGGGACCAACATCTTGGTATGGGCTTGGCGGTTCTCTGGTCAAAAAGACAAGCGACATGTTCACATTATTGATATTCGATAATTGAAATGACAAAAGCACAGACAATGAAATTTCGATCAAGGTCTTTGACCCCCAATAAGACAACTCCCGCTATGACATGCTCGTTGTGACATATCCCCCCAATATATCGGGTTCAGAAATTCGTCCGTGTTGCCTCATCCCTCATCCCTCATTCCCCAAACCCCAGATTACGGGAACGGCAGCGGTTTGACCTCCAAAGTACGCCACAATGTCCAAAAGGGGTACTCTGAAAACATTGTGTCTCCAAGGACCTCACGAACCCTGTAAACCCGTTCCCCGGACTATAGTTGCACCAGGGGGTTCACCTCCAACTGCCTCCCTAATCAAATGAAAGATGAAAGGAAAATAGATATAAGCTTAGTGACTAATACCGTCTAGTCACCCGTATGGCTTGATTACTACGCACAGCAAAGATCCCCCGTGGTTTTACACCCCGCATACCGCCTGCGAAAAGGGTACTTAGAACGGGAGTCGATAAAAAAAACATTGAGGAATTAAGCAGGTGAGAAAAAGAGAGGTTCGGCTTGAAGCGGGCAGCTCAAGCCTTGCCAAGGTGCTTCTCCAGATCATCTAACCTACATGGATAGGATTTGACGGCGATGGGGCGAACAAGCATTATCTGAACGTTCTTACGACATATCTGTATAAACTCCCATAGATGTGGTCGTAGTAATACTCGATATGAAAAAGGATCCAAAAGGGGCACCCGCATATCTACCTCCTACATACGAATGGGCCTGAGAAGATATGTGCAGAGCAAGGCGAAGTAAGAAAAAAAAGGTTACAATTTACAAAGTCTGCCCCCATAAGCCCCTAAAACTTCGTCCGAACCTTTCTTTCTACGGTCGTAATTTTCTTTCTTGTAACGACCGGAGAATATCTCTCGATGCCTCTTCCTTGCTAGGGAGTTTGTAAAAATGGCAGTCGTGGGAAGTACGGGCGGCGATGCATCAGCGCATCAGCCCTGCGCGCGAGAGCGAGGCAATAGAAGAGTAATTTATTACCGGACGTCCCCGAAGCGTCGTGGTCCAATCCTGGGGTTGCGCTGAAGAGGCGGTGGGCGGGGAGGCATCATCATCTCCCATGCAGCTTACCTAGCGGTAGATGTATACCTACCTACCTAAGGTAGGTACCTCCAATGACATGCGACGAAACTCACGACAGACTTCGTTCTTCTCTGTTCTTGCTGCTGCCCAGTTGCCCCCTGGTAACCCAGTAAGCCCCTTTCCTGCCACATTAGGTGGTTTGCGTAGCACTCTTAGCACGCTGCACGTTGCAGATGTAAGATAAGAAGGCTGTCATGTACGGTACCTAATGTACCTAAAGTTAGGGAGGAAGCGCTTCGGGGTAACGTTTTCGGGCTCAGCCTCGATCCTAAGGCGACCTGAAAAGGCAATTATGTGCGTGCGCTGACGTGATACGCTGAAGCTCTCTGCGTAAAGTTGTACTTTTAAAGTCTTACTCACGGCTACGGCTGAATGCAAGCTGGGGTACCTGATGATCGTGAGGTAATACCTGTGTATGTCGGAACGCGTGCAATATAAAAGATAGATGGCGTTAGAGCATGGCTCGCATGCCCTCATCACACGCTAATTCGGTACTATCCTATAGTTGTATAATGAGATTGCTTCATGTCTCGGCTTTTAGACTTGCTATCATGTGAAAAGGGGGAGGTATGAGTTTAAAGTACCTATATCCATTTACAGGCATGCTACAATGAAAGCGCCCCGAACCCCGGACTCTTCCTCACTGTGCGGGAAATTTGCGGGGACTCCAGGTATTGACACCCTTAAGGCTGGGTGCCGTGACGTACTAAAGTATACTCTGGTACGGAGTTACCTCACAGCGTCTAAACTTAGAAAATTCTGTTGGTTGTTGGATAAATATCTTCCATGAAACAAACCCCCAAACTTCTTCCCTGATTCCTCTCTCTTGATGATACTTGTACGTCTATGTACTCACCGGAGTCCATCAGATTCCAGATCTGTCTCGGTATTTGAAAAGGGGCAAGGGGGTACCATGGTTTCGCTGGCTTGGCTTGGTAAGGAGAAGCATCTCCATCAAGGATTGGGCCCCCACCGCATCTCGACATAATACCAGACTCAAGGCTCAGGGACTATCAATCTCGTGTTTGCTATCGCGATGCACGCCCGCATGGGGGCTATCTCATGAACCCTTCATTCGCCAGACGGGGCCAGATACGTGCGAAGGATGGAGTCCAGCTGCAGGCCCGATATTACACAAACCTGGCCGCCTGCCATGAAGTCTTTGAGCAGATTCCTAGGCGGAAGCCGATCAGCTGATTCATTGTTCATGTTGCCTGATAATGGTGAGAGAATCACTTCGCCTACTAGTGACACTGTCAACCCGGGCATCACCGACCAGGTGAGAATAAAGAACAAAATAGAAGCATCAGAGAAAACCGGAAGACCAACGGGTAATGCGGGAAAAGCATGTGCAAATCGCGAGTTGCGAATCGGATCCAAATATGATCGACCGGCCGCCTTCCCCGTCGCTGGCTTTTTTCGAGGGGGTTAAAAAAATGGCGACGAAAGGGTCGTTTCTGCTTTTTGGGTTGCAATTACAACGGTATCGCGAGCCTTGTACTCCACGTCTTTCTTCACCGCAACTTTGATGACAGTGAGAATACCGTGCTCGAGAATTGGGGGTGCGGCTGTCCTCCTCTCCCCCCCCCTCCCCCGGGCAAAGACATATATGGAATTCATAATTACAGCACCTCTTTCCAATCAGCCGGCCCCGCTTGGTTGTTGCAGGCGTTCAGTCGCTGACGGTAAGTTCACTGGTTTAAGTGGTAGCCGGCCGGTCCAGTAAAACACCAGGCTTTCATAGGTAGGTGGGTGTCGGGTTCGAGTTCCCCCCGGAGCACTCCCCAGCCGCGCTGAGCTTTTTGCCTTTTTTTTTGTTTTTTTCCTACACATTAGTCCGCGCTCCATCTTTCGTTCTATTTCTCGTCATTCTTCTCAAATGAATAAACGCCTAGCTACCTAGGGATAGGAATGAGAATGCGCTACCCAAACCCGGCTTCGGGGGCTGAGACCACGGCCGCCAAGCGACACCCTTTCGAGCATGAAGCAATGCTATCCGCCCGCCTTTTCTCGTGTGGAGGACAATGTGGGGAGCATCCTTGCTAATTTCGATGCCCGATGAGTATTACTCTGAAACCTGGGGCTAGACTTCGCCTGCGCCTCGTGGATTGTTGGTTGTTGGTTTGCTCAAAGCTGCTCATCCGCGGGTCTGAAAATGAGCGCCTGGAGATGCAATATAGTGTATTGGCCAAGGTAATCCCCGGCGGCCAGGGGGCCTCTTCAAATTCGTCGTGTGATAAGCTGAGGATGACCTTCGGACAGTTGCTAATGCGCACCATTGGACGTCAAGCAGATAATCACAGTCATATGTTGCAATGCCTTAATTATGAAATACTGTGTGTGCCTCCCCTAGGATCTTTTTGTGTGCCCAATAGCATGATCATTCATGTCACCAATAAGTGTGTGAAGGAGAGGCGTGGGGTGAAGTAGACACTTGCATTAGCTGATCAACCTATTCGTAGTCGACACAACAACTGAGACATACGGTTGGGAATCACGATCTGAATGAGTGCTTCAGAAAAGGGGGCCGACCAAAATAGGGATGGTCATATGCCACGCGTCAATAGTATTCGTGCGCATTTCTCCACGTACATGGGAAGCCACTAAGTAGTTGGTGGTTCCTTGATATCGGTTTCATTATATCATACAAACGTGTTCAGAATAAGGTAGGAACTCTCGGGTGCGTCCTGGCCCAACATGGGAACGGGCCACGATCATCATAGCTGCATTTCTACTATGTATTCCCCCTTCGGGAATAAGAGGAGGTATGCATACAATAGCTATCTAGGTACAGGGTTTTCAGAGCTTTAAGAGAGACAATGATCCCCCAGGTCATGTGTTGCGTTACACACACCAAGGCTTAGGCTCATGTCTTAACTAACGACTCTAGCTACGATACTTGAACAGCAGGTACCGTGATATCCGTATACATTATGTACCACACCACTTACGTATTGACGGGAGCGTGGGGGTTACCCAGCTGTTCCACTCCACGGGGTCGAATCCCTGCTCGTATGTACCCCAAAAATCCCCATAGAAAATTTCCAGCTTGATCTTGGTGACGGAGTACGGAGTCCAAGCATGTCTGCTGAGATTTTGCCATAATTTAAGCACAAAAAAAAAAACGAAAGAAAAAAAGAAAAAGCAAACAAGAAAAGGGGGTTAAACCTTACTCCACGACACCTAAAGCAAGGCCAGCGTAAGATTGTTCAATACCTAAACAATTTACATAAGCATGAACCGATCGCTGAGTCGGATTTCCCATCTTGTATCACGCCAATGGCTCAGGATCATCAAGATATCCCCCTCGAGGCCAGTTCGTGCAACGAGCAAGCAACTTTACTTTTAATAAATCAATGCCTCATCTCACAGGCCCCAACCGGCATTTTCGGGTGAGCACCCCGGATCGCCGAATCTCGCACTCCGATCATCGTCGGCGCTGGGGTAATTCGTGGTTAAGCCACTTTTCTCTGATTATTGTCAGTGCTCAGTCAGAGTTGGATCCTATTGGCGTTTTGAGTGGTCGGTGGCGGCTGCAACAGCTTTCTTTTTTCCCCTTCAACCCTGTCTAACATGTCAGATACGAAAGAGGCTGGAACGTTCATAATATAAGTGCGGACCGTCGTGCTGCCAATCTTATGAATGAGATAGATAGGCGAGCTTGATGGTATTGCAAGGGTCTTGTGCCGGCGGAGTCACCCTCACGGATCCTCCTTGCCAAAAGAGATCCGATGATGTCTCCCTCGCTGCGGTTGATGCTATTTCAGTCCCGGAGTTCGCCTGGACACCAGTCCGTTACCGCGCCGCATGGGGGTTTGTTATTGTCGCAACTTATCAAAGTGAACTCTGAATCAAAGCGGTGTCGACGTAATGGCTTGAATTCATCCTATCTCGAGAATCTCGATGCTACCCCGGGCGAAATGGGGTTTGAGATTGGGGGTGGGCGGAGATCTCGGCTAGTCCATTGATGAGTTGTGGGGGAAATCTGCAGGTTATCAATGGTTCATCACCGAGTCCAGATATTAGTGTTTGATTGTCTGCGCATCCAGGGAGCGCCCTTCTGCTACCCCTTGATGCACTTGGCGCGCTCAGCGCTACGTATAATATCAAATCCGGAGAGGAGCAATGAGGGCCATGAGGCAGGTAAAAGTTCCAACACGGTCATTGAAGGAGCATGGCCGCGCAAGCTTCACTGTTCTGCCAGGAACAAAACACTACGATATGGTATCATCAGGGGGCCTCACCCTGCTACCAGTCATAAGGCTATGGGGATTTTCGTTCGGCACGATGAAGCGAAAGTGCTCGAATCGACACGGTACATCCGTTCCTCTGGAGCCTAAGCTCCTATCGGAATACGAAAAACTTGCGCATGCCTTCTTAGGGTCCAGAATACGAATCATTCGGGTCCCAATCGACTAGTAATTTCACCATCACCATCGTCATCGCACTTTTTTGCGGTCTTGATACTTAGCCTGTCTAAAGCGAATAGCTGAATGTAATAGACCTCTATTGAGTCTAGCAGTTGAATATCACACGAGACGAGGCATAGACAGCTTTAGACTCCGGCGTGGCAACCAACACTACATGGAAATCGTCCCTCCGTAGCTAGGCGCGTCGGTGATCATGTCGCCATTTTCTTCGTTATTAGCCAACCGTCGCGAGTCGACAAGCCTCACATTCGTCGTTAGGCATACCGATACGCCAAGTAATGGAGCTGTTGAGCCTTTCAGGCGCGCGGATAGAGCAACTCCTGGGAAATCCACCTCACTACACGCTAGATCGCATCCTTATCGGCGCCAAGTCTGACCTGCTGGTGAACTAACTAGGTGAGCGAAGGGCCTAGAGCAACGACCGGATTCTTGGCTTCATTCCCTATTCAGTAATCTGTAGAATCACTATGAAATGAACAGTTCCGTGAAGTGTGTCTTATTCGCAGCCTTGTCTTTCGAGAAACCAAGCCAAGACCGTGATATGTGGGAATGTTCTCCGCCGGCAATCAAGGAGAGATCCTGCAGGACACAAAGTGTTCGTAGCAAGGTGTCTCGAAGGATTTTCCCAGGTTGTTCAGCTAGGCCCGCTCCTTGGCTGCATGGCATGGGATCTGGATCGACGGTGAACTATATTGTCCCCCATTTTTTTTTTTTTTTTTTTGAGGTCACAACAGGTTCAGCTTCCATCGTTGTATTATCGGGTAGATGCATCGGGATCGAGGGTTGGAAAGGGCAAGTATTTGCTTTATTCGTCCATGGCTCGATGGAAATCTGGATAGGAGTCCATCCCAACTAGACAGGGGAACATGACATGAGAGAGGAGAATTTCCTTTTCGTCGAACTTCACATGCTCAATGCTTCAGACTCGGTGGAAAATCCCACGCCCCAATCCGTCTACTTGCGTCCGGTCAATGCAAAGGTTGGGGATCTTTTTATGATTGCTTTACAACATGATCCCCCTTACATTGGCCCCGTCCATTGAAATCGACGCCGTCGCATCCACGCTGCAGGGCGGACAAGGGAGACTTAATAATTCTTGTGTTAGGCCTGGTGTGCGGCCGTGGGCAACAAAAGGGGAAGGCAAAGCGACGGCGTGAATATAGAGCTATGCACCCAATCGCCAGGTTAAAACAACCATAAGCGCAAGCGAGCCGCAATCTAAACTCACACGCTCGCCTTGAGATGGGAAGCATCCCAGAATCTTGCTTCTCCGCAACGACTGGTTCGGACGTTGTCGATGCTTGCTGAGGGGAAGCCTGTCGATGTGGTATCAATGCTGTCAATGGCATCAAAGGGGTCGCCCTTTGCATTTTTCTCCTCACCCCGTACGCTTGGGTGTGGTCCGATTCAATGTTGCCACCGGATATTTCAACGATATATAATTTTGGACTTGCCCTCCTGCTGCTTGCTTGCTGCTGTGTTACCCCTCGCGATGTTACAAGCCGAACATCCTGCATTAACACTGCTTGCTTGGACCCTTCAAGGGGGGCCGACACTCCTGCCTCCTTCCTCCTCTCTGACCTGGGCGGACGATACAGTAATGCCCAGTCCGGAATTCAGAAGCGACGCCTGAGAAACCATCCATCTCGCAGGAGCTTCGGGGAAAACCACCCCCGCGACCCCGACGACTGCCCTCCAGACAAGACCATTGTTATTGTTGACCGTCACTGACGCGTCAACTTGCAACTGGCTAAGATGAAGTGGCAACTGGAACACGGAAATTTCTTCTCTCCTTTCCCTCCTCGCGGCCGGGACTGGGGCCCCCCTTGGTCGCGCGGCGTCTTTGGAGGTGAAGGCTACCCCATGTAATTTATATATGGTTTCGGCACGCACCGAAAGTTGCGGGCCTACCCCCTAGTCAGGGGTGTCAATTCCCGCTTGTGGGATCGACGTTGCTTCATTATTGTTGCCTTTTGTGCATGTCGCGTGCTTGACCGAGATTCAGGAGACGCTTCCGGGAAGCCTACCGAACGCGTCGCCCTGCCCTTGGCTTGGCTCAGGCGTGCAAAGCACAGAGGCGGTGGTGCGCCACGTCTGGAACGGCGGTCCGATGGAAAAGGCTAGGGGGGCGGTGCGGCGTTCCTGGAGAACCGCGGTCGTGTAATCAAGCCAGCTCTCTTCGCGTCTCTCGGTCCAGGAGGGAGCGGACGCGCTTAGGCTCCCTTTTTACCCGCCGCTGCAGTACACGGGCCCCAAGATCCAGTCACGGTCCATGGCAAAAGCTTACTACTCGGCCCCCAGGTTTCATCCGTCTTATGAACTGCCATATGAGATGTAAGTCGCTACCAGGATATCCCCGGCTCCGACACGAGGCCAGGGTGGCGGTTTAAAGGAGCACACCGAGGCGGGAACGCAGGCACCGCTGACCGCGGCCCCCCCTTGGCGGGAGAAAGGCGCGAGGCGAGACCTTCGCAACTCGGCCTTAGGCAATACGTACGTTAGGTAGGCAAGGAAGCCTACCAAAACCGAAGAGCACGGACAGAATTCGACGGGATGTCGGGAGCGCCGGGGTTTCTCGGCTTCACTTCGAGGTTGTCGTGATGCCCACGACCACTAGCAGCATATCGAGATCGAGCATCTTCATACCGTGCGAATTGTGATGGGTTCGAAGTAGTCGATACAAGTCGAGATCACTACTGGGTAGGTAACGACGACAGCAGGGACCGCACGTCTAGCAGGCGCCTTGACTGAAGATTATGGGACATTGGCTTGCCTTTTCGTTCCACCGAACCAGCAAATCCCAGGCAGTGAGCTTCATGGGAGACGGGCAGGTAGGCAGGCAGGGAAGATCGAGCAGCCCGGACGACTATTCCGCTTGAGCACAGATCATCCAGGATAGAGGTAGGGTTCCTTTATCAAAGCACTATTCTTGTCGTTCTGTCATTCCCTCTACGGCTACCCCCTATTCAGAACCATAGGGAGCAAGTACAGGCGTATCATTAGAAGGGTTGACATGAGCTCGCAGGAGCACTGTCGGCTACGATGACCCCTAAGGAGACCTGCTTGGACGTTCTAGGGGCCCGTATTGGAGTGGTAGATGTGCTTCCTTTACGTCTAAGGGTAGCCTTCAATACACAAGACCTAGGTAAGATCGAAGAGCTACACACGGGCAGATACCTACCCTGTCGATGCATATATGCCACTAAACTATGCTAAGAGTGAATGAAGCTAGGCCAACTAGTTAGAAGCTCGGGAGTAGCGGTAGGTTTGTCTAGACGTGGCTCTTCTGGCTGATATATGCGTACTCATGACTACCTCGGGGGAAGGTACCTGCCTCCCAGTAAAAGGACACAGAAAAAATAAATAAGGAGCACCTACACGTAAAAGGGAGTCTTCGATCTTCATGTCGCTAAAAAGCAAAAACCAAAACGTACAACACCAGGGATTCGCTGGTCGTCACCGACCCAACTACTAATCTGGCACTATCCAGCTTATCTATGGGAGAGCGGACGGGATCCCGAGTTCTCTAGATGTTATGGTCGTACGTGAAAGAATGTCTTGTTGAAAGGCTACATGTACGCTTACTCCGGTAAGGTCAAATCACCTTTGTACGCAGCACCATCGCAAGCCAACGACTCGCTGTCTAAGACCAAGGCAAGGGACACAATATTCACAAGTGACGATTTCACAAGATAAAAAGAAGGTGTGGAAGTTAATTCAAAGCTTTGAAAAACTTTGCTTGGGTAGATTCAGTGCCAGTTGAGGTTTAGTAAAGTGAACAGTCCTGTACCATATTGAAGCCAGAACGAAGTCTACCGAAGGACTGGTATTTTACAGTTACTTCACCATCGCTTCTTCCACGAGGTCAACGCAACCTCTTTGATCACTAGCCCGTGAATGCTCTTCCATCGACTGAGCTCTATGAAGCAATAGGGCTCACAGAGGCACGCCCCGTGGGAGACGAAGGCCTTGAATACAGAGTGGGGTGTTCCTTTATTCCCTTTGCTGTACTTAATCGGATAGAGAGGGGCTAAATACTTCTCTAGTATAAATACTTCGCACCATAGTATTGGCTGTAGTAGCTCGCTCATAAGAAGCGTTAGACATCGCCAGTGCTTCTTCCTAAGATCGAGAGTTATGAGATATGAGACTATACTAACCGCTCAAGCAATTCATCGTCTCCGAAGGTAAGGCCGACCGCGGTCTGGTATATTCGCATTGCTTTTCTCTCTCGCCGTCGAGACGGACGTCGGAGGCTCTCGAGTGTTTGGAGAGAAGAAGTTTGAATTAGACATCGTCCTCTCAGTTGGAAAGCTGCAAGACCGTGTCTGTAAATAGGGACCGAGCAAGATGGGCGAGGAAATACTCTACGGGGACATCTTTAAATAGCTGTAGATAGTCGGGCGGGTGATATTCTTTCTTACGGAACGAAGTTCAAGACGGGATCGTGAGCACCGTGCGATCGTGAGTGACCATCTTATACGCTTCAGGGTCTCGCGGGTCGGGCTTGGGGACTAGGATAAGCTGACCAGATAACAGAAGTCAGCGCAGAGACATTGCAGGTGGTATGTTGAGGCTCGCCGTGAGAAACACATGACACATATTGAGGCACGTACATGTTTCCCATCAAAGTATTCCCGAGCGGGAAGAAGGATGACACAGGGGGATGAACCCTAGCAGAAGCCTTAGTAATACGACAAGAATCCATATGAACAGGACTAGCTAGAAAGTGCCCCTGTCATGTGTCAAGTCCTAATCTAGGGGCTTGTCGTCTTGTAAGGTCTTGGAGAGCGCCGCGACTTTGGCATCTCATCTGGAAAGACCCAGTAGTCGAAACTGGGAATGATATCATTTCGAGCTGTAGTGTACATTAATACTTCCATATTAGATGAGGCTGTCTGTCTGTGGACAATTTCGCAGGTAATAAACAACAGAAGAGTGACCTAACTATAGCATCATACTTATCATCTTGGGGCGAAAAGGAATAGACAACAGGTTCAACTCAATAGCATCAATGGGCTGAAAAGATGAAAGATGGAGAAGAAGGTCTCATTTCGAAATGAATATAGTTCTATTAAAACTAATTAATTCAACCCGACCCATGGGTATCGCTTGATGCTCACGCCACTGCAATGCGAACCCGGTCTTGCCCATTTCGAATTGCGTTACTGAAAATCTAGCATGCCGTGCCCAAATACCGATGCTCCTCTATTGCTTATATTGAGAATCCCGCCACTCTTGAATTAAATCTTTCTTAGAGGGAGTTGTACCAGAGCTTGTATCCTGATGAACGGGGCCACCTCCACATTCTGGCTGCGGAATTGTAGGACTCGTAGGACTCTGGGGGCCCTTTCCCTTCTTGGTCGCGCCTTTTCCTACGATCTTTTCCGTCCAATTCCAGCCCGGACTAATTGGCGTCTCGGCATTTTTCTGTTCCTGGCCCTTCTGATATCTCCCATAGGCCATGTCCATATCCATCTCGCTTTCGTTCTCGCTGTCGGCGAAGTCTCGGTCGCTCCAGCTTACCGAGTCGATCCTATCAGAGGATGGGCGGCGGAATGGTGAATCTCCTGAGCTGCGGGGAGCTGATTGTCGTTCTCGCACTAGGGAGGGCAGATCGGGTACTATGTCCGTAGCTTCGAGAGCCTCGCTGACGGTGTGTTTGTGATTCGCTGCACCTTTTCGTGGCTGAGCGTCATCCTGCGTATGTGTCTCCGCACCCGTCTCATCAGGTGCTTGATGCATCGACTTTGCACGATCAGCGCTCGTCTCATACTTGTCTCCCATACGAGCAGCCGCGCTGTCGCTGAAATGGGCATCAACCAAGTGTTTTATGACAGGCCACCCGAAAGCATTAGCGAACTTGCGGCGTACGATGATATTGTTGTGCGCGTCAGGCTCTACACTGACGAGAACTTTTCGCCAACTTAAATCGCGGTGGTACGCTCGAGCGATCTTTTCCTCAACCTTCATATTAGAACTGTCAATGACTTCGTCATTATCCCTGTCAGGATCCGTATGCGCAGGATCATCGTAGTCGCGAGTTGAGAGCGTGGAGTCTTCATGTGCGACTCCTGGGCTGGGTGATTTAGTTTTCCCGTTCTCTTCTTTGGAAGATGTAATACTAGTACTGCTTGATTTGTGCCGGAAGGTGAGCGATCTTGTCGTGCGTTTCTTAAGTGGCGGCGGAGGGATATCGGACGGATGGTAAACGCGATCGTGGAATATAGTTCGTGGGCGCTTTGAAGGATCAAGGATGTACTCGACTGAGGGCAATGTGGGGTTTAGAAGGTCACCGGCGGACTCGAAAAAGGTCGTCCTCGGGGGAGCTGATACTTCATTCGTTGGGTCTTCGCTAAGATCATGGCCAGAGGACACCTTCGATTTACTTGACGATGCTGAGTCTGCCTCTGTGTCCACTTTCAAGGTCTGACTGCGTTGGTAAATCCTATTTTCCCGAGGAGACTGAGGTGGCGTTTTGCGAGCGACCGATTTGGACTGGTCGTTGGATTTGAAGAAGTTGAAGAACCCGGAGAAGGGATAATCATTGTTAGTCTGCGAGTTTGCGCCCACTTTCCCTGTCTCTGATAATGGGGACGCTATGTTGAGACTGCGTCTATCGTCCTCTACAGTTGCATTTGTTGACGGCTGAGGAACCTCATGGGAGTCGTCGTGTGAAGTCTCGGATTCGACACCGGAAGGTGACGCTGACGGAGGTTCTTCAGTTGTTGGCGACCATGGTCCTCTTCGAGATGACACATTGGCACCTGTTAACTCCGCCCACCCGAATCCAACAACTGTTTCAACTAAGCCAGCTTCTCGTCGAGCCTTCTCTACCCGACCAAGTCCTTGCCAGTCCAGAAACAATAGGCAGCTAGTACGTAATGGCACAATTCCATCGTTCACAACATTAGAATATAGGGTACGGTTGCGAAATTTCTTTAAGGCGGTATGGGCTGGCCCAGTGGGTAGGATGCGCAAAAGGGGCTTTGATTCTGGTTGCGTTTCTCCTATTACTTTCTTATGAGCGCTCTCCCCAAGGGTCCCGACTAGCGCGCCCCAGCCGCTTCTGGCAATCGTCGGCGCTCGCCATGTCAGACCTAGATCTTGACCAGTTCTCCCAACGAGGCCGAAGTCGAGGGCGAACTTGACGTATAACGGATTCTCGTTACTCAAGCCCAATAATGGAGAGGCGAGCGCAATGAAATTGATAGGCCGAATCAAATCAAAGAAACGAGGCGAATGCTTTTGGATGTATGCAATAGCATATACCTGAACAAGGCCTCCTAAAGAGTGCCCAATAAAACTGATGCTGGTGATCTGGAATTCACGACCGTCTCCGTGGTATTGGCTGTTGTGAATAGTGCTGTGTTTATGCGCCGGTTTTCCACCCGCTTCGCCATTCCCATCATCGCTCTTAAAAGCATTCGCAATGCTCTCGGTCGTAGCCTTTTTTACGGATGGAAGGAAAGGCTGGTCCGGGTATGTCATCGAGAGCACCCAACGTGCTAGTCGCTTGCCCAAGAACTTGATACCCCTTTCTGTTCGAGTCGCGTTTCCCGAAAATCCTCGCACTATAACTTCTTCATCGTCATACTCGTCGTCCTCGTCGCCCTCGGCACTTTTGTTTACTCCTGAGTGCTCTGTAGGTACCTCCACTTGACTACTATTTTGCCTATTGTCTCTTTCGGCTTTCTCCCGTGCTTTTCTCGCTCTTGCATCGATTTTGGCTTGTCTCGCAGTCGCGTCAATACTCTCTTTCAAATAGAGCATATCAGCCCCAAGATTGCTGTGTAGGCCGTGCGTTATAACGACCAAGTGGACCTTTTTAGGTGGCTGTCTCTTTGCGCTGCTCTCCGAGTCCGTTGGCTTCGTGACACTGGTAATAGCCTTATCCATGCCCGACGGTTTTGTTCTTCCATGATCCCATTCGCTCCAGCCAGGCAATGAAGGGGTATTCCAGAGACTCGCCGTGTCTTCAACTTGAAGAAATATGGCTCGCGAAAAGACGCCCTTTGGTTGTGCAGGATGGTGACCATCCTTTGCACCCACGCTCTGCTGGAAATCGATCACTTTCCCGGGTTGCGGGACCTGAGCCTGACCGCCGATAACAGGTACAGCTCCCAGGTTAAGGCTCTTCTCATCCCGCGCAACCAAGACCTCGTAGCCTACAGCTGCGTTAGCCGAGAAGATGACTTGACTCGTAACTTCCACCACCCAGCTCGCGTATTTAGGAGTATCCTCATTGTATCCGAAATTGCCTCTCGCAGCTCCGGTGCCGGCGCTCTCGCGGATGTCGTCCGGCACGATCAACTGGCATGTCCAAGTGCCCCCAGCCTTGAGCATGGGCTCGAACTCGGGAACGCCATAACGCCGCGGGTTTTCGAATTTGGTATTCGGATCGTAGTGGGACGGATATGCAGAAACGCTGAGGGTATATGGTCCGTGGACAAAGGCGGCTCGCAAGGGAATAGGCGAGGTATTTCGGATTCGTAGATGTAAGACGTCGGGCGATGGGAGAATTCGGTCGTGAGAGGGCGTGTAGGTCACGGTATAGCGGACAACCTCCCCGATCTTGACGCTACCGACCTGATGCAGGAGAAGCATGATTCGGGATGGTGTCGCTAAAGATGGCGAAGACGCGGATGTTGATCATTAGATATAAAATATTAGATTGCATTGACTATCAATGGCAAGACATGCAACGTCCGCGAGTTCGTCTCAAGTCATGTTCGATGAGGTCATGAGCAGGAGAGAACTAATAAGGCTAGTTAGGTATATATTATATACCTAGGAGATACCATTCATAAGCAGGAACACGCTCGTGGCGTAGCATAGGTGCACCGGGAAAATAAACCAACGATTTGAAAAGTAACGCAAAAGGCCTAGCAGGGCTTATACTAGTCGGGATTTTACTTAACAAAGTCTGACTGAATTAAGTTGAGGTCTTATGCCAGTGGCGTAGGGACCTGAGGCAAACTGGTACCCAGGTTAAAAAAGATGAGATTGACTAAAGGGGCACGCGGACAAGTTTAGAAAAAGGCCCCACTGATTCCACAGTGTCGGGGACAGCCCGCTGTCCGCCGCGCAGCCCGCTGCTACCGATACTACGGCTATACTTCGTACCTACCTAGTATCAATCTAACGCACTATCGACGTCACTGAATAGCAGAATTGCTGTACTAGAATACCCCCCACGTGTCAAGCTCAGCTACCTACATAAGGTACATATTTACCTAACCTGTAGTACATAGTACAGGCACCGGCATCTTCATAAAACGCCTACGAAGTCCTAACCTTCTCTCCAGGTAAGGACATTGTACGGCAAATCGGGATTGTCTTTAGTTCATCTCTTATCCATTTCCTACATTTAAGTAGGAAGCAATGGTATCGAGGCGGAAGCAAAATAAATCAGAGTTTGGCCGAACCGTTGTCATAAGAGCTTGGTTACCCTATTTCTCGATTGTCTCGTCTCGCTAGACTGCCAATTGGGTCTATAGGCCATATCGGCGTGAGGTCGTCATTGACTGCCGTTGAATGCTACCTCGAGAATGTAGGCCGAACCTGTTCTCTGCTTTATTTTCTAGTTAGCTAGACAATAAGTATGAAGTGCATATTGTATTAGTGGCATATCAACAAGCTGAATGATTCAGTCAGTTTCTAGGTGTTATTGACAAATTATAATCGATTTCTACTTGGAGTCTTAAACGATAGCAAGACAAGCATTTGATAATTCTTGGTGTTTTTCTGGAAAGGTGACGAAATGTTCCGTGCTTAGGAGGTAGTTATAAGAAAATTTTTGAAATATTTTTCTTTGTTTCTATCGGGGTTGTGGCTGTATATTGAGTATATTTAGCAGCCTGCTGTGAAAGCGATGCGCGAACCAGTTTCACAGGTCGTACTCATAAGCGGATACTATACTCTTGCGCGATTTGCATATACTATTATCAATCAATAACGAGAGTGAGCGACAAACTTAGAATAGCACTATAAAACGCATAATTCAGCCGAGGTTTCCCTTGAGCAAGTAGAAAGGTTGAACGTTTAATTTTCATAATAGCCGTCTGTGTTAGAAATGGTTACAAATAGGCATCTATTGATAGCCGATTAGATCTCCTGAGGTACGGAAACAGGGCAAACTTGAGAGCAACGCGAAAGTTCCAACAATATTAAGTTGAGCAACGTCGTTGTCTTTACGAGTATCCTTTCGGCAAAGATTCGCGAAACGTTGCACCATGCAATGCTCGAGGCCGCAGGTGGCCGGAGAAAGCTGTGCAAGGACGGCTATTTGTATCTGTAAGAGTTATGATTCTCGAAACGTGCTGTTCCACAGCAGCATCCTTCTGCTTTTCAGAGTGGTACTAATCGGTCGAACAGGCAATGCGGTGGTAGATAGCTTCTGTTTTAGTGACACCTGCACGATAATAAGGCGACCTGCGTTGCTGCGTAGCGGAAGCGCTTACCACCCGGCGTGGAATTCAGGAACCATGGAAGATCATTAATATACCTTGAGCTGATATATGGGTGGTGATAGTGATATATCGCACTGCAGCGCCTTGTGTAACTCTTCCCGCCTGCTGCAATGCGAATCGAATGCCAACGCCAACGCCAACGCCAACCTGTCAGCCTGCCTGAACTGCCTGAACTGCCTGATGACCGATGACTGATCATCCCCGCCACCCCTTTTCATTCTGCATTCTGCATTGGACAATTTCTGTCAAAGGAAGGGTTACGACGATCAGGCCAAGTCCGCTCTCGTGACGACGAAGTACCTCCTCTCAGTGGTGTTTATCTCGACTCGGGAGTCACTTGATAGCATGTACGAAGTACCCATCCACATAAACATCAAACGGCACCACTTTCGACATCGTGGGACGACATATGTACAGAGGTAGGGTCCCTACCATTTTCTAGCATACGAGATAATACGTGATAAACGGAGGGGCATCAGGTCTAGGGGGGCCATAGGGGGGTGGGATAGAGGGGACCAAGGGCCACTGAGGGTCGCTGAGGACCACTGAGGAGCTAGGATTTTAGTCGCGCTTGTGCCGCCCAATATCACCGCCCAACCAACCGATAGCACTTATTCAGGGGTTCCCGGCCGCTTATACCCACTCATACAACCATTCGGGCCACTCCCCCAGGTACCCCCAGGTGAAGATCACAGGTGAAGGGTCAGAGCAGGGAACGGCAGGGAACGGCAGGGAACGGCAGGGGACTAGCGATGCGCGAGCGGAGTAGGAACAGCCCGTACATCGTATATCCCTACAGTACCTAGTATCAGTATCATGTTCGGTTTTGATACGCAGGGCACGTACCTAGGTTAGGTATGTATGTAGCAGCAGCAGGTGGTCCCGTCTCACCTTCGTGCTGGACTTCTCAATCGTTACTCGTCTCGTCGGTTCCAAGGACAACACGAGCCAATTATTATGCCGTGTTCGAGAAACCATTAAGTCGCAATTAGGTGCCATCAGACATCATAGTCATCATAGTCCTGCGACTTTGACGTCTATTGGGAATGTTTTCGCCCGATACTGCACATCCCACTCCTAATGCAGACTGCACCCATCCCGTCCAATCAGCACCCATCTGAGTGCATGCAAGTAGCCATTCAGGAGTAACCAGCTGTTCATTTCCCACGATACCGGCAGCTTTTCTAGGCCAACCGAAGTCACAGAGCAAGACGGCCTCCTCTTCGAATCCCATCACCTACGGGGCTGACCTAACGGTGGCCCAACGGACGAATGGCACAATCACAGCGTACCGCAGCCAAGCACCGGGCCAGACGTCGACACCAGACACGCAGTCCATCCCCAACCCGCCACCGTGATTGGGATTTACGCAATGATCACATTCCCCATTCGTTGCCTTACCGACCACCAGCACCTGAAGTACCCAGGCCCGACGGGAGAGACTTAAATCCCTATTCCCATCCAGGTGCACCACTACCCGACGACATAGTTGTTCCCGACCCAATGCCTCATCCCCAGCAGCAGCTAGCCCGGTCGGCCGCCGTCTCGGCCCGGAACGGCAAGAGTCGAGCGGTTTATGTCGAAGTGGACGAGGATGATGACGAGGACGAACGGATGATATCGCGGCTAAGGGCTCGGTCCAAATCGAGGCCTAGGACGGGATCGAAACCCAGGGCTGCGATGAGCAGCGACGAGGAGGACGAAGACGACGACGAGACTTACGAGCTTTCGACACCGCCAAGATCCGCTCCCGTTACCCCTCAGTACCGTTCCCGGCCCACCTCAAGACTCCCATCGCCGTCCTCTTCCAGGAGTTCCAGTGTCGACTCCGACTCGTCCGTATTGACCGAGGACGAAAGGACGAAGCGATATGCTCGAAGGAGACGGGTTCAAGTACCGGTAACACCGCCACCGCGAGTCGACCGGAGCGAAAGCCGCCGACACCGGCGAAGACATCGTGAAATGTCCGCTCACAGGGAAGATGATAGTGACGAAGACGAACCCGAATACACCAACGCAGTCCGTGTACGAGAAAGATCGAAATCTGTTCCGCGTCTCAGACAACGTCTAGAATCATCGCGAAGTGCTTCCCGAAGACCTTCTCGTCATCTAGAGCGATACGACGAGGGAGAGCCAAGTTCTTCGTCGAAACGGTACGTTGCAAACACCGCACACGAGCATATAGGTGCTAATAACTACTAGAGTACACCGGAGGAGATATTACGAGTCAGATGTGCCATACGAGAAGCCCAAGCTTCCCCGAGCGCATACTGCTCCAAGTTCACATGTAACTTCGCCGAGTATGAGCTCCTCCTCGAGACGTTCTGCAGCGTTTCTGAATAGATTTATGGTCGCAGGACACCAATCGCCACGCGACAGGCCTCAAAAGACGTAAGTTAAGGATTGGATTCTATGCGAAGTTATCAAGACGAGTCTAATTAGATGATATTCTGAGCAGGGTGGAATGTGTGGTCTGTCTTGACGACCTATCGCCTGCGGAAACGGCGAAGCTCAAATGTGGACATCGAATGTGTAAACCATGCTTGAGGCGAAGCTTCAAACTCTCCGTCAAGGACCCGTCGCAAATGCCCCCGCGGTGTTGCACATCGGATTGTATTCCACTGAAGCACGTCGAGGATCTGTTTGATGTCAATTTCAAGAAGCAGTGGAACCGGAAGTTCCACGAGTTCTCGACCCGAAACTGCGTCTACTGTCCCGGCAAGAGATGTGGACGGTGGATCAGGCCCGATCAGATCCAGCGTCACCGCAATGGCCGCAAAGTGGGCAAGTGTGGGAGCTGTCATACCAGAGTATGCTGTGATTGCAACAACAAGTGGCACGGCTCCGCTCCATGTCCTGCTGACGAGGAGACAAACCAGATTCTACAACAAGCCAAAGAGGAAGGCTGGCAGCGGTGTTACAACTGCAAGAATATGGTTGAGCTGAAGGAAGGCTGCAACCACATGACCTGGTATGTCGCTTACCCGAACCACAGGCCTCGTAAATATCTGACAGACCCGTTTAGTCGTTGCGGTGCCCAGTTTTGTATGATATGTGGCCTCAAGTGGAAGACCTGCGAGTGCCCGTGGTTTAATTACGATGCTGCCGAAGATCATCTCGACCATATGCAGATTCCGGAGCCAATGATAGATCGCCAGAGGCTTGGACTCAGAACTGCGCCGCCCGCGCAACGACCCCGACCAAGCTACGAGGAGGAAATGTACCGCAGACGCCTAGAGCAGCATGACGAGGAGCTTGCGCGACGACTTCAGCTTGACGACACCGAAGATGACTATATGGATCCCGTTGACGACTTTGGAATGGACAATGATGCAAGACATTTCATGAGCAAAGACTATAGGCGACGAGCACGAACGGTGGTTGCGCCGCCAGCACCTGCGCCACCGCCGGTAGCACCCTTCGAAAGAACAGCTGCCTCGGTCGTGGATTATGTTAGCGGAGTAAACAAAGCACGAGGTGTTCGTGCCGGGTCGATGGAACGCCGCCTCGCAGATCGGTTCGAACAGCGCCAACCTGGCAGCCCACCCCAGATGGGGTTCGGCCACGCCATTCCGCCTCCCCCTACACCTCCTCGAGCGATGGGGCCCCCGCCACTCCAGTCGCAGCTGCCGTTAATGCAAACCCCTAATCTCATGCGGAGACACACCGTAGACGATGAGGTATACGAACCACCGCATACCCAACGTATTCCCGAGCGCATGCGTCCCAGAAGAGCTTCGACCCGCGCCTACATCGACGACCCAGGCGTTTACGAGCGCGGACCCCGCATGCGCCGCCGCACCCGAGAGGCGTCAACCTCACCCAAAGATTCGGTTCTCGCGGGACTGACTGGTCCTGGACGCGGGATGCACCGCGTCTACGAATGGGTGAACTACGTTGAGGGGGACCCAATGACGGTATGAAATAAGCCACGAAGTTACGTTCGTTGATTAAGAGCGTTTTCCACATTAGCCCATACGTTGACTTGACGATATTCACGATACATGATAGTGTTGCTCTTGGCAATGTTTTTTTCACTGGTTAGGCTTTTCTCCATTTACGCAAGTTGTATCACCACTTTACATCATACAGCCCTCATACGGTAGCATTTTATGAGAGTTCGGCTCCAACGGACTTATTCATCATACTACTGGATATTGGTCCACGTCTCAGGACAATGTATTTCATCTGGTTCGATCTTGAGGATACAGGAGTTGCGGTTATCTATCACTTATTATCAAAGAATTTTTTACAGGCATATTTAATTTTTTTAAGAGAACAGAACTATCGTTTGGAAGAAATCTACCTATGAAACACAACAAGAAAAAAAATTGAAAATAAAAGTAACTTGGTGACGACATAAAAGTGTAAAAAACGCCCCTCGCTAAAAAGTCATTCTGAAAGGAGAAGGTACTTTTCTGGATATCATAACACAGGTGGGACAGGCTCGTAGATATATTAAGATGTCCCTCTCTAAACACTGATGCCTTTCCGCGTCTTGCAATTGACACGAGTTCATGGGAAAAGCTCAGATCCTCCCGACACATAATCCTACCACAGTGCCATTATCAGTAACGGGAAACGGGTTCCCCCTTGATATCCGTAGCTCCGACCGGCGGTGCCGACGGCAGCTGATACACCGGCGGTTCTATGGCTATCGGGACTTGGCCCATCTGGTAGGCGCTCGCCTCGGGCTGCGGCTCGGAAGACTGCAGGGCCAGCACGGCGGCGTAGGCTGGCGGCTTGTCGGCCGGCAGAGTGTAAGAAGCATGCGAGTGAGTAGTCGGAGGCAGGTTGGGCGTGCTGGCAGTCGTAGGCGTCGTGAGCGACGGGGAATACGCCAGCGCCGGCGTCGGCAGCGCCAGACCGGATATCGACGAGCCGGTCTGCACCGACGGGGCTCGTCGCGGGAACGGTGTGCGCACCCACTGGACGTGGTTGGACTCGGGACTGTCGGCCGGGCTGCTGCTCACGGTGCCCTCCTGCGGCGGCGGGTGGATGCTGGGAGACGACGCGCCGAAGCCCTTCTCGAGCTCCTCCTGTCTCCTCGCGGCCTCGAGCTGCCGCTGCTTCCGCCTGGGTCGGATACGGAGGCAGTACCAGAGAGTCAGGAGGAGCAGCAGCCCGATGAGGCCGCCGATTATGCTTCCCGCTATGACACCACCGCCTGGACCACTGGGGGGGCCGTTTCCATCAGAGTCGTCGTTGTCATCGTTGTCGCCGCTAGACGGGGACCCGGGCAGAGCGTTGTTTTCTTGCATTTCTTGCATCTGCTCCAGCTCCTCCTCGTGCTTCTTCTTCCACTCTTCATAAGCATCGTCGTCGTCGTCGCCGTCGTCACGCTTGACGCCGCGACTCCTGAGCATAAGCTCTCCTGTCCTGCCGGCATCGACGGGGATAAGTCTTGCGTCGAGGGGACGGGAGACCTCGACGAGTTTCCGAGAGTCCAGATTCACATTTTTCTCGGCCAGTCGTTTCGCTGGTACGTTATCGGTTGCAGCGGCACATGCTACGAGTGCCAGCAGCAGACAGGAGTGCCGCATAGCGAGTACCTAATTATGAGAGTGGCAGCTCTGCGAAAATCTCACTGAGCGGCTGACTCGACTGTTTGGGAGCGATGTGTTGTGAAGAGAAATGATATTTTAGGTAAACTAGTGTGCAAATGCAACCATCAGTACGTATTAGTAGACGAAGACGGGCGAGAAACAAGAAATGAATGTGATCGTCTCAAGGTAGGGGGGTCCTCGGGGGGTTGTGTATTCCAGTCAGCCAGTTAAGGCGTCGGCTCTGCCAAGGATACGCTGTTCCAGCCGCCCAAAGCCCGCAGCGTCTGGCGCCCGCTGCGCTGATTTCGTAACTCCGTCATAGGGCTGGCGGGAAAAACGTACTGAGAAAGCCACCTGCAAGGATGGGGGCTCTCGCACTGCCCCAATGAGCAATGCAAAAAAAGAAATAGGCCGGGGGCGCTCGAATCAGCTCGCGTAGTTCTGTAAGAAGAGGACAATGTCCCACGCCGGGTTCGACTATTATGCCCGCGGGATGGGTTGCTTACGGGGAGGAGGTTGTAAAATTGCCAAGCTGCCTTTGACCTTTCAGGTACCGGGGTGGCGGGAGAGCGAGATGCGGGATCGATGCCGAGACTTATATCAGATCAAATCCGGGACCGAGATAGCGAGAAAGGAGAGAGCAAACAGGCAAATAAATCCGAACGTCTTCATTCTTTCTTCTCTTGAGATAAGAGTACCTACGAGTATCTAGGCTACTGGATCACCTAAGCAGAAAACCGGCATGCATTGCCGATCAACCCATGCCATCAATACGATCAAAGGCAGTACTCCCCAACCAACGGAGAGTCGGACGCGTACGGCGCCGTGGCTGAGACCTTGCACCGCAGCATCCACAGATAGAGAGAGAGACCCAACAAATAGTACCGTGCTCTATCTTCTCACTCCCCCATGCAGCGCGAAATACTGCCCGACTGGCAATAATCAGGCATGGCAAGCTGGGCCAGGAGCGGCAAGGCAAGGTGCGAGAATCAATAGAGTAGTCACAGAAAATATTCGGGTTAAGGCTTCTTGGCCCACGTCGATCGTTTCCCCCTACCTTGACCCTGGGTCCATCCCGGCGATTCGTTCCCTCTACCCAACTTATTAGAAGCCTCCACGACAAAAGCAATAAACACAGGGCCAAGAAACTACAGACATCTGATACTAGTTTCCACATTTTGCTAAATATGCGCGGAACGCGTTTATCCTATCTATTTCTCTCTCTATCATGACGTCCCTTTCCCGTCGTTATTTAGCTGCTTGGTTTACTCCTGCTAGGTATCTCCTGCTCGAGACCGCCAAGCACCGAATCAGAGCTGACTTGTGTGACAAAGGTGCTGACAGCGCAGCTTGAATCTAGCGCCTATGCGTTGGGCATCCAAAAACATCGGGCATGGCAATAGCCAATTCGTACGGGAATATTCCTAAGGAGAAAGAAAACAGGTAGGCAAGGTTCCTATGATCACGACTCTCGTGAACGAGGTGACATCAATTCGACCTTCAATACGCCACCAAGAGTTTCGCCTTGATGAAATGCAACAAGGCTGGCCGCATTCCCATGTAGTTCGAACCCGTACCAAGCCCTCTTGCTGACGAGGCCTGGCATATTGAGGCTTAAGCCTACCTCCCCCCATCTCCGACCCCAGAGCTCGGGTTAGTGAGATCGGAAGTATTACTGAAACCTCTATTCGGGATATATCATTCGTGACCCAATGCCACCGTCTTGCCCCTACCTATCCGTGACCCGATCTCATGGTCTCAGGTAGGTACTTATCGAGTTTCACGCTTCACCAGTGTGTGCTACCAACTACGCAAAGTAGTCTCGGGCTTAGGACATATATACCTAATAGCGAGCTGGTGTCCTCGTATCACGATAGCAGATGCGATTTGTAAGTCACCTCGGCCGACGCAAGAACCCTGGACATTAAGAAGTCTGGTAAGGCTGCAAAGGAGGGATACAAATGCCGGTAGTCCGCGAAGCCTGCATATACAGATAACGATGCACCGATCGGTGCCGTGCCTGGGATCTTGCTCAAGGGTAGACAACCATTGGCTCTCGGTATTGCTCTTCTCCCCCATCCTTTCTTGCTGACAGAACTGGTAAGAAGATCAGCATAGTTCTTTTTCGTCTATCGTGAATAATATGTGTTTGCATGCGCGCCAAGGCTTATTGACCGAATGTCGCTTGAACGGGTTCCTCTCTCTCTCACAATCCCCTTTGGGACACATCAAATTTGGAACCGACACACCGTCTGTCGAAATGATTACGCATGCCCGGCACTGCATTCCTTATCTTGCTGCCTCTCTCTGACCTCATCTACTACCTGATAATGCTCTGGATGCTTCATGCTTTCTCCAGATCAATGACTGACTCAATGACGTACCAGGGGATATACACTTTCATAATCCCGTCTTCATCCCGCCTCAGTCAGATGATTTCTGTATGGCCATTACGCCATATCAATTTACATGAAACATAACACATACAGTTCAATTTATCAATATCTTCAAGCTTTTACGCGGCTTTTAGAGGTGACCCGGGGGGTAAACGAAAGACCTTTGGAACGACGATAGGCCTTAATCGGTACCTCTTCGCAAGAAGTTCTTGCATTCTAGAACCGAAGGCCACGACGATCAGCTACCAGCCAGTGATTATCAAAGATATCATGGGAAATTATTAATGGTCTGGTATGGTTCACCCTTCAAGGGGATATCTCAGACGTCTTCGACCTCATGTTTGTTCGTCGTAGAGTAAAGCATATACACTGGTACGTCGAGTAGCTATCATTAAGAACGAAGCTACTAAGTAATCACCTACTCGATATTACGAACTCATCACTAGGATAGTTGAGTGTTCTTACTTGGACAATCCTAATGCTAGCCAATGGCATGCTACCTCCCAAGTTCTATCTCTTGTCACAAGAACAGGACGTGATTATCGTCCGCTCTAATAAACAACTTTCATTAGGTTTCCCTTTTCTCTTATACTTAGCTTGATAAATATTGAACTCTTAAGGTTTCGTCGACCTCAAGCCGTCGTATTGAAGTGACCCAGAGCAGTCTTCGTACCCAGGGAACCTACCAAGCCAGCTGGGGGGGGATAGATCCAACATTATATTATATAGTTCCATTCATATAGAGGACTATACTAATCATCTTCTACGCAGGTGCCGCCATCACGAACTAGGGACCTGATTCCTCTTGCTCCATGAGCATAGCCGATGTTTCACCTCCAAACGATCAAACACACACCACGCTTATCCTTTCATGCCGATAAAACTTCCAGTTTCTCCATCACTGACCCACATTGTTTTCATTCTGGCATACCTTTGAGGGTGCACAGGGTCATTTTCGTTTTGAAGTGATGAGGAAGACAGGACATCAGAGTTACCACGAAGGACACGACCAGGAGTACTTTAGACGAATGAATTAGCCCAATGAGGGTTTCGACTTGATAAAGAATCATCTCCAGAAAACCCAATGAATCCCACTCTCATTCATTCTACCCTCATGCTATGCTGTTGTTCCTTCCTCTCCGCTCCAAACCGAAGACCCGCAACCGGCTTTTCCCGCGTAAGCATTTCTTGCAACTGCTGAAGGTGGGAGTATCGAAGGGGGCATCAACCCATCCGATAAGCGCGTGATATTAAAGCTAGCCCGGAGAGGAACAACGGTCGATCTACATAAAAACCATCCGGAACGATTCTCGCTCCGCTCCCCCCGGCTTTGGGAGATATACCCATCATTTTATTGCTGCTGTCTTGGCATGAGATGTGTGCTTTAGGTAGTTACCACGACTCATCTATAGGACAACAGCACTTATTTCTAGAGTGTGGCCTATTAGTCTCACAATCGTTCCTATGCGTGATCGAGGATATTACTCACGGGTCTGCTGGATGACGGCCTGGATCTGGCCTCCCAACGACTGGTCGACAAGGCCGGCGAGGTCGAACCCCCCGATCCCGCTGATCAGCCCCAGGTCGAAGACGTTGACCTGGAGGGCGCTGAGGTCGAAGTTGCCGAAGACGCCGAGGCCGCCGAGCTGGGACAGGAGGGCGACCTGCTGGAGCTGGAGCACGTCGCCGAGGCTGAAGGAGTTGCCGGCGAAGAGCGCCTGGAAGCCGCCGATGTCGAGGTTGTTGAAGGCGGCCAGCTGCGCGAAGGCCTGCAGGTCGAAGTCGTTGATGGCCAGCAGGTACTGCAGGTCCTGGTTGGCGAAGGAGAAGTTGTTGAACGCGCCCAGGTCGACCGAGGCGCGCTTCTCGGATACGGTACTGGTGGGGGCGGCGGTGGCGACGGCAGCGAGGACGCTGGCGAAGATGGTAGAGGCCTTCATATTAATATAGGTGTAGAGAGTGTTGAGAAATTAAAAAATTAGATAATATGAGCACAGCTGAGTTAGATTGGTAAGCCAGGTAGATCATCGAACACGACTGTGAGTCGGGTCCAGTTACTTTTGGGTGGCTTACCTCGAAAGTTTTAATGAGTGAATATAAAGTTAAAGAGTGAAGTGAACAACGAGCACAGCTGTTTCAATCTTAGCTAGGGATCGACCAGTGGGTTTATGGTTGTTTGATGGAGATCGTGGCTTACCTCTGAAGGAATGAATGAAAGAATGGGTTGAGAGATCTGAAGATGTCTATGGATTGGTGAGTGGGATGAGTAAAAAACCGAGACAGATCTGGACGAGATGAACGCCATCTTATATATCGAATGGCAGTTCCTATTGATCGGATGGCATCAGTCCTAGAGACAACGCCAAGAATTTCAATAGGCAATAGTATCTCGGATCGTGGTTGAAGAAGAGTTCCGGTGCGTGTCAGGAGGTAGGCATCCTTAGGCGGATGCGTGAGTGGTAAAACGTGCCGTGCTCAGGGGCATATCGAGAAAGGGGATACTCAACGCCGGGCGAGAACGTCTTGGCAGGAATAGCCATTGGCCTCTCCATGATGACAATGACCTCGCGTGGTCAAAACTCTAGCAGCTGGAAAGCCCCTAATACGCAGAAGACCTATCGCTGCTCATGTTATGCCAGCCTCTGCCGTATAACGGGGTAAGCTTGTCTGGCTTGTGCGGGTGTCACTGATCACGCACGGAATGACCTTGGACCGAAGCCTAAGCGTAAATCAAGAGCACATTCCCGGGGTGTTAGTAGTCTAGGTAAGTAGCCTTAGGTGGAACGAGATCTGACTTTACCAGTCGCTTGATATAAGGTATACTATGTTGACAGGTACCTTGGCTATCACGTATTTACCCCGCGTGGGTTGGTGCCTCTTTGACGCTGTTACATTGAGCTAGCACTTCTATTCGCTTGATCGTCATCTAGGGGCTATTATGCGGTTTCGCCGCGCTTCCGTATTCAGGTAAAGAACAAGATGCGATAGAGGTCATTAGTCGGGAGATCTGGTATTGGGGCTCTTTCTCAGGTGATTGCAATATCCTTCTGCTTCTGTTCGATGATGGTGCTTTCAACATCGTCTTGGACTCAAGGTAGATGATAATCGTTTGTAAGTTGATGAAGTCAAGATATTGACATGGCCAAAGCGCTGTCGACTTCTTGGCAAGTCTTAACTACGACCGGGGTAATATGCAGGGTAGCTTCACTCCGAAAGTGCCGCAGAGTATCTTGTCTTGCTAAGGAACCTGTTTGTTACCACTTGGGATATCAGAAAAGCTGCCATCTCACTTTTTTATGACAGCTACCTCTTGGCAACTCTATGATGACTGGTAAGTTACCCAAGGAGCCAATCACGAAGTCTCGCTGAGTTAGGGTAACCCCCGGACTGTCGGATCAACAGGGGTCTCTGTCACTTTTAAGAGATCTCCCAGCGCGTCGCCTAGGCCAGGATCTATCCGGGGTTTCGCATGCTACCTAACCGTCCTATGGAGTATATCGGATGTGTTACAGATGCGACGCACACCGACCTAAGGCATGACTATTCCCCGATATGTATCGTGGAATATCCTCACGCCATGGCGAACATCCCACTACGATCCCCTCGTTCATATGACGTTAATGGCGTTAACGTTACTGTCGATGCAGCTATCAATACCGTTGCCATTATCTAGTAGCCTTCAGTCAAGCTCTATGGTTGACTCTGTAATAGCTTCCGAAAATGGTTGTTTTTCATTGACCTATAAACAAATACAAATATTATTGGCTAATCATCACCCTTTCATTCGATATCGTCCTGTATTACGGAGTTGTCAATGTGATATATCTCGATGCTATTTTAGAGGTCCGCCTCTGGCTTTCCTAGCAGACAACGTTCAAATTGTCGAATTTGCCTATTTCAAGAATGCCATCTCATTATTCTTGTAGCTATCAATATGTTGATTCTCCAGGGTATTTCCCCCAACTAACCCCATTCTTCATCCTTACCTCAGTGGAGAACTGATCCTATAGCTACACAAGGTTGATCCATGTATGCTCTGTGTTACTAGCAGACCCCTTCTCAACTACCAAAATGCCTTAGTTCTTTTTGCACTCCTTTCTAGCCATCACCGTGCGCTTACTCTCGCGAGAAGCTTGCTTGACCGCTGCGCTGATAGTCCGCTTCAAGATATCTAGGCGCAATTAGTAAAACGCTCTTATTAAGAAACATCAAGGAAACTTACTAAGATTGAAGTTATTGAGGAGAAGTTCTTGTTGAATCAGCTGCTCGATGGAGACCGAGTTCACAAGGTCGAGCTGCTGAAGCTGTGCAAGTTGTTGAAGCAGGAGAAGCAGTTGGACCTGGTCATTAATGCCGACACCGGCGAGACTGTCGATGTTGAAGTTACAGATGCCCAGTCCGAGCATGAGAACCTCGAGGTTCTGAAGGAGGCTCTCCTCCAGGTTGTTCTGGTCGATGTTGATGCCGCCTTTGCTTTGAGCATCCTGGAGCTCCTTCTGGAGATCCTCGTTGTTGTTTTCTTCGGCGTTGCCGTTTTCGTTGCTGCCAACGTCGGCTTCGGTACCGTTAGCGGCGGCGGTACCGTTGACGGCCAGCTCGCGCCTGAAGACGGCGACAGTACCCCTGGGTGCCGCGAAGCCGTTCATAGCAAGGATGCTGGGCAGGTAGGCGTTCAACGCCAAGGTAGCCAATAGGGGGCTGTATGAAAACTTCATTTTGACGTGATATTAAAAAAATGTTATGCCGCTAAAACCTTGAGTTAGCTGAGCTCATGGCACCAGCTGATAGTTGTTAGTTCGATGACTTACTTTCAAACGGGTTTCAAAGAATAGACCAGAACCGAAAGAGCGCAGCTACTGTCTGTTAGCACTGACCCAAAAATCCTGAACTGTTGGTGATACTATACCTCTTAACGAAGTTTGTAAAGTTGCGAAGGTAGGTAAGGACTGATTGGCAATCTGCTTAGGTAGGTAGGAGACGAGAGGGCTAAAACTCCCTGGGCCCGAGGAAGAGGCACATTTTATCTTTGCTCTCAAGAAAACCCGACCATACCGAGTCTCCTCGACTTTCCTGCCTTTCGCCAACATGATGTTACTTTGATTTTACTATTGAAACCCGTGTGACTTGGCAACTGGGCATGTTATCATCACCAAGGCGACCAACGTTAGATGACTCCCATAGTAAGATAATGAAGATATACACCATCGCGGATGATCTAAGATAATAGTGCCAAGACCCCTGATTTACTCGGAAGCTGAGGTGACAGCAGTGCTCCCAAGCCGTTCCCTTCAAGCTAAGAAAATTCACCGTGTACGGTGCTCTGACCTTCTGCCTCCTGAGTCCGGGGTTCTGACACCGCATAACCGCGAGATCGCCATCCCGACGCTTCATCCAATAACAACTTGATGAGCATTATTCCTGAGAAAACCCACCTGGCAATGCGGAATATAAGTTCTGATGACCAAACCGCGTCAAGGTCACATTGATTATTCTCTTAATTCAACACAATGGCTGATATATTTCAAAAGTAGAAATCATGTGCACTTTTTGGTCCCAAGTATAATTTGAGAAGAAAAAGGGTATCATTATCCTGTCATCATCTTCAGCTGTGGCATTAGACGGCGCCATTAATAGAAATTGGCCCGTATTACCCCAGGTCATTCAATGACATACCCACGCCGAGTACACGTTTTGGCGGATAATTTGAGATGAAAACTGTGAAAGCAACCATTTACTGATATTTCTTTTTTTATTGAGACATTGATTGTTGACAGATTGACTTGATATTCGTATGTAGGAAGTCGGTGACTAACCACTAGATCTGACATCCTGCATATCGTGACAACATAAATTGCTTAGAACACGACGGGTTTGACTAAGGACCTAATAGTAAAGGGGGTATGAGAAAGTTAGATGTTGAGACATTGGTGGGAGGTGACAATACCATTTTTGACCCTGGTAATGTAAGGTACATCGAGTGCCATACTATGAATCTCTGAGTGGTAAGAGTCTTATCGAACTCATCTAATACCAGCACTTGCGATAACGTCGTGACGATCCAGGGGTTCTCTCAAGAAGGCTTGGCCTTTTGTTTTTACTACCTTAGAAAGTGGCTTTTCAATATTCAGACATATATTTTAGCGATATCTTTAGAATGCCATTATTGAGACCGTTGAGGTGTAGACTGGAAAGTTATTGCGGAATTACTATTGGAGGGAATTAGCAGGATGTCGGACAAATCTGCTAGAGTCGCACCCAGTAACGGTGTCGCAGTGACATTTATAGATAAGGTGCCCCGAAGTGGTATCCCGCCGGTTAAACGATCCACGCCGTCCATTCTAGACCTCAACAAGTTTGTCCGACGCGCAAGTGTCCTTCTCAGTGCTTAAAAGGGCCATGGATTGTATGCATTCCAGGCAAACGTTTTCGAGAAGGGTTTTCCTCTTGGTATTTGTTTCATTAATGAGTCCCCAGCGAGGGAAGTGAGTAAGACATGGACGTCATAAAGAATCAGACTCAGCGGTCGCTGGAATTGTAATCGCCGGCAGCCGAAACTGCAACAACACATCAGCTATCAACCCTCGGCTTCTTTGTCTGGCATGTCGAATTAAATTCGTTTCCGAGTAAGCTCCAGCACAGCGCAGTCTTTATCCTGTCTTCTTGATACCTCACATGCTACCATCCGACGAAACGATATCCAACAATGTCTTCCCGGGGCTTGCCCCTGAAGGAAAAGGCGTCGTACACACCAGATATCCCTTCGCCACTGAACCCCTCAAGCCCCGACCCGCCACTAAGTCGATGTCGCCGCTGTCGGATTGCGCGCAGCGAGCAGAGCCCAACGCAGAAGCTGATGCGGTATAAAGCCGCGGTAGCATGGAGATCTATGGTCTCTCGGGAAGCCCTCATCAGGACTGACATTCAGAATACGCGAGATGAGATTCGTGCGGATATAACAGATACAGACGAGCAAAAGGAGGACACTGGCCCTCCCACTCACACTGTTGCTACGGAACACGGCACACTGGCCATCCCCATAGGAAAGTATGAAGCCGACATAGGTGTCCGGGATGTGGTAGACACAGAGAAGCAAGGAATCATCGGCGACGACTATCGAGAGATATCACTTGATACTAGCGGCTACCTTTTACACATTTTAACGACACGGCTACTGGCAATAGCGGTTGGATTCGTGCTGTTTATTGGGGTTCTGTCGGCAGTACGCGCAGTCGGGAGAATTGAGGCTTGGCGAACGTGGTAATTGTGAGACGCTTGGAGGGAGGGCAAGTTTGGAGAGGTGTGAGCAACTTTGATTTCCTGTTGCTCAGGTTTTATGTTTATGGTAAAGAGGAACGAGGCCGTTTATCTATCCCCCAAAATCCCGTTCGGATATATACCCATCTATAATGTCATGACCATAATTACCGTTCGTACGACATCCGTATCATCATCATAATGCAATACCCGGGGAGACGGTGCCTTCAAACGTTCCTTCGTTCGCCTTTAGCTGTATCTTGCGACTTGGATTTCTCTTCCTTTTGTTTTTGAATTGCCGTATCAACTTGCCATATCGCCCGCTCGAGCTCGACTTCTAGTTCTGGAATATCTAGTGCTTCGACCAATTGCCGCCCATGGTCTTGCGAAAGTAATATTTTCTCCTCTTCAGGCGCATCGGTGTCATTAGCGGTGGATGGTTCTGATCGGTCCGGATCTGCTATCGATTCTTTCGAAGCCGAGGAGCTCGGGAGGAGCGGCGTGTAGAACGAGTCTAGTACCGTAGATGGTGCCAACGAGAGGAGGTTTCTCCCGGTCAGAAACCGGATATGTTTGCCGCCAGCGAGGGCCCGCCAATGCGACCAGGCCCGGTAGACTAGGTAGAAAAAGGGAAGATTGGGTATTCTAGCAGTGTACTTGTTAGAATAGTGTACATGCGCCAGGAGCAATTGGAATAGTATAGCAACTTACATTGGCACAAGTGCGAAGGGCGCACTAATAGGCATCCCGACAAAGCACCATATTAATCTTGATTTATGCAGCGACTCCCGCTCCGTGCCGAGTGTTCGCAGGACGTTCATCGCCTTGGTCGAGGGAATCAGGGTCTCGGGGAAAACAAGGTAGTTCTTATCCTTCCCCAGTATCTCTTCCGTCCTCCGCCTGGTAGACAAAGGTGGTACGGATTTGAGACCCCATTCTTCGTACGGTATTCTTCTCAGCAGATGATTGCCGTAGACGACGACTTTTTTTTGCCAGCCTTTGTCCTTCTTTTCCCAACCTGCCCAAAGCTTCGCGGCATAAATCGTCGCTCTGTCAACGAGGGTTTGCTTTTGTGTCGGTAAGACTTGGAGCTTCTGGCAGTATAGCAGGGTTCGCCTCGTCGAGATTGGTAGGAGAAAAAATCTCATGTTTGCGATGGGAGTTGGTGTGGAGACGAAACAAGGTCGGGATAGTGAGATAAAAGTAAGGTCGCGCAGAAGCGCCGATGTGTTCAGGTATAGAGGGCGTCGGTAAGAATCACCATTGTCGCATCCATCGAGTCGAAGTCTATGAAGCTCGACTGGTGATGCGGCGGGATGACGTTGAAGATGTAGCTTTTTTAGATCCTTGTCAATTGCAACAAGATTCCCTTGCAGCCTTGTAATGCTTGTAATGTTGAGGTACCAGTCTAGCAAATTAAGATGCGCTGGTGACGCATGTGAACAAGGATTCGCTGCCGGTGGCTCGCACTTATGTAAGTAAAAAGGTACCTGAATTTGGGGATGTGGCCCCTTAGGTACCTTTATTCGGCACATACAGAAGGGGAAAATACACGACACATGCATTGGTAATATAGACTAGGGGAAACAGTCTACTCAGTCATTTATCCAGATATGATTACTTGGAATCATACCTATCACATTACTTGATTATCCCGTCTTTTCAGCTGAAAAATCTCGGTAAATACCTACTCACTATTGTAAGCATGTGGCTGAGGCTTAGGTACGGAATAGTGCATATTCTGATGTACATTTTCTTGCTCCACCCTCGTTGACGGTAGCTTGGAGCTATGGCCCAATCTAACCATATGATGTCTTCTATCCCTGGCCTGGCTTTTCTTCCCGGCCAACGCTCGACGCGCCCAAACCCTGGCGCATGGCACAAGGTTACCTTGGTCAGACAGACAGACAGACAGACAGACAGACAGACAGACAGACATAGCTATCTTTATTATCTTGCGATGGTCACGCTCACGACAGCTTCTGCCTCTTCATCCGTCCCATCTCTCTCATCCTAGCTCACTTCACTTTCCCAAGCGTGTTCCGTGTATTATTATGATTCCCGTTTTCTATCTTAGTCTTGCTCGTATCTTCTTAATTGCCACGAGCACGTAAATAACTTCTTTGTCTAAACAATTCCTTTCCATGCCCAACCTCCTCACGCCATTGACCAAACTCACCTGGTGCATGGCTCATCCAACTACCTAATAATTCCCACACGTGTCTGGTATATATGATACTTGCTATACACCAAGTCGCCTTTTTCGTCCACATTACGATTATACGTTGCGCTCCATACCAATTTCCGGCGCGCGACGTTGTCTGGGAAACAGCTTGATGGAAGTTAAGACCTACGAACGCGACATACTCCCACACCCGGCGCTACCTACCCGGCGGCTTCTTTTCTGAACGCTAATCCCCCCACTTCTGCCGGTTTCTGACGCCATAAACTTATATGAGAGAATGACTAGCTGTTCGCTCTGCCTAATTAAAAACAGCCCGCCTGTCTCACCTTTATTCTTAGAAATTTGCGCCTCTCCGGACTCATCGCATCACATTTTGCGATGACCCGGAATCCTCTGCGGACTACCGTACCGGCCTGGGTGGAGCTCTATGACGATCACGTCCATGGTCAGGAGGAAAGGGAAAGCCGCCTACCCCATCCCCGACCAACCCTCCGCCCCGAGCAGAGCATAGGAAGCCGCCCGCTGAAGCGACGGGTATCAAAAGATGGCTACGTGGACTGGGTCGACGAAAAACACGATCGCGTATCTAAACTACCCATATTTTTGAGGAAACGTGCAGACCGACCGGGGCGACGATGGGACCATTTGCGCACGGCAGAGCCCGTCATTATGGGACTGGGCTACCGAGCACCTAATGAAGACCCTTATGAGAGATGGAGGGATTTTATCGGATCGTCGTCTTATGGTCGGAACCCGCAGGACGAGTACGAAGTAGTGCCGAACGATGTTTTCAACCAGCAGATGCCAGGCCTCGACCAGCCGGTTCGGAGTCCGTTTCATCCTCTGGATCCTAAGACCAAAAGACAGTCTAGAAAAACCACACTGTTTATGAAATCTTCGAATTTCGTGTTGCGACACCCATTGGCGCCGCTCGTTTTTCGCCTAGTCGTACTAATCACATCGATTGCGGCTTTCGCGGTAGCTATCGTCATCTTCAGGAGAGAGAAGAACGCAAACATCCCTAACGACAGTATCCCAGAGTCGTCGCAGGCCATTGTCGCTATAGTCATCGATGTGGTAGCAATCCCTTATATCTTATATATGACCTGGGACGAGTACACGGGAAAACCTATAGGTCTCCGAGCTCCGGCACAGAAAATCTCGCTCACGCTATTGGACCTGGTCTTCATTGTGTTGAAGTCGTCTAGCGTAGCGCTGGCGTTTGAGGCATTAGTGTACCATAGCAGCGATGGAGTATCGATATATCTTGACGTGGCGTCAATGGAGATGGTGTCGTTACATCTGGCTAGGGGCCTCGCGGCGTTAACGCTGGTGGGTTTGGTTGCCTGGATTCTGAATTTCAGTATCAACATATTCAGGTTGGCAGAGAAACTCGGAGGCATAGAGAGTTCGCTGCATGATAGATGAAGCTGGCAAATAACTCGGAACACAAACGAATATACCCTTACTTAAAGACGCTTCGTTTTCATGGCTTAATGCGAATGAAGACTATTTTAGAGTGGTGCTTTCTACTTACTAGGTACCTATATCCACCAATCCTTTGCTGGTAAGACTGATGACGGGAAGGATGGAGGTGGGTATCTAAGTCAATGAAAACAGACGACAGAGATCTATGTATTGAAATCTCCTGTCCCACTATATCATCTGAAACGCATGAAAAGATTGTATAAAGGACAGGGAAGAAAGACTAGAGTAAATGTCGTACATGCACTTGTCTACGTATATACCTAATGTATCTCCTTGGTCCTACCAGATAGAAGTGATTACATAAAATACCCGAAGACCTTACGAAAGCTGCAGGTGAGGTTGTAGGTACGTACCACTTGGAGGGGCAAGGCATAATTGAATTTCTTAACCTTAGATACCTTAGGTAGGTAGTAAAGTTGCTCCAACGGAAGGCTCCAGTGCGATTAAAGGTGGGGGCGGAGACATTTGCGGCAACGGATACGCACTAGACCCCATTCAGCCCATTGAGCCACCGCTACGAGTCCTTGCTTGCTTCATTGCTTGCCTGTCAACTGCATCGAATAGTGAATTACCTGCGCCCCGACAGTCAGATTTTGGAGGTTTGTTGCCTTATTTCCTTAAACGCCATTGTCATGCCCATTGCCTTTCACTACCGTTAGTGATGCGGCAACTTTGAAATCAAAACTCCATATTTGACTTCGTCTGAGGGTGACATCAGCCTTTTATTTCCTTCACCCTCCAACTCAATCTCCACCCCTCGCCTTCGACTGTCATCCCATCATCAACACTCTTCCTCTATTGCGCCCCGTCACAAAGCAGACCCATCTCCAGTCTCGTTCACTCTGTTTGTGATCTGACTTGGGGATTCGGGGGTGCTCATCGAGCTGCGCATTTGGGTACCCAGTTCGCATCCTCGTTATCGCATCTTCCACTTGGGTTGCGATTTCTACGAGTTACTTGCATACTCTCGTGGGTGCCTTCTCTTTCTGATCTTCTCCCGTACCTTACCCACTTGCCTTAGGCACCCAGCATAGCAAACTTGGGACTCCTCTGGACCTCAAGTACCCGAGTAATAAATACCTAAGGCGCCTTCCCGATCCTCTATTTTGCCTGGTCACATCCCTCGATCTCGCATCTTGAACCTTTCTCCGGTCTATCCCCTCGGGCTCGCTGCTAACTACGTCTTCTAATCGCCACATAGAACAGAAGCTTATTCGCCTTGATACTCGATTCTCGATATATCGTTGCCCACCCGTCCACCGCGAATCAACTCGTTTTACACCCTCCTCGGAGGAACTCTCCGACTTTTCTCATCATGTCTGCACAGGCATCTAGGCCGATGCCTCCGGTGCCGAACCGGGAGGATATCGTTCAGACGTGGGTTTACCTGGAGGCTGGTATCTCCAAAATCATGGTCAATCTACAGGATGGAATGGACATGTCTACAGTAAGTTGTTGCATATCTCTCGCGTGCGCTTCGTAACAAAAGCTAACTATTCCCTCCAGTACATGGGCATCTACACGTAAGTCGCCGCGCACCTCGCCACCCGTCATACCGATCCCACATACTAACTTCAAGGAGGGCCGTACACAACTTTTGTACATCGCAGAAAGCCGTTGGCCTACAAGCAAGCTCTTCTAACATCTCGGGACAAGCTCATAGGGGAGGTACGACTACACCCAGTCCTTATGCTCGGCTCACGCCCACTGACCAGCGCAAATCATTAGCACACCTACTCGGAGAGGAACTCTATAGAAAGCTTAGAGAATACCTGAACGATCACCTTACCGGCCTCTTCGAACAGTCCAAGGCCCACACCGACGAAGCCCTGCTCACATTCTATATCAGAGAATGGGACAGATACACAGTCGCGGCGAAGTATATTCACCATCTCTTCCGTTACCTGAATCGACACTGGGTTAAGCGCGAAATGGATGAAGGCAAAAAGAACACCTATGATGTTTATACTTTGCACTTGTACCAATGGCGAACCGAGTTCTTCACCCTTGTGAACAAGAAGGTTATGGATGCCGTGCTCATGCTGGTAGAGAAGCAAAGGAATGGAGAGACTATTGAGCATCGGCAGATCAAGCAGGTTGTGGACTCCTTCGTATCCCTTGGCCTTGATGAGCACGATGCTACTAAGTCTACTCTCGACACGTACAGATTTCACTTTGAGAAGCCGTTCCTTGACGCCACCGAGCAGTTCTACCGGGCGGAATCGAAGCAGTTCGTCGCCGAAAACAGCGTCGTCGAGTACATGAAAAAGGCAGAGACACGTTTGGCAGAAGAGGAGGAGCGAGTGCGGATGTATCTCCACAACGATATCGCGGTTCCGCTGAAGAAGACTTGCAACAAAGCCCTCATCGCCGACCATTCTGTCATGCTGAGAGACGAATTCCAAGTTCTCCTTGACCAGAACCGTGAAGACGATATGGCCCGTATGTACAACCTTCTCTCTAGGATTCCGGATGGCTTGGACCCGTTGCGGCATAAGTTTGAGGCACACGTCCGAAACGCTGGTCTCAACGCGGTGGCTAAAGTGGCTTCTGACGCCGAAAAGCTTGAACCCAAGGTCTATGTTGAGGCTTTGCTTGAGACACACACCCGCTACCAAGGCCTTGTTAGACGCGCCTTCGCCGACGAGCCGGAGTTTACTCGTTCCCTCGACAATGCCTGCAGGGAATTCGTAAACAGAAACGAAATCTGCAAATCAGGAACCAACAAGTCTCCGGAACTTCTTGCCAAGTACTCGGACGTGTTACTGCGGAAGAGTGGTACCAGTGTGGAGGAATCTGAACTCGATAGTCTCCTGACGCAGATAATGACTGTGTTCAAGTACATTGAGGACAAGGACGTATTCCAGAAGTTCTACTCGAGAATGTTAGCTAGACGTCTCGTTCACAGCAATTCCTCGTCAGACGATGCCGAGACCAGCATGATCAGCAAACTCAAGGAAGCATGCGGTTTCGAATACACAAACAAGCTCCAGCGCATGTTCCAGGACATGCAGATCTCCAAAGATCTCAACACGGGCTTCCGGGAACACACCAAAGGCCTGCAATCGGATAAGCAACCGCTGGATTCGACTTACTCTATTCTGGGAACTAGCTTCTGGCCGCTAACGCCTCCAAACACGACTTTCAACCCCCCCGCTGAGATTCAAACTGATATTGATCGATTCACGTTATTCTACAAGAACAAGCATGAAGGCCGTAAGCTTAGCTGGCTTTGGCAACTCTGCAAGGGGGAAGTGAGAACCGGATACTGCAGGTCGTCCAAGACACCTTACACCTTCCAAGTTAGCGTCTACCAGATGGCCATCCTCCTATTATTCAATTCCAAGGATGTCCACTCATACGAGGATATCGCGTCTGTCACTCAGCTCAGCAGTGACGTCTTGGATTCGGCCTTGGTGATTCTTTGCAAGGCCAAAGTTCTTCTCATGAAGCCTGACGGTGACAAACCCGGGCCTGGAAAGACATTCCACTTGAATTACGACTTCAAGAGCAAGAAGGTTCGCGTAAATCTGAACGTCGGTACCAAGACAGAAGCGAAACAAGAGGAGGCCGATACCAACAAGACAATCGAAGAGGACCGCCAGCTCGTCCTGCAAGTAAGTTATCCCTGGGTTTTCAAATTAAGAAGCAGCACTGATTAAGGTTCGCAGTCGGCTATTGTCCGAATCATGAAGGCCCGGAAGAAGATGAAGCACTCGCAGCTAGTAAGCGAGTGTATCAACCAGATCAAGAGCCGATTTGTCCCTAAGATAACAGATATCAAGAAGTGTATCGAAATACTTCTTGACAAAGAGTACCTTGAGCGATTGGAGGACGATGATCTCGGTTATCTGGCATAAGACAGGAGAGATGCACCAACACCGTTACCGTCACTACAGCATCCAACATATATTTTCCCGGTACTTCTCCTCGCATATCTATGCTGGTGTGGAATCTGCGGCACCTTATCACACGCCAAGGTGGGAGGCTAGTCACGCTGGGGCACCGGTTTAGGAACAGGCTTCTCGGTTGGCAGGTTAGCTGACGGTGGCGATTCGGACGACATACTAGACATAGCATTTGGCGGGGTTTTATAACATTCAGTTTTCGACGTCGGCCTTCTCCCCAATTGGTGAGGATTAATCAGAAGAACTGACTTGCAAGACTGCAGCGGTGGAATTCAGCGAAGGCATTTGTGTGTAAGATTAGGGCAGATACGTTGACCGGGAGAGGAGGGGAGAGACAGTTATTGACCGAACTTTTAATGAGGTCTCCCGTCTTTCCGCGCTCTTAGCCAATGGGATTTGCTTTGGATTTGCAGAAAAAAAAGTAAATGAACTTGGCTTCCGAGTCGTCCTGTTGCTTCCGGTCTGAAGGGAGGGGGAAGGGAAAGAAGGAAAGGCTCGGAACCCTCGCGTTCAGGCTCGATTACATAAAGGCATATAAATTGTCCACATCCCCTAGGTCTCTAAAGTCGGCACCGCAGTTACATAGATATCAATGAATACGTTTTGAGGACGCCCCCGGCAGCTCTTTGCCTGGTGATTTGTCTTGAGAAACGCCGCAACTTCAGGCTGTAGAAAATTTAGCTTACCTTTCTATTTGGTGTTATTCTTTATGCTGTATGTAGTATGTGTGCCGCGAGGCGATACGGGATCTCTTGGGGAAAAAAAGACGAATTCGATGAAATGGCATAAAGTTAAGAACCAAGGCGGGATATATATATCATCTAGTCTGGCTTGAGAACTGTCTTCTCGAAGACGTATAAAGTCATACTAACCATGTAATCTTCAACGGAGACACATCCATGCGCTCGATATGGCCATATTGGTTAGATCTAGCGATTCTATCTTTACGCTACTACTTCAAAGTATGGTTGTGAATGAGTATCGCTAGGCTCTGGGGTTCGACTCCCCAGGTGGCCTAGTTTTTTATGTGTGTGAACTTACCTTTATTCTTTTGGTTGATCACTCGTTCGAAATAGGGCATACATGTCACAAAAGAAGGCTGTGGAACATATAACTTGACTTTATATCTTGGTATATTAGGCACGTGCGCTGTGACCAACCAGATAAGTCCATATAGAAAATTTTCAAGTTAAGGGCGAAAAGACGGACAAAAAGACGAAAATGAGCCATCTGGGGAATCGAACCTCAGAGCCTAGCTATATTTGATTCGTAACCCATATTGCTAAACCACGCCAACCTGACTCTACGCTAAGTGGACAGTCTCTTTCGTTTGAAAAAGGTTGGTCCATAATGATTTATACGTCGTCCAGGCGCCAGCCCGCAGAGGATATTGCGTGGCGAAAGGGTCCTAGATGAAAGTAGAGCGTGACGACAAGGCTTAGTAAAACTCGACGTGTATCTCTAAAACGAGGCTCAAGGATTCGCAGCTTGGCCGTAGGTTATATAAAAAATATGTGGTAGGCGTTTGTTCTTATCTACATGTACTTCCCCTTTCTTCCCGTCCTCTACGAACTTGACGATGATTGATTACCGGTGCCTAGGATGCCATCCATGCTTCTATGGATTATACCTGATATTGAGGTCTCGCCAATTGTAGAAGAAAGGGGCCTAGGCACGAGAAACCACCAGGCACTTATTATACAGCTATTGATTTAGTAGATCTAGTTGACTTGCACGAAGCATAGCAACTTGTGCAATATCAACTACTCTACTTGATACGGGAAGACAGACTCATTCAGGTACTAAGCATTTGCTCCTTAGTTATATGCTACTATTTCATCCTACGTGCCTCTGCGTAAGACACTGAAGCTTAAATCCATTTCATCGCTGTCCTCCAAGGTGATATATACAGTATTTCATGCCTATATCTATTCACTTTCTGTAGGCAGTTCCGCTAGACTGGTGCTAGTTGCGCGATACGATATTTCGCGAGCCTTTTACCTCTCATTGCGAGGTATCTAGTTCATGTCCCTTATTCATTGCTTCGTAGGACGCGTATGCCTTAATCACTAGGCTTGAGTGAGTATCCAAAGCCGCCTTCAATACCCTCGCTGTACTCACTTCATGTCCGTTCTTCACTGCCATGCCAGGATCCGTTGCTACGTGGTATCCGTTTTTGCACCATTTTTGGCCTCGGCGGCATTGTCATGCTCGTCTTCATCGGGCTTCACATCCGAGCTCTTGCTGTCCCGTCTCAACGCGGTGTACTTCCGTGGGCTCCCAGGACTCGATGTTCCGCTCTCGTCTGCTGATCCCGTCCCATCAAGAACGCTCTCGCCAAAGCTATCTTGCGTCAAGGGCCGCCTCTGATCGTTTCCTTCACTAGCTCGATGTACGTCCGACATCTGGATCTTCTCGTTGTGGGAGAAGCCTGGCGATGATAGCGCGGGGCTGCTGAGCGGCGTGCCGTTCTTTTCGCCATTCGAATCGGTGAGAGTCGATCTCGACTTGCGACCGCCGCCGAATCCCCACCCGCCTCCTCCACCGCCGCTACTGCTAGAGTTATTGCTCGATCGGCCCCAGCCTTGTTTTCGCTTCTGATCTGCCCACGATGTCCAACTACCGATGTAGGCGCCTGCTCTCGCACCTACAGAACTCGCCGTATGTTGCGCCTTGGCAGGATCTACGCTATGAGTCGCAGCAGATCCGTTCTTTTCTGCGCCTTCTGCCTTTTGGGATTCCTCAGCACGCTTCCTTTGCGCTTCACGGAGGGCTTCCATATCAGAATACAACTTGTTGAAGATAGTGCTTGCTTTGTCTCGTCCCGCTGCTAGGTTCCTTCCGAGTACCTCCTTGCCGACGGCGAATCTCTCGTCTAGATGCAAGTCTTGCACTTGCTGCTGAATTCTGCGCTGGACGTCATCAACTGTCAACCCTCCAGCACAAGGATGTCTCGGCTCGACGATGTCGAATAAGTGGGAATCTGTATTCAAATCCCAGATGCGATAGTTCTCCGTTTTCATCCAATACTCGACCCATTCGTTGCTGAAATCCACAGACGGATCCCCCTCGACGTGTGGCAGTAACATTCTGGGGTTGTGCGCATTTTGAGTGAGGTAGTTGTGATACTTGACGGAGGAAATGAGCGACAGGAGATACTCCTCGAATTGAAGGCGAATGAACTCTTCGCTGCCACGATACCCCATCGTCTTCGGCCGTCCCGGATTTTGGTCGTCCCATGTGTCATTTACCTCCTGTGTAATGAAGTCAATCCACCGCCTGTCGGAGTGCGAAAGTGCCAACGCGGTGCGAAGTGAAGTGGATGTAATGTTTATCGTGTTCTCGTCAAGGTTGATTAGTATATCGCTGTATCGATCCTTCTGCTGCAATAATAATGAGTTCGTGCTCCCAACTATATATGACTTTGTACCGAAATCCGCGAGGATATCCAATTGCTGTAGAGGCGTGTACGGTCCAAATAAGCTTCCCTATGCTGGTTTATCAGTGTATATCCCACAAATGCGTATGAGAAACCCACCTTGCCAAATATCTGCAGCGGAAGCCCCATGTACGAGAGTAAAGAGTTCCGATCACTAGTTCTCAAACTCGTCGGCCGGCTAAGGTTCTTCTCGTAACTGTTCAGATCCGGCCCCGCGGAATCTTGAAGGTTTCTTAGGAGACCTGGAATTAAAGATATAAGGGAGAATTGCATCATGCACAAACGCTCGCACCGCGAGCCGAAGAAGAGCATCTGACGCCTTCGTAAGCTTCATAGGCCAAGTTGCGTGTGGCTTATGAGTGCACTCACCTTGGGCTGTAAGAGACAGCATTTCAGGAGCACCAAAGTCTGCCAGCGGAATTCTCTTACGAGCTCTCGGAGACTCATGCCCAGGTACTGATCTCTATCAACCTCCTCATTGAGCTGGCCCCGCGCCTTTTCCTCGGCAAGGCTCTCCTGAAATCTCCGCAAGATTTCGGTGTCGCTGAACTCGCGCTGCGCAAACCATGCACTGGTGACCACTGATAGTCGTTCCCTCAGCATTCCAAAGAATTGCGGACTGTCAGCTATTACCACAACCGCTTTCTGGACTGTTGAGCGCGTCACATCGGAAGGCCGGACCAGCAATTGTGAAGCATCCAGCTGCCTTGTGCAAGATATGCCGAAGAGCGAGGTTGCAGGGGAGTCTTCGGTAGCCGGACGCAGGAGGGTGAAGTACGAGAAATCTTCGGTTGCTCTATATGCATCCATTAGTCAACCCGAATAGACAGGTGGTGCGGCGGAAGCAAACTCACGCATGAGCCCCGTCGCTCAGAGCCATGAAAGGCAGCAGTGGCCAATCATACTCGACTGCCGGATCACTGCCATCGGGTACGCCGAACCACCTCTCGACTTCGGGGCCTCTATGGTGGTGGAAGTCTACGACCGTCACCAGAGGTGTAAAGCCAGCCTTACTGTCCACACCATTTTCCCCAGCACCCCTTGACGTCGAAGTGGCCGCCATTATGATGGTTTATACGGAACAGTCGCTACTATAGACGAGAGCTGGTGCACGTCGTGACTCGGTCGTGCTTTCAGTCGAAGTTAACTTGTATGGGCGATACGTAGGCTCGGAGCAATAACGGGCTAAAGCTACTAGGAATAACGATATAGTGGAAATCTATCCAAGTAGCTTATCGTGTCATACGGAGAGGGATCGGCGCAACTAAGTAATTCGGGGGGAACGAAAAGAGGCGGTGAGTTTATAGTTGCCCGCGACGCAAGTCGAGTGTAAGGAGGTACGCCGGTTGAGGAGACGGGAGATCGGTTTGGAGTCTTCAATAATGCAACAACACGAATTCTCGCTACGGTAAGTTCTGTCGAACAAGTTGGCAAAGTCAGGTCGAAACCGAAGCAGATCAGCAGAAATATGGACGTCAATGACCGGTCCTGGACAAGATGTAAGCAGATTCCCGAGGTCTAACACTAGCGGTGGCTTCCATCGACGTCGAAGTAGTAGGTCGTGTAGAAAAAGATGTTCGATCGGCCGTGGTCACACATAAGCCATTGGCAAAATAATATACATGATCTTCAATGCCTCCTGCGACATCGAGATGTTGCCCATGCAGGCAGAACGGAAGGGTATGATATTTTGGTCAATGGGCTTCCGGGGAAGGTTTTCTGGTATTTACAGGTCGAAAAGAAATTGCTTGGAAAAAAAGAAGATTGGATATCCCATTTTCTTTCAGGTCCCCACGCCAATGACTTAGCGATAATGGGCGCTACGACTTACGACGTAAATGCTACCCCACTTACCCTCCACTTACCCTCCAATCGATCCCACCCCGATGAGTTGGGGTATGATCGGTATGATCTTTAGGGGACCTCTCAAACACCAGAGGTACAGCACAATCAGGCCGAGAGAATCACATATGTGTGAATGTGAATGTATAGGCTACAATATGATATAATAACCTTGAAAACACACATTAGGTAATCACATTATATTGTCTATTCTCTTGCTCTTACTGCTTCTACTGTTCTTCCTGCTGTTCTTATTCTCTATTTATACGAATCGTTTAATAGGTATGGGAGTCCACTCTCTGTGACTTGTACTTTCCAAGGTTTGCAGATGCAGATGCAGGTGGTGCTTAGAAGTCAAGTTCTGGCCCTGGAGAAACTGAACAACGATCTCCCAATCACGTCTGAATAGGGTCATTTTTATGGCTTTCTTTAGCAGTGGTTTAGCTTCCACGATCTACTACTATCCAGTAGGCAGGAGGGGACAGCTGGTATGTTTTGACGTGTAATATACGCGCTTAGACAAGTAAGTTGGTGACATAAAACGAACAGCCGTCTATCCATTCACGTACAGAAATACCCACGACCAAGAACAAGGATCGCATGTGTTATTCGCCCTTTTATCATTCATATTATCTACATCATTTATCACGAAGCCAAATAGGAGATCGTTTTACAATAAAAACCAAAGAACCGCGCTCTCCTCGTCTAGAGTCTAGAGCCACTACCCTTAGCAAAAGAGACCAATCCGTGGCGATAATGCTATGCCAGCTGTCTTGCATGTGCATAAACGACCTACAACATATGATAGACCCTAGTCCCCCCAATCCTCGCGTCGATGCAGCAAGCAAGCATCCAGAGCAGAGCAAAAGCAACCTGCCTACCTGCCAAGTCTCCGAGCCAGCTTCGAGAAAGAAAAAAAAAAACATGCTTACCATTGGTATCCCGCATTGCTTTGACTTGTGTTACCTGCCTTTGCTAATCTACTCCCATGTTTCCCCTCGGCCGGTATTTGTTTTCTTCGCTACAAAACTTGACCGATGTCAGGGGAGAAATAAGATCTACATCACGCATAAGGTAATGCCATGGTAGCTAAACCCCACCCGTGCGAATGGGATGAGCTGGGATGAAAACTGGCCAATATAGCCGCATGTCGGCGCATGATTATCATTTCCATATAATAGGAGCCCAGACTCGTCCCTTCAACTTTTTACATGATAACACATATCATATGATACTCCTGTAGATCATAGATAGCTGCAAAGTCGACAACAATATCATCGGCAGCTAAGCATTAGGTACAGTTTCAATCGACATTCCCTGAAAGACGTCACCTCTTACTGTACACATATCAAGATGGCAAAGATCCGAGTTCATACCTAATCAAAACAATATCCGGTCTTATATTGCCTACCTCGAGGCATATAAGCATATCGCTTAGCTCGTTCACCCAAGGGGTGGCAAACGGGGCAGAGCAGAATGCAAATGAACACTTGCTTGGTATCTTTTCAGAGTTACTACTTAATAACACCCCCCTTTTCGTAAAATATTCAGCTGGCTTTGTCGAAATCTAAATGAATTTGTTTTGCGTTATCCCGTCGTTCACTGTCGTGGCCCTTTTTCTCTCTCTCTAACTCTATTTCCAAGCATTTAACCCCGCCCACGGGTCGTTGTGCTGTTGCTGCGGTTGCCCTGGCCGAGACGACGCGGCGGCGCCTTGAGGGCCGCCGTACGGATATTCTTGTTGCTGCTGCGAATACATTGTCTGCTGCGGGCCTAGGGGCGGCGGTCCGGGAGGCGGCGGGGGCGGCACGAAGCCGGCAGGCATATACTGTTGTTGCGGTGCCGGGGCTTGCGGGTTTCCATATGTATTGTACTGGCCAGACGCAAAGGATGTCTGCGTTGGCGGAGGCGAAGCGGGACCTCTCCCAGTGACACCAAGACTGAACGTAGCCTGATTAGGGGGCGGCGAGGCAGGCCCAGGGTTTCGGCCCCAATTACTGGGGTTGTATGCGGCCTGGCCGTACTGTTGGCTGTTTTGTTGTGGGATGGGAGTATAGGACTGCTGTGCTGTAGGTTTGTACGTAGTACTCGGCGGTGGACTAGAATAGCCAGGATAGTTGGCTTGATTTGGCGGCGGAGAAGTCGGCATTTGATATTGGCCAGTGATGTTGGTTTGCGGATATCGAGGGGTGTTCGAAAACGAGAGTGGTGTTGGCGTAGGCCGTGTAGAGCCAGGTTTCGGGGGTGGCGAAGGTCCAGGATCCATGGACATACGTTCCATAAGTCCACGAAGTCTTTCTCGCTCGGCTTCAGCTTGGTTGCTTTTGTTCGCAGCCATCTCTTGCTCGATCTGGTTAAGCAGCTGGGCACCTTCTGATCTACGGTTATTGACGAAAGTCTCGACATTCTTCTCGAGGCTATCGACCGTCTCTTTCATCTCATTGTACCAATTCTTTGCGCTCTGTAAACCCGACTCGAGATCGAGAAATTCCTGATATGCCCTTTTGTATTTGTTGACCACCGAATTCCTTTGTCGCTGTATGTTCTCATATTTGCTTCGTTCTGAGCGTACCCGCTTGTCCTGGAGGAGATGGCTGAAGGATGCCTGCAACTCCTTCATTAACGAGGATTGCTTATGGTTGGCCTGTAGAATCCGGTTTTGGTGAGGGCGAAACTTCTCAAGCTCGGATTGGAATAATTCCTTCTCAAAATTCGGTATCGACTTCTTGTTCAAGATAAGTATCTGCGAGATGTCGTCCTCGTGAACCTTGGTTTCATTAGCAAGACAGTAATGGTTAGGCTCCCATGACTCTTCCTCAAACTCACCTTGTCCTTGAGGTCTTTGAGCACCTGATTCCTTTCCCTCTTGACTAAGTTCAATTTCTTGAGGATATCCTCAACTCTCGCAATCTGCTCCGCAACGCTTGGGTCGTCGTCCTCGAAATCCGTATCCAACAAGTTTGGCTCGCCACCTGCTGGACTAGATGCGTTGCTAGACTTCCCCCTGACTTTGCTCAGGGCAATTTGGAATAACGAGTCGACTTCGCCAGTTTGCGCAGCATTTCGCATCTCCTCAAAGTCCACTTCGTTCTGCCGGAACTTGGCGTATAGTTGAGAATCGCTCTTGGCAGCTTCGTCTAAAGCCTCCCTATAGTTCCTGATGTTCCCTCTCAGCGTAGTCGTGAGTCGAGAGCTGGGTTGCTGCGTCCATTCGCTCTCATATTTCGACCTCATCTTCTCGCAAACGCTCTCTTCCATGTCAAGTTGTTTCGAACACCTATCCAAAAGGGTCACAATCGCGTCTTTATCTATACGCAATGTATCGAATATGGAGATAGGATTCTCGTGACCCGCAACATCATCACACCAGGTCTGGAATTCAGAGTCTGGTCGAATATCCTGTTCAACGCCCCCTTTTAATACCTTTAAGGCGTTTGGCAACTTCAGGTAGTCCAAGCTCGCGGCCATTTCGCCGTTGGCTAGATCCACTCGCTCGGTCTCAGCTCGTACCAACTTAGCCTTCTCCTCGTCGTATAAACTCGCGGATTCGGTAACCGTAAACGGAACGATTTTGGCGAATAGATCCGGACCGGTTATGCGTTGGATATCCTGGCCAGCATAGAGTTCATTTACCGGTATCGGCTTTGCTGCAGGCAATTTTGGTACCGGAATTAGGCTAGCCTCGGGAGGAACTGTCTGATGGTAGATGTAGTCATTGTCCTTGATCAGTTCTCTCAACTTCTCCTGGATGGTTGTCAGGTTTCGTTTCGTGATCTCCGATAATAGGACTCCGGTGTCAGCACTCAAGTTTGAACTAGGCGGCATGGTGGCAGGGAAATTGTTGGCTATTCTGTTAGCCTCTTTCGCCTGAACCTCAGCTGAAGTGAGTCTCGCAACAGCAACGCCATAAGAGTTAGCATCCTCATCAGCAAGAGCCTGGTAGTATTGGGCATTAGAGGTCATCAGATTTGACTTGATCTATACGTGTGTCAGCCCTTATTCCTTCCCAATGTGGACATGGTGATGCAAACCTGGATGAAGAGGAGCCAGACTTTCTCGAAGATAGCCTTGTTGACGTTTTCTAGGACGCCTTCCAGAGCTTGCTGATACAAGTACGCGGCCTGGCTAGACAGCTTTGCCAACAAGCCTACCTTCTTCTGGTCGGCAACTTGCTTCTCGAGAAAGATTTCCTGGGATTGCGCCAGAGTTATCTGGATCAGAGTCTTGACAGTATCCCTGCTCAGATCGGATGATGGCGCATGCAAAAAGTTCTCGTTGATATAGGTAAACATGCCTGCAGAAGCTTGGAAAGAGTGGTATGCGGTCTTAAGACCGGACTCTTCAGACCGGGTTTGGTTGGCGGCATGGCAGGATAGAACGGCGGAGATGTTGAAGATGATAGAAGCTTTCTCGAATGCTAACGAATATTGAGACGTGGATTTGTGAGTAAATGCGTCGAACCTGTCGTGTTGAAGTCAGAATATGGCGCTTCCAATAATTGCCAGTCCATTCCTGAAGGGACAATCATACCAGGTAAAGGATATCTTGATGTGCTGCTCGTCGACCGGAAAGCGAAGGTCTAAGAGCTCGAGCTGGCCATAGTATCTGTATAATAAGTCCCTTCCAGCTGTGCTATCTTTACCGGCACCCCTCATGTCCTGGCGCAAACGGTTGAGGGTTGCGCACTCCTCCGCATATCTTTCGGGGTCATCTCCGTAGGTATCTCTGATATATGTCTTCAGCGGGGTGATCCAGTCGATTTCGTTGGTGGCCTTCAAAGGCACCGAGATCATGGGAGTCTGCGTCATGATGCAGTAAAGGCCTATGTCCTCGCTAACTTCCACTTTTCCCTCTTTTTCAGACCTGCGAAGATCCCTTGTTCATATATGCGATGGAGCGTCGTGGGGGGATCGATAGCGGCGCGGATAGCGAGCAGGATGTGGGGTAGATGGCACTTGATGTGCTGACGATGATGGCCTGACCAAGATTCGTAGGTTGTAGGTCGTCAATTCCAGCACAAGATACTCTATCCGAGTCAGTTGCCTAAAAATTGCCTTGTAGTAGGTTTCGGTGTGTCTACCAACATGCTGTCGCTGAAAAAGCAATGTTGCAGGTAAGGTTGGACAAGACGCAAGGTTCGAATGCAGCCCAATAGACCCGCTTACGGTGTCGTAGTAGATAGGTACGGACGGGTATTCCGTGGAGGTTTAAAGGTCAAGCTGGCCGACTAGTATGACACATGAATAAGGTAATACGCGGCGCGGTTGCGATTACACTGGAGGCGCATGAATGTGGCCATGCGAACAGAAACAGGCGGTAGACGAGATGGACGGTCTACCTAGGGAAGGGATCGGACTGGCGTCTATCAAGTAACCGCCGAGATCTTTAAGGCTATCTATCTGCTTAGGTGGGGTCTGGGTATAGCTGGGTTACAGTTACTGGGTAGCAGGTGGGGAAGGTTAGCGGCGGGTGCTTATTCAATACTGACTTTCATCCGTTTTCATGCTTCTATATTACCTACCTAGGTAAGGTACATAGACGGCGACATTGAAGTATTTACGATAGCCAATTCTCAAATCACATCGCTTTTGCCTTCTTTGCATCTGTATGGTGGCATATTTGCACTTTCAGACTTGGCCTGCAGGGACCTCGGCACATTCGAGCCACCACTACCAGTCTAATCTAACGTATAGTGGTTTGAGTACGAAATCGTTAGCTCACCTCAAGCTCCCAGATCAGGAATAACGACTGGAGGCACTCGCGGTAATGAGAAACCGACGACCAATGTAGAAGAAATTATCGACCCAAACTCACCGATATGATGATACCTTAAGTCTTGGCAATTACATGTCTATTCAAGGTGTAACGTGGCGCTTAGTACGAGACGGTCGACCCGCAATAACGAGCTAACCTACCTGCTATGCCGTACAACTCAACTCACTGGTCACAATAACTGATGAAGAACCTCTTCCGAGCTCCCCTCCTATATGAGATCAGTTCGAATCGTCGATGGGCTAAGACAACATCGATCACTTGTCTCCTGATTCACATCCCGGGCCTTTTGATATATAGCGTCCCGGGGTAACAACTTAACGTATTATTAAGCAATCGGCATCCCCAATAGTGAACACACTTATGCAGGTGACGAAGAATGAAGGACCCCTCTGTTGTACGTCATTGGCTACGACCGGCAGTCCTCTTCAATTCGACCCGCGCCGTGATTGGTGCCTACGGCGGTTAGTCTCGATAACCCGGACGACGAAGCAAGAGATGCTGGCGCCTACTCGTACTCCGCCCCACTTATCAGGGAGTCGTCTTTCCCCCCAGCCTATAAGCTAGTACTTACTAGTAATTCTAACCAAATTAATAATTCTAATTAAATTTATTTAAATTTCGAATTTTATAATTTTAAAAAATTATATTTTAATTAATTTTAAATTAAATTAATTTTTAAAAATAATTATTATATTATAAAAAATTTATAATTATTTAAAAAATAATTTTAATATGAAATTTTATATAATTATATGAAAATTTAATATATTAAAATAATAATTTTATATATAATTAAAAAACTTTTAATATAAATATAATATAAAAATATTATAAATAAAATTATTAATTATTAAAAAAATTATAATTTATTATTATATTAATTATTTAAATAATATAAATTTTATTTTTTATATTAAATTTATTTTAAATATTATTAATCGATTTTTAATTTATCGAATTTTATTATTATTTAATGCGATTTTTAATAAAATTAATTTAAATTAAATTTTACGTTTTATAAAATATTATAAATATTATTAAATATTTTAAAAAATATTCGATATTAATCGTAAAATATCCGAGGATTTTTTATAAATTAATAATTATTTTTATAAATTAAAAAAAACGATTAATAATAAAAATATTATATTTAAAAATATATAAAATATAAATAAAATAAAATTCCATATAAAAATCGGTAATAATTACGTAATTATAATTAAATAAAAATAAAAATATTATTTTAATTTTTTTAAAAATTACGAATTTTATATTATAATCGAAATTATTAATATAATAAATAATTATATATTTATTTTTTTAATTTTATTAAATATTATATATATATTAAATAATTTTATATAATTTAAATTAAAAAATAATATAATTTTATAAATAATTAAAATTAATTATATAAATAATTAAATTATTTTTAAATAATTATAATATTTTGAAAATTATATTTTTAAAATAATTATTAATAATAGAAAATTATTAATTTTTAATAATTATAATTTATATTATATATATAAATTTATATAATTTTATAAAAAATATAATATTATTTTTTTTAAATTATTTTTTTATTTAATTTATTTATTTTAATTATTAAATATTATTATATTTTAATTATATAAATATTATTATTATAAAATTATTAATTTATTAATTTATAATAATTTTATTAATATTATTAAAATCGAATTTTTAATTTATATATAAAATATATAAAAATAAATATTTAAAATTATTATAATTTAATTTATATTTTATAAAATTAATATATATTTATATAATATATAAATTATATTCGAAAAATTTAAAAAAAAAATATTAAAATTAATTATTTTTCCGAACCCGATATTTTTTTTATTAGAATTAAAATTAATATATTAATTTAATTTTATTTATATATATATTAAATGTTAATTAAATTACGTTTAATTAATATTTTTTAATTAATAATTATATTTTTTAAATATCGTAATTATTTTGTTTTTTTTACGTATATAATTATCGCTGGCTTTAAGCGTATTATTTAATATAATTTTAAATTTTATCTTTTAATATTAATTAATAATTATTTTAATAAAGAAATTATAAATTAATAAGGCTCCGTGGGGGAAATTATTTTATTATATAATCGCTATAATTTCATTGAAACATTACTATTAAAATAATTTTAATAAAATAAAATAATTTATTATATTTAATAAGAAATTCGTAATTATTATAATATATAAATTTTTAAAATTATTTTATTATATAATTTATTATATTAAATTTTATTTTACATTTATCATATAATTTTAATTATAAAAAATTTTAATTTCATTACTTTTTTAATTTTATTTTTAAAAGATATTTAATTTCTTTAATTTTTATTATTAATTTCTTTTTAATTTTTTATTAATTTATTTTTGATTTCGCCGGTTTTAATTAAAAATTTTCGATCGATTAATTGATTTTATTAATTTACTATTAATTTTATTAATTTCTTATTAATTTATTTTTAATTTATTATTAATTTTAATCGAAATAAAATAATATTTTTATATTATTTAATAAAAAATTTATAGCTATTATAATATATAAAACTTTTAAAATAATTTTATTTATATAAAATATTATATTATTATATATTAAATAATTATTATAATTTATAAATTTTATTAATAATATTTATTATATATTTTTATTTTAAAAAATTTTTAATTTTATTAATTTTTTATTAATAAATTTATCGGTATTAATTATATCCCTTTTAATTTTTATTATTATTATTAATAATAATTTATTTATTTTTTTTATAGCGAAATAAATAATAAAAACCCCCCTATTACGTAATAATTTTTATATTTCTTTTTTTATTATATGCGAAATAATTACGATTTAGCGGCGGCTAAAAAAAAGAAAATTATATTTATATATTTTCCCCTTTTAAATTATAAATTAGCCGCGATTTAATTACGAAAAAAAAAGCCTAATAAATCAAAGGATTTTATTTAAAAATAATAATAAATTTTATTTTAATATGAAATTATTTTATTATTAAATTTTAAATAAAATAATTAATAATAAATTTTATTTTATAATATTTTCATTAATTTATTATAAAATTATTTTATTATTAATTTATATTATAAATTAAAAAATTATTAAAAAAAAAAATTAAATATAAAAAAATAATATTTTAT